>CM054131.1:105151921-105182815 GCA_028751855.1 Ambrosia trifida
AACTATAGGGTTTGAACTTATCGCCGGAAGATGAAAAAAGTCGATGCTTATGTGGTTTTTTCTAATAAATCATTTTCTACCATTATCAAATGACCAAAAATACTGAAAGAAGCACAATAAAGGGTGTTTATATTAAACGCCGGGAGAAATTTTGACTTGAAAACGCCTGTGGGGGCGGCCTATACCGGCGTTTTGGGTCTTCTCCACACCCCAATACTGAGTTTCTTATGTCCATCTGTAAAGGGTAAAAGTGTAAAACTCTCTATATTGATATAGAGATGATTTCTATTATTTATAAAATGATTATATAATATACAAGGAACATAATAAATGAATTGACTACAAAGTTTGACTGCAAGAGTAGTCTACAAAATAAATGTACAATAAAGATACAATAATGGAATTGACCAAATGATTGGACTTGGCAATAATCAAGGAGATGATGTTGACTAAGTGATGAAATATTATCTTTACCCCCTGCAAGCGAAACAGTGGTGATTGAACCCGAAGCAAGTCACGAAGAACTCAAACTGTGGTCGTGGCAAGCTTTTTGGTGAAAATCTTAGCAAGTTGAAGCTTGGTAGGAACAAACTTAGTTTGTAATTTCCCGGACATAACTAGCTCCCGAACAAAATGATAGTCTAAGTCGATGTGTTTGGCACGTTTGTGAGAAACCGGATTCTGACTCATAAATAAGGCACTTTTGTTGTCGCATAGCAATGTGGGACGAGATGACAGAAGCGCATGAAGTTCCTTAAGCAAGTGAGTGATCCAAACAATTTCAGCTGTAGCATTTACCATTGCCCGATACTTAGATTCACAACTAGAACGTGAAACTGTTGGTTATTTCTTTGCACTCCATGAAACCAAATTACCCTTTAAAATTATAGAATACCCATAAGTTTATCTCCTTGTTTCGATACACAGGGCCCAATCCGCATCCGAATACTCTAAGATGGAAGAGGAGGTGGGACGAGTGAAAACAACTAAAAATGTTTTTCAGTTGACATATCTTAAAATGCGTTTAACTAACTAAAAATGTTTTTCAGTTGGTGTGTGGAGATGTTGACACGCTTGGTTAACTGCATACGATAAATCAGGTTGGGTGATGGTCAGGTATTAAATACTCTGACAAGAGAGCGATAGGTAGTGGGATCCGAGAAAGGAGTGCCATCCGTGTTGAAGGTGTCGGATGTAGAGAGAGGAGTGGGAATGGGTTTGGCTTCAGCTAAACCGGCACGAATGAGAATATCATTGGCATATTTGGTTTGGGTGAGAAAAAGACCTTCGGCTTTGTGAATAACCTCGAGTCCAAGAAAATAGTTTAAAGAACCAAGGTCCTTAATTGCAAACTCTTTGTGAAGACGAGTTGTGAAGTTACGAAGTAACTTAGGATTGTTTCCGGTGAGTATGAGGTCATCCACATAGACTAGAAGATACATAATGTAGTCGCCTTTGTAAAAAACAAATAAAGACGGGTCTGCACGACTACATGTAAAGCCATATGACAAAAGGAAAGCGCTAAGACGCTGAAACCAAGCACGAGGAGCTTGTTTGAGACCATAAAGAGCCTTGGTGAGTTTGCAAACATGAGTTGGAAAACGTGGGTCAACAAAACCAGGTGGTTGCTCCATGAACACAGTTTCGGATAGGTGACCATTAAGAAATGCATTGTTTACATCCACTTGATGAAGAGATCATCTATTAATGACGGCTAGGGATAAGACGATGCGAATTGTGGAAGCTTTGACCACCGGGCTAAATGTGTGACGGAAGTCAAGACCCGGAACTTGGGTGAATCCTTGAGCAACAAGGCGGGCTTTGTGACGATCTAAGGTGCCATCCGAATGGTATTTTGTGCGAAATATCCATTTAGAACCAACCACAGTGGTAGAGGATGGGCGAGGCACAAGTGTCCAGGTGTTGTTTTGTTTTAAGGCATTAAGCTTGTCACGCATAGCTTGCATCCAATGCGGGTGTTTAGAGGTGCTTTTGAAACCTTTTGGGTCAACATTGCTAAGAATAGAGGCATGAAGACATGAATGCATGATTGTATAAAGATAGGAAGTGTGTTTGGGATTGGGTTTGAAGGTACCGACTTTGGAGCGGGTTATGTGATGGTGCGGGAGACGGAGGAGGAGTGGGCTGAGATGGGCCGGGTAGCAGAATGAGAACCAGAATTGGGCTGGAGCGAGGGATTTGTAGGCTGAGATGGATTGATAGTGGGCTGAGGAATAGGCGGAATGGAAGAAGGCTGTTGAGTGGGCTCGAGGTGAGCAGTCCCAATAACGGTTTGGGTATTTTGTTGTTGGGTAGATGGTGTAGAGTCTTTACAAAGAGAGCAGGAGGTATTTTTATTAGGTACGGTTTGAGGTGAGTTAAGATGTGTGGGTGGAGTTAGGGTGGGATTAAACTGAACATCTTCATGAAATGTAGAGAGAAAAAGTTTGGTGATATCTGTATGAGAGGATGTTGAGTTAAACGGAAAATAAGTTTCGTCAAAACGAGCATGTCTCGTGACATAGGTACAAGAGGATGTTGGGTCAAAGCATTTGTACCCCTTGTATTGAGGAGCATAGCCAAAAAAAATGCAAGGGATACTTCTAGGTGCGACTTTATGAGGAGCATAATCACGCAAGTACGGGTAGACACAACAACCAAAAACCCGAAAGTTATTGTAAGTTGGTTATGTAGAAAAAAGAATCTCAAATGGAGATTTGTTGCTCAACAATTTTGTGGGTAGTCGATTTATAATATATATAGCGGTATTAAATGCATCTACCCAGTGTGCAATAGGAACGCGAGCATGAAAAATCATGGCTAGACCTGTTTCAAAGATGTGACGGTGCTTTCTTTCGGCTCGTCCATTTTGTGGTGAAGTATATGGACACGAGAACCTATGAAATGTGCCATTTTCATTGAATATTTTACGCACATATTGATTTACAAATTCGGTGCCACCGTCACTTTAAAACACTTTAACTTTTCGTGAAAATTGAGTTTGTACAAGATTTAAAAATTTTTGTAAGGTTATGTAAAACTCATTTTTGGTTTTAAGAGGATATAGCCATGAGAAACGAGAGTAATCATCAACAAACACAACATAATATCTATAACCATCTTTACTTAATATTGGTGAGGGTCCCCATAGATCGCAATGAACAATATCAAGAGGATAAAAAGAAGGTGCATACGTTCAAGGGACGTATTGCTATAGGCCGCTTCCAGAGCAGTCCAGATCTGCCTGGCGGTAGATAGTCCGAGTATTTCGACGATTGCTTCTTCGGTGAGAGATGCATTAAGTATGAGAATAGTTTGCTGATCCAGAGCAGACCAGGTGAGGAAGTCAGGGTTCGGTTGCTCCTTATTTTCGACCAGAACAGTTTTGGCCGGTGGGAGAATGGACCCGTCGATGTGGCCAATGAGTCCTTGGTTGGAGAGGAGAGGAAGGATTTGATATTGCCATGAGAGATAGTTGAAATTGGAAAGTTTAATGGTGATCATGTGTAGAATGGTAGCAATCAGAAGTTTAGAATCGGTGGAGGAGGAAGAAGAAGAGCCGGAGGCGGTTATTAGAGACATGGTGATAGTATCGAAAAAGACAAGAGAGATCAAGGAAATGAGTATCTGGCTAATACCATGTAAAGGGTAAAACTCTCTATATTGACATAGAGATGATTTCTATTATTTATAAAATTATTACATAATATACAAGGAACATAATAAATGAATTGACTACAAAGTCTACAAAATAAATGTACAATAAAGATACAATAATTTTTTTTTTCCGTTTAAAAGTCATAACTTCATTTCATTTCACTATTACCTTAACAATAATGGAATTGACCAAATGATTGGATTTGGCAATAATCAAGGAGAGGATGTTGACCAAGTGATGAAATATTATTTTTTACCATCCTTGGAATACCTTACGTTGAAGCTCTAAAATCTCTTTGCGGTCGTAACCTATCATGGCCGCTCAAACAACAAATTAACACCAACACCCTATCTAATCATCACTGATTTCAGAACATAAAACCTCCAATTTAGCATGTTTTATACTCACCGTCGGTCATAACAGGGCCATTCCTGAGAATGCCAAAAATTCCAGGACATAGGGTGATGAATAAAATTGAGCATAAAAATATAAACTCAATACAATTATATATAAAAAATCAATAATACGATGATATTATGATAATAATAAACAAATCAAAGTATTGTTGCTAACATGATTTAATTTACATGTTTAAACAAATCGTAAGATTTATAAAGTTATAATCAATCTCATAATCATATCTAGAAGGTCAAATGTTCCAAGTAAAATGGAATTCACAAATTCAAACCTATCCGGCTATCGATACGTTTGAGACTTTAAGATTCTGAGAAAAATTAAACTGTAAATTGTGATATATTTGTCAATTATTATTTAATCTAAAATATTGTTTATATTAAAAAGAAAGTACGATACAGTAATAAAATTGGTTATACATCAGTGGCGGATCTAGAAATAAATTTCAGTAGCAACGTTTTTCATTTTTTTTCATTTTATTAGCAACATTTTCCAAATTTCGTAAAAAAAACAAATTTTCCACTATGCGTGCGAAGTTCAGCAGCAACGGACGCGGCACCTAGTTCTATGCTAGGTCCGCCCTTATATTACATTGTAATAATAATAATAACTTGTGTTTATGGTTCCCTGCACTTTGTTGCTGGGAAGTTTGTTTTATTGAAAATTTGGTGAACATTAGAGATAACATTAAGTAATTGTTGTTAATAGAAACTAAAAAAGATAACTTCTTTAGCGCCATAGTTACATGCACAATGTCTTAAGCTTGAATGATGCGCAATGGCTCGAGCTTGAAAAATGACCGGTTAGTTATCAAGGCCGAGCTCGAGGTTTTCATATAAAGACCGTTTAGGCTCGCCAACCCAAACAAATTTTATATTATTATCATTATTTATTTTATTTATGGTATATCTACTATTTAGCATTTGCGAGCCGAACTCTAACCAAGTTTTGGCTTGTTTAAGCTATCGAAGCAAGCTCGAGCCGAGTTTTTAGCTCATTCAAAATTGTTAGTCGAGCTTGAGCTTTTGTGCTTTACTTTCGAGCCGAGCTCGAGACTAATAAGACTTGAGCTCTGCTCGTTTACACCCCTAAATATTTTCAAACATCATCAGATATACCAATAAATAGGTTTTCCATTTTCTACTCAACCCATCAAAATATTTATAAAATGGGTTAAAGAGTGTTACCAGTGGTGTAGCTAATATAATCTACTACTTTCATCACTCATCTCCTCCACTTCCTTCTCTTCCCATACCATTTTTCACAGAAACAAAGTGCCCTACACTCTCCTTCACCACCACATCCTCCTACTCTCTCATCCTATTGTCTCTTACGCCATGTAATTCTTTCCAAAAAACAGCAGAACATGACCGTGTTACTCTACCTGAAAATAAACTAGCTACGTAACTACTTCGATCGACTAAGGAATCTCTGCTATGAAGATGTGTCTGTGTGGAAGATTTTTTTGTTATAAGATTCCATGGCAAGATTATGTTTATGTTCTTCTTCTCGTTGGAATTGGTGTTCTCGGAATTTTGGTAAAATCTCAATCTTCTCTTTTTAATCTTTCTATGCATTTGTGTAACACAAAATATTGCTTTGGTTTTTTTATTAAAATAAAAGTTATCTAAAGTTCTAAACATAAATGTTTCTGCAGTAAAACATCAATACAACCAATTAGGAGTACGTAGGGCTGTTTATAAAGAGTAAACTTTAACGCAACAGAATAGCACACTACATAACACAATATTATTATCACTCGAGGTTAAACCCAACAAATATTTTAACTTGACAAAAAAGAGTATGAAGTATAAGGAGCAACGATTTTAAAATCAGACCGAACTGGTTGGTTCAACAGGAGACAGGAGATGCCGGTGGTCCAGGCATGCCTTTGTGCAGGAACCGGACAGACAGACCGGTGGCTGGCGATTGAACTGGAGAACACGCGTCAAAAGAGTCGGGCCTTTCTTCTCTGCAACAACTATGGTGATCAGTGGCGGATCCAGGAATTTTTTTCACTGGGTTCCTTTTTTAGGTGTTACTTATATGACTAAATATAAAAATTTCGGGTCGGTTTATCGGTTCGGTTCGGCATTTGAAAATTTTAAAAAGAACAAGATGAATATCAACTTAAAGCAAAAACTTGGTGTCAATGTATAGAATACCTCATGTGGTGGAACAAGATTAGCCACATTACGGACCACAAAAGCTTTACCAGGTTGAAATCCTAAGATGTACGAAGGGTAAACTCTTGAATCTGCACAAGAAATCACCAAAAACTGTTTTGACAATCGTTAGTAAGCATAAAAGTTACAACAAGGCCGAACAATTAGCACCATAGTCTAAACATGACAATAGTTAAGTTTTGATGTAGCTTAAGTTTCCATTTCATGATCATCCACCATTGTATCTGATGTTTCCAAGAACATTAGCACAGGTTGATCTTCATTTTCGTCTTCCCATACACTAAATCCCTCATTTGATTCATTAATCTTCTTAATGATCTCCTAGTAATTAATAGTTCAAACCATATGCCAAAAAATCTTTAGCAAACTAAATAAAGTCAATTTAATTGTGATCCTTAACTTATTAGTATCTCTTGTACAAACTGCTTTTTGTTAGTATCTTTTGTACACACTGATGGTAAAGCATTTTTACGTGCCTAATTCATACATTAATTATTTTCAGTTTGCTGTTTCTAACAAAAAAATTGTTTGCAGAGGGATGCCATGGGTGATATTTACCGGTCATCTCAGGAGGCATTTAATAATCCTCAGGCATTCTCCACGCAGCTTGAGCATATACAAAACACGGCGTTTCACAGTATGAAGATGTCACACAATGTCGGACACTTACAAAATCCGACGCATCTTACCAGGGACGCTGTTGACTTGTCGGCACCTGCACGGCCTCAAAGGGTGCGCCGACGACGCGCTCCCCGTCAGGTGCCGGCAAACGTGCCGGAAAATGAAGACCAAGCTGCTGGAAGTCACTTTGACAATGACGCTGGGTTTCGTGCATCTGTTGCGGCCAGTAACAATCAGAACCAGACCGGGGAATATGTCCCGCAATTCATGGACAGTGGATTGGACCAGATGGGAACTCCATTTGGATTGGGTGGATCATTCGTACAGGGAACTGGTGATGTTGGTGGGTCCGGTGGCAGTCAACCGGCGGAGATGGGTTCGCTAGCTAACTTTCGTGCAGGCGGAATTGGCATCGGAGATAGTTGGGTGTTTCCTTCATCACCGGGTTACGTGACGCCGGTTGGCCAGGGGTTGCCACGGTTTGATCACGACCTTGTTAGTGATTTTCATTACCATGCCCCGCACAATTCGTGTGATGAAGGACCTTCAAGCCGGCCAGGACCATCGACCACCCACCAACCAACCACCCATGAGGCAATCTGAACGTCTTATGAATCAGGGACCCTCGAACTTTCTGGACTGGTTTAACTTGTAAAATTGTCGAATTCAAGTGTGTTCTTAATTACTTGTTGTAACATTTTGATTTGCTTTATAACATTAATTATTGATTTGCTTTATAAATATATGAATATATGAATCTTTTAGCCACCTGTGATTCGAACATTGATAGGAGAAACAACCACTAAAATTAAAATCCAAATAAAAGCGTTAAACACTAAAACAAGATTACGTAATCATTTATCGGTGGCCCGAAAACGGCTCGGAGGTGTTTTTTTCAAAACCCACACTATGTTGAAAACGGACCAGGCTGCCCTCTTTGGGCCTCTGTGCAGCCTGGCTGGGCCTGCCGGACAGGTAACCGGACTGACGGACGCGTTGCCCTTGGGTAACACACGGGCGTCGCACGAAGTCCGGGCAGTTTTCGGGTCTCCGGGGCCTGATCCCGGTGGCCCGAAAACGGCTCGGAGGTGTTTTTTTCAAAACCCACACTATGTTGAAAACGGGCCAGGCTGCCCTCTTTGGGCCTCTGTGCAGCCTGGCTGGGCCTGCCAGACAGGTAACCGGACTGACGGACGCGTTGCCTTGGGTAACGCACGGGCGTCGCACGAAGTCCGGGCAGTTTTCGGGTCTCCCGGGGCCTGATCCCGGTGGCCCGAAAACGGCTCGGAGGTGTTTTTTTTCAAAACCGGCTCGGAGGGATAGATTTATTTAAATCAAATAATAACACACAGACTTTCCATTTTGGAATGTCTCAAACAAATAATACAAATTTGATAGATTTATTTAAAACAAATATTACAAATTTATTTAACAACTGTTTTTCAAAACTAGTCACTCAAACTATACAATCTACGGATTTAGAAGACAATATATTTTCCGAGATCACCTATTCCAATATTCTACCACCATTTCTTGTTGCAGAGTTCATTCAGTTTTTGTTTCGCACCTTCAATCACAATTGCTTTGTTGAAATCAACAATAGCTTGTGTTGTGCACCTGGAAACTTCGCTTTTCCAGTCAGCGGGAACTCAGGACCGCATTCAGATTCAAACCCATCTGAATTTGATCCAGGAGAACATGGTTCTACCTGTTGAATATGTATACCAAATCTACAGGTACCCAATGTTCAAACCAGGCTGCCATACGAAAGTAGTACGGTGAAGAATCGCATCATCCGTTGCCGGACAGGTCGCTAATGACGTGATGTGATTCATCAACACCGGATGGCGTGGGTTTGCCTGGAAAGTAGACCCGCCTAAAGAGCCTGTTGGAATGTCCAGCTTTGGTAGACTAGAGGTTCAGACTACCAACGACAACCAACTCTCTAATATTTTAAACTAAAGTATCAATGTTGCATTCTACACGTGTTATACCACGTGTGGATGTAACATCGATCCAAGTAGTTTAATGTGGATGTAACATCGATCCAAAGACACCGCTTTTTTGGACCCAGAAAAGCGATGCCAAGCAGGGGATGAAACGGCAGACGATGCTGTTAAGCATGACTCATCCCCGCCGAAAACAGTTAAAACTTCATGTGAATGTAACATCGACCCAATATCAATAAAAAACATACCATCCAGAACAATTGCAGGAAAAGTATTATATCTCATATTGGGGGGGTTTATTGTGGTTATAATGTATTTTGTATAGGTGTGGAATGGGATGGAGAGAATGGGCAGATGGCTTATATAAGAAATGAAGCTTAGAACTCAATTGGCGGCATCAATGTATAGAACTCAAATGGCGGCTTCAATGTATATAAATGAATTGGCGGCATCAAGGTTGGTTAATTAGATGCCGCCAAACCAAAACCATACATCACCAAATTTGATTTTTTCCCCCAATACCCCCCAAATGTAATTTGTAAAATGAAAAACCCCCTATTTATGCAAAGGATTCAACATATAGTGATAAAGCTCTCTTGCTAGCAACACAACATTGTGGTTGGCCTCTGGACGCTTACCGCCACCGAGGTTAACCAAATTATTATTAATCACACTCAAAGATCTCCGGTTCCGCCCAATTATTTCACCTATACAAACATTTACAAATTTGAAATATAAAATATAAAACATATTATAAGCTACAAAAAATATGGATCTAGCTAGCAATGAAAGATAGTACCATACCTGAGATGGATGCAGCGGCGGGAACCTGCGCCGGAGGTGGCCGAAGTTCAGGGGCTGGAGAGGGTGGAGGCCGTGGAGGAGTAGCCGAGGGTGGATGAAGAGAGGGTGGCGGGGGCTCAAGACATCATGGAGGAGGAGGATGCAGTGAATTTTTGCTCCTAAATAAAACCTTAATGTTGGTTTTAAACTAAAAAAATAGAAATCAAAAACTGATTCAAAAAATCTAACTCAAATGCTGCTTATGGGAGTTGAACCAATAATCTTCAGGTTCAAATAAACGCCCACATCCACTGTGCCACTGCACATAGTTTGTAATGGGTTCCTTTCAAAATTTATCTATGGGTTCCTTGTGTATTTCTTCTATATATTTACACTAAAATTTCAAAACCGACTGGGTTCCCGGGAACCCATTCCCGGACAAGTAGATCCGCCCCTGATGGTGATAACCTTTGAACGGAGAATATGAGCGATATATTTTGGTTAAAAGCATATAATATATGTTAAAACTTAAAGGCAACTTTTAAAAGTTACCAATAGAAAACAGGCCGCAAAAAAGATATGATAATTGACCATCCAAACGAAGCTAACAATACATGAATCATTTGCATAAATGGTAGAGATATCATTTTAGACATTACATTTGGGGGGTATTGGGGAAAAAAACTAAAAATGGGGATGCATTGGTTTGATTTGGCGGTATCAAAGAAGGATTCTGACCCAATACAGTGATGCCGCCGAACCAATTTAGGTAGTCAATGATGCCGCCAAACCATATGTTGTCTTCATCTTTGATACCGCTAATCAAGATCCATAGTCCATTGATTCCGCCAATCGAGAATGTGTAGTCACTTGATACCGCTAATTGGTGTAGCGGCTTCTCCATTGTTGCCGTCAAGACCCCACCAATCCAGATTGAGGCATTGATGCCGCCAAATGGTTGGGCGGTTTCATGCAATGGAGGCCTGCAGTTTTTGCAGACTATAAACACTCACAAAAGACTCTAGCATTGCATGCAATGGTCTTGTGTTTTGCAGGTGATTTGATAGGCAAATAGTGTCTTTGAGAGTGCAAGAGTGAACCTTTGGGGGTTATAAAATGGCGGGTGAGGTGAAGAAGGAGCACCACCCACATCCATTTCCACACCATCACCATTACAATCTCAACCAGAAACCTTTGAAATTTATAAAAAATCATACCAAAAAAATTCCTACCACCATGAATCCAAACATAAACTTACACCCTGGTCCCCTAAGCAACGATGTGTTGTATCTACGTGATCGACATCGTTCCTTTCACATTTTCGTAAACGATGAAAACTTCAATGAGGCCCTTATGGTAAAACGTAGCGATAGAAGCATATGGCGGGCACTTTGTGACAACCCTGTTGTAGGACGGGTTCGTAACCTTGTCGATGCCGCAGGGTTTGGTGGCCTTATAGATTGTGGTTATCGATACGTTGACCACTTATTAATAACAGCTTTGGTGGAACGATGGAGGCCCGAAACTCACACGTTCCACCTACTATTTGGTGAAGCTACTGTCACCCTACAAGATGTTAACGTCTTGTGGGGGTTACCTTTCGAGGGAGGAGTTGTGTCTGGAGCAGATGATGCAATGACAACTGCCGAGGCAATAGGGTTGTGCCGACGATGGTTAGGTGTTACGCCTGCAGAGAACCAAATGTCCGGCAAATCCGTTTTGGGTAGTGTTATTATTAATCAAATAACCGCGCCGTTTGTTAAAGCTGAGGCTACGGATGAAGCGTGCATTATCCGTGCTCGTTTAATAATTTTTTATTTGATCGGTTCCACTTTGTTCCCTGATAATAACAATAATAGACTAAATGTTTTTTATTTAATATTTTTACGAGACCTAAGCCGAACAGGATCTTATAGTTGGGGCAGTGCGGTTCTCGGTTGTCTTTACAGGTGGCTTTGTGATGCCACCCAACCGGATAGGAAAGCCGTGACCGGGCCCATAATGCTCCTTCAAATATGAGCATGGGAGAGGATTCGGTGTCTCGCACCACGACCACCCTCAAACCGGTTTGATTATACTTGTCCGCTAGCGGCTCGGTATATATCGCAAAGCCCAAACAAATATAATGTGTCTGCATGGCATCCCTTTGTATTTTTTTACTGAACATGTTTTTTAAAATGTTAATTTTGTAGGTGGCGAGACCGCAACTTAAACTTCAAGGAGGTATCCACACACTGCCTTAGGGCATATCGTTGACAGCTACAATCGTTGAACGAGAACATGGTATGTTTATTAATCCTGTGTTAGTAATTATTTTTAGTTTTTTGTATTAAGCATGCATTTATTGTGTTTTGTAACTGACTTAAGTGTTTGTTTTTATGTTTTTAGTTTAACTGGACCCCTTACACCTTGGTTTTGGATCGACTACCGGCTATATGTTCAAGTGGGATCGAAAGCTGGACGAGCTGTTGTCCGCTTATATCCAGTACATACCTCCGCAAATAAACCTAACCGTACCCATGGTTGAGCTTGAAAGAATGCATGCTTTGGGGCGGCAAGGACACAACGGGGTGGACTGGATGCGTAGGCACGAAGCCTACATCAATGCATGGAATAACCGTCGTAACACGGTTTACAGGTCTGATTCCATAAGGATGAGTTCCACAGAGCCCGGTTATATGCAATGGTATTCGGGGCGTACCGTTGCATTTATTGGCAATCCGAGTGTAGCACCGGTCCCAGTTGGCGGTTTCCAAGACGACGGTGCTAGAATCCAGTTGATGGTAAAGCATTTTTATGTGTCTAATTCATACATTAATTATTTGAGTTTACGGTTTCTAACTAATAATTTTGTTTGCAGAGGGATGCCATGGGTGATATTTACCGGTCTTCTCAGCAGGCATTTAATGATCCTCAGTCCTTCGCCACGCAGATTGAGCATATACAAAACACGGCGTTTCAAAGTATGATGATGTCACACGATGTCGGACACTTACAAAATCCGACGCATCTTACAACGGACGCCGTCGACTTGCCATCACCGGCACGACCTCAAAGAGTACGCCGGCGACACGCTCCCCGTCAGGTGCCGACAAACGTGCCTGAAAATCAGCACCAAGCTGGAACTCCGTTTGACAATGATGCTGGGTTTGGTGCATCTGTTGCGGCTAGTAACAATCAGAACTAGGGTGGGGGATATGTCCCACAATTCTTTGACGTTGGATTGGACCAAGTTGGAACTCCGTTTGGATTGGGTAGTTCCTTCGTACAGGGAACTGGTGATGTTGGTGGGTCCGGTGGCGGTCAACCGGCGGTGACAGGTCCACTAGCTAACTTGATTGCAAGCGGAATTGGCATCGGAGATAGTTGGGCATTTCCCTCACAAGATTTTGTGACGCCGGTTGGACAGGGGTTGCCACGGGTTGATCTCGACCTTGTTAGTGATTTTCATTACCATCCCCCACATAATTCGTGTGATGAAGGACCTTCAAGCCGGCCAGGACCATCGACGGCACTGAATTTAAACCTCTTTCCCGATGATCAGTACGGGAATGAAGGAGCACCACCCAACGATGAAACACAAACCCAACACCAACCACCAAGAAGGCAATCTGAACGTCTTATGAATCAGCCTCCCACGGACTTTACGAACTGGTTTAACTTGTAAACATGTCTTAACAATACAACAAACACCCAAGATACCTAAACACCTGAATCGAAACATCTATCTAACCATTATCAAAGCCAAAAATTTGTAGCACCTGTCCGACTCTAAGGTAACTAACTTCAACCTTTTAACCATCCACCAGAACGACATTTATTTGATCTCACCCACGACACGAAGCGGCGTTGTATTCACATCCTTGAAAACTTTATTGTTCCTTGCCAACCAAAGCTCCCAAACCTTAAGCAAAAATGTTGCGTATATCGCCTCTTTCTTTAATTGCGGCCCTACCACTGATCTCCCATAACTCACCCACTGCCCCAGTGTCTCTATATTCGGTGGAACTGGTAATCTTAGCCACCCACATACGTGCCAGCACACCACCCTAGCCCATATACAAGTCGCAAAATATGGTCAACTGGTTCATTTCCCGCACCACATCTACTACACCTCCCATCCCCAACACTACCACCTCTAAACGCTAGGGTGTCTCCTGTCAGGATGCTGTTGGAAAGCGTTCTCCAAACAAAAAAAATCACTTTAGGGACTGCAATCGCGTTCCATTTAAAACTGTCCACATTAGACAAAAAAATCTCTTTCTTTAATTGCGGCCCTACCACTGATCTCCCATAACTCACCCACTGCCCCAATGTCTCTATATTCGGTGGAACTGGTAATCTTAGCCACCCACATACGTGCCAGCACACCACCCTAGCCCATATACAAGTCGCAAAATATGGTCAACTGGTTCATTTCCCGCACCACATCTGCTACACCTCCCATCCCCAACACTACCACCTCTAAACGCTAGGGTGTCTCCTGTCAGGATGCTGTTGGAAAGCGTTCTCCAAACAAAAAAAAAATCACTTTAGGGACTGCAATCGCGTTCCATTTAAAACTGTCCACATTAGACTCGTTTACCTCTGCATCGGACGGATCTATACGAACCTACCCAACAGAGAACGGAACCACTTTTGAAATGTCTAAGTTATCAAATTATTTTATATAAGCTTTTTGTTTTTTCAAACTTCACCTATGTTTTTCTTATTTAAACCATTAAAATCTTGAAAACATTTATTTTTCCTTTGTTACTTATATGTTGTATTTAATTCAATTATATGTTTATATATATATATATATATATATATATATACATTTAAGAATTTTATTATTACTTGCTTCACTTGATTCAATAAAAATATGGGTTTTAATTTGATGCTTTGCCCTTTGGTTGGACCAGTCACCTTTTGGTGGAGAGATGGCACAATGGTTGAACTTCATTGTCGTTGTTTAAAACATAAAAAGGACATTTTTCAGACATTATTTTATAAAAACTAAACTACCCGTCTATGATCAGACTTAAATGAAAATTTTGACAGTAGTAAGTGAAAACAATGTGATTTGCAAACTACTTCAAAAAGTATGATTTGTTACATTTTTAAAGCTATAGTTTATGGTGTAAAAATAAAAGCTAAATAATTTAATTTACCTTATTATTTTGATACGAATCTAGGTAGTTGGACGCCTTATAAATAAGAAAATAGAATAAGACGGTGATACGCAAAGAATGATCTCTAATTGCCAAAACCCCATTCGGAGTAGCATCAATCTTCATGGAACCCCCTACTTGTTTTGCATATTACGATCTTCATGGAACTCTCTTCTTGTTTTGCAGTTACCACAATAGATTTGTTTTTGATGGGTGTTTCTTGAGTCAGATGAAGATATTACAGACTCAGTGTTCATCTATCATACGTTCAGGTCCAGCATGATTACAATTTGGGACATTATGTTGCTGAAATCGATGATGATACTACATTGCTATTTGTATTGCAAATTTTTCAAAAAATAGGATATCATGAGAACCCTCAAAGCCACACTAACTGGTCTACTCTTTTTAACCGGTATTTTCCTAAATACATTTCAAAAACTAGGACCACTAAAAATAAATGGGAGAGGAGTGTAGTTAAGAGTTATTGTTCTTTGGTAGCTTTAACAAACCAAGAGGCACAACAAAAATTCATAGGAATGTTAAAGACTCTTACAAAAAGATTTTTAGTTTTCTTTTGTGTGCGGATGGTTCATGACCCCATTGGAGATATGCCTGAGAAAATCATTTTGGGTATTAGCAAAAATGGGCTAATATAGAAGATATATACACATTTGGTCATCAAAATGATTTATTTTCTATTGTAATGAGAGTTGAAGATGTCCTTCATAGATATCAATTTGAAACTCAGCAGGCTAAGCATATACGGGATGCCCTTCATGCACATATATATGACGCCAAAAATGTTGATTCTATAATTCAAAAGCACTTGAAGAATCCTAAAAAACCGTAAAGCAAATCCAAGATAAGCTACTGCGTGCTGTTGAAGAAATGAAGGAAAAACTATATAATCAAAATGCATTGTTAGAAGAAACGATTTCAAACCTGAAAAAGAAAGAAGTTGATGAGGTGATAAGGCTATATGGTGTGGGAGCAACCTCCCCCAACTCCCCCAAATGCCACCTCATTTTCCTCATTTTCTCCCCTCCCCCAAAGTTTGGAAATGAACCGATTGCTTGAGGGAGAATTGGAGCAAGAAAGTTGTAGGAAATTGATAATCAACCTTAATGGTGATTGAGGGATGGAAACATATATTTATAAATCATTTCCTTTTATAGCAGGTTGTTAAGATATCATACATATAAATGTAATTTATAATATTTTGTTGTATCTAAAGCCTGCTGTAGGAAAACGGTTGATTGATGCAAGTACCATGGCTGTTCCATTTATGCCCTTTGTGTACAAAATACAATATGTATTGTATATGTGTGTAATACACACTCTTTAACTTCCTCCACATGTAACTCAGTCATGAGTTGATTCTATAGACAAAATGTAGATACACTTTCATTTTCTTGTCTCAAAATAACCCATCACTTCAACTTCAAATAATATAATCAAACCTTATAAATATTTACCCCTTCAAATGCTAATACTTTACACACATTTATTTCAAACATTCAATGTGACAAATGCTAATACTTTACACATATTTATTTCAAACATTCAATGTGAAAGAAGGTTCAAACCCCATCCATATATACTCCCCTTTGCTTTCTTATCATAACCACTTTAGCCTTCACATCCTCCCATCTCGGGTTATTTATTATCATTTTCATTTTCATACAAAAGTTTTCTACCAACATAATTCTTGTATACCAAGAGCAATAACAATATACAATACAATCTACTAACCATGATTACAAGGATTTGAAATCACTAACTTCTAATTGTCATGCAAGGATTTGAGTATAAAGTGATTACCATCTGGGAGCCAGGACAAGCAACGTTTGATTCCTCGAATTTACAACAAATAGTACGCCTACTTGGTATTGATTTCATTTTACAATAACTTATATCATTAACTGAAACCTGCAATTATAATGAATTAACTAACAACCAAAATCGTTAACACGCCACAAAGAAAAATGCACTAACAAATTATTATGATTAAATGCGGAACTTTATAACATCACTTCCATTTGTAAAGTTTAAAACTGAATTTGTGACTCATAGATTTATAAAATTGTGTAGGTTAGTATATTGGAAATAGGAAATTATGGTAGGATGAAAGTTGAAGAAATATAGTCTTTGAATGATTTATATTGAATGTAATAGCAAGTGGATTTTTAGTAGTGCAAGTGCATGGTATAAACTTCTTGTATTTGTAGTTAGGTTGGAAAAATCATAATAGCCTTACTACATATATGTCACAAATGAATAATAACATCTCCTTTGTGGAAAGTGAAATGATAGGAGCTAATCATTATGATTTTAGCATACATCATACCCATTTTCAGTTTTGTGAAGCTACGTTCTTTATTTATATATATATATATATATATATGTATATGCAGTGAGTTACAACTAATTTTGGAGGGTACATAACTCATGAACCCTTGGGTATCATGAAGTGAAGAGGGGCTTGAGTGTTGTAATAGATTGAGGATATTTTGTGTAACAAGCCTAAACGGGTTATTTTAGTGAGAATGTTCTTTTGTATATTTTGTGAATCAATTTATGTGTTGGCTATACTGGTAGAAACAATATTACTAGAATTAGTATCTATTTTTCATTGTTGTCATATTTAATACTTAAGGTACTAATAAGAAGAAAAAATCAACCTAAACGGGTCGTATTTGTGACAACGTATAAAAATGTATTAAGTACCCATGGTAACATGCGGGTATTCCTACTAGTATATTCTTTGTAACCCTATAAGTTAGTTAATTAAATGAACTCATAATTCATTTTTATGAACTCATAATTTATTTAATAATTGTATTTAATATTAAATAAGTTATTAATTCACTGTAACCCCATCAATTAGTTAATTAAATAAACTCATAATTCATTTTTAAAATATATTATTTAAAAGCAAACTTAATTATCGTGAATGATAATTTCGATATGTGTAAGATTAACGTATAAAAATTTCGATGTGGGTAGATAAACGTATGCTAATTTCGATATATGTAGGATAAATTCTGATATGTTTAGGACAAATTTTGATAATATGTAGGATAAAGTGTTAATAACTAATTAGTTAAGGAGATGCCAATGATCTCCAGCCCAACTGGTTTGAGGTGGGAAGGTTTACATCCTTTGAGGGTTCCTGCCCGGGTTTGGTCTCAGGTTCGAATCTCACGCTCCAACCGCTTGGTTTGAAATGAAAACCACGTGTGGTGCTATGGGATTCGATCCTAGGCAGTGGTTGCTTTGCAACACATGATTTACCGCTGAAACACTACTCTCCAAAAAAAAATTAGTTAAGGAGATAATAATTAATGTAACATAGTTAAAGTATTTAATGTTTTACCATTAAGTGATTTGTTCTTTTTGTTCTCACATTATGCAGGACGGGGCACCATCGGCTAAGGGATTTCGATTCGTGTAGCGATTCCGAGTCCCTCAGCTAGCCAAATCAGCTATTTTGGTCAGCTTGTGGTGGCCGAATCGGATACTTTGGCCATGTGACCGTTGCTTCATTTAAAAAAAACATTAAATCCTTTAAATACCAATTCAAACATCTTCTCGTCGATCATCTTCTTCGGCGGAAGATATTAGGCGGTTTAGGCTACTTGAGGGTAAGAACGACGTGGCGCGATGAGATTGGCGCGCCCCAGGCTACATGGAGCTTGTGCCCCTTCCTCCCTTAAGTTTCTTCTCATTTGATTCTCCCTCTATATACTTTATCCTACACATTATCAAAATTTGTTCCACACATATCAAAATTCATCTTACATATATCGAAAATTATCATATGTTTATCCTACACATATCAATATGATCATACGTTTATCCTACACATACAAAAGTTCATCCTACACATATCAAAATTAATAATTTTTTTTACATTAAATTACAATTATTATATGCAAGATTCCTGTTGGTTAATATTTGTTCATTTTATTCTTACAAGATATTATTTTCTCATTTAAACTCTCCACTATATATATAGCATGTCTTGGTTCCTGCGCTACATAGTGTGAATTCGGTCGGTTTCATTTTAGTTCTTTCTTTTTCATTGTAGCCCTGACATTTGCTATAGCAACCAAGTTATTAAATCCCCCAAAAATGTATTATATTTGACCAGGCTGAGTTGTAATTTTTTTATTGTAACGTAGATAAAATAAGCATGTTGTAACACACTATATTTGTAATTTTATAAAACGTTAAATATTAAAAGTTATCTATATTAGCTTATTAAGGGGGAGTGATGACCAACATGGTAATTTTCATTTCCGTACAATTTAAGAAGCAACATTTACAACATATTTAAGCAAGAAATTTAAGGGTATTATAGGGATAGTTGTGACAATTAAGACATTTAAAAGGGTAATATAGACATTTCACCCACCTCTTCCTTTGCAATATCATGACAATTTTACAACACTACCCTTCTTCCATTTCTGCCTTTTTACAATTATGATCCTTTGCCTTATGGTTTTCCTTCTTTATCATTAGTGTTACCAATTACCATGATTCATTTAAGAAGAAACCTACAATATTACCTCCACCATTTGGTCTCCCTTAGACCATGTGTAGTCGAAGCAGTATTTGGGCGTGGTTGGGGCTAATAACGCCCTCCCGTTATTTCAACACCGCCCCCTAGCGGTTATTACGGGCGTTTTTTTTTGGGGGGGGGGGTTTAATTTTCACGGCGATTTCATTTTTGGGTTGGCCAATCAGGATGAAGCATTCTCCAACGGCTAGTTTATTTTTGAACGGCTACTTTGTTTTTTGAACGGTAATATTATATATATATATATATATATATATATATATATATATATATATATTGTACATTACCCCTCAAACCATAAAAAAATACACACTTCAAACCATACTACACCTCAAACTTTATAAAAAATACACACACTTCAAACCATAAAACCTTCAAAAGAATGGGTTCTCCCACATCCTCATCATCCTCGAAATATTATCAACAATTTTTAGCCGATGAAGATGGCACAACCGATGACGAGATCGAGCAAGATGCGGTTACATATATGTAACATCTTAGTAATCCTTCATGTCCTATTTTGCGAAGAAAACGAATTGAACGCAACTATGAAGAGACAAATGCTCGCTTGTCGAAAGATTACTTTGATGAAAACCCGACTTATCCAGACCCAAGGACTTTCAGGCGACGTTTTTGGATGAGCAAACAATTATTTCTACGCATTTCTAGAGACTTGGAAACCCAATTTGATTACTTTAAACGAAAACCGGATGCTAGAAGGACGTTTGGATTTACCGCTATTCAAAAGTGTACCTCAGCACTACGTATACTTGCATACGGGAACACAGCCGATATAAATGACGAGTATCTAAAGCTGGCTGAGAAAACCACACGTGATACCTTGGAGCATTTTTGTCAAGTTACACATAAATACATGATATCTATTTATTTTTAAAGTAATACTACATGTATTTTAATAATACTTTGTATGTGAATTTTTTAAAGGTATAATACAATTGTACGGGCCGCGTTATTTGAGAAGGCCAACATGGTACGATCTACAAAAAATATATCAGGTTCATTAAGATGTACATGGTTTACCAGGAATGATAGGGAGTATAGATTGTCGCCATTGGCCATGGTATAATTGTCCAACCGCATGGCGGGGTCAACACACACGAGATGACCAGGGAGAACCAACGGTTATTCTTCAAGCGATGGCCTCATACGACCTTTGGGTTTGGTCGGCTTTCTTTGGCGTTGTGGGGTCACGCAATGGCCTAAACGTTTTTGAGCAGTCGCCTCTATTGGAGGATTTCATTTCGGGTAGAACACCAAAGGCATCTTTCTTTGTTAATGGAAACTACTACCCACACGGGTATTTTTTGGGCGATGGAATATATCCCAAGTATTCGATTATTGTGAAGACGTTTAGTAATCTGTATGATGAAAAAAGAGCTCATTTTAAGAAAGTTCAAGAGTCTACGCGAAAGGACATTGAGAGATGCTCTGGGGTTCTTCAGAAACATTGACATTATTTGAGAAATCCTTGTTGTGCATGGACCAAAGCGAAAATGAGAGACGCTGTGTATGCATGTATAGTCATGCATAATATGATATTAGAAGATGAAGAAAAGGCGATCTATCAAAATTATATACCGGAAGCCAAAACGGAAATGCCTCAAGCGGACATGCCTCAAAGAATACAAAACGCCCTTGAAGTGCGTTGTGAGGAAACACATAATGCTTTAGCGATGGATATGATCCAACATGCGTGGTCGGTTCGGCATATACCAGAAGAGGGGGAGATGACGATGAGGAAGACGACGACGAGGAAGATGACGACGAGGAAGAAGACGACGAGTTTTCCTCATGCGATGACTTGTAGACGGTAGTTGTTTGTGTCTTTTTAACTATGTTTTCTTTAGTATGGTGTTTTAATCTTTTTTTTTACTTTAATTAAAAACTTTTATTTATGAAATATTATTGTTTTTATTTTAAAAGTTTTATTAAATAAAAAAATAATATATTAAATGATGATGTCATGTATGATGTCATACAAGGTGAAAATTTTCACCTTAACACTACACCCCTAACCTAATTTGGTTCCCTTAATGGGCCTACATGCCACATGTCTATTAATGCCCCATACAAGGTGAAAATTTTAACCTCTCCCACTGCACATGGTCTTATTATTATAACTGACTGAAATATGAAATAATCGATTATGGGAGCCTTCAATTAAATCACTGATGATCAATTCATCATCATCATCATCATCATACTCAGTTAATCCCACCTATAGCAAAGCTAAGGTAGGGTCTGAGGAGGGTAAGATGTAGACAGCCTTACCTCTACCCCTAAGAATAGAGAGGCTGCTTCCAGTGAGACCCCCGGCTCGATGTGGTTTGGTATCAAGCCTTGGACATAAGGCACAAAACACTTAGAAATCGGGACAAACCCGATCGGTGCATGTACCCCTTTGTCTTTTGGCTATCACGCCACCACATGATGCATGATTAACCGTCCGTCATTTTTAACGTTATTTTCACGAAATTAGTAAATAACGTTAAAACTAGTGCAACTTTACTTTTGCCCCCCAAGGGCCACACATATATACATTATATGCGCACACCATAAGTGGGGCGTAACTGATGATCAATTGTAACCCACTATTTAATGGTGGGGGCAATCAAATCGTCGGCAATTATCGTATAAACTAATGTATAAAATTGGTAGCCCCATGGATGTTTCTGTAGTGTGAAATCATCCATTTCCCCGAGTAAGTTATTAAAATTTGTATTACCTAGAGAAACCATAAGAGTTTTCACTGTTGACTGTTTGCTATGTTATCTTTTAGAGTTATGTGAATAGTCTGATCTCATCTGCTTATGATTAATTGCGACTTCAAATTTTGTTCTGTTATGTTATGTTCTGTTCTGATTATAGGGGTTGGAGTATGGCGAATGGTAGGAATATCGTAAACGACGCCATTTTCGGTGCCTCTGCAGGTATGGATTGTTTCAATTTGGAATTTATTGTTTCTTTAATCATGAATTTAGAACTTGAATTCTACGTTGTTGAATCAATTTCATTTTGTGTGAATTTCATCTATGATATGCAAGTTAATAGTGTTTTCATTTTAAGTATCTGTTTCAAGTTTATTAGGACATAATGGGTAGTAGCAGAAGTGACTATTTAGTGAATTGAAATTATCAAATGGGACTCGCTTTTATAAATTAGGGAGTTCTAAACTTTTGTGTTCTTTGTTTATATTGCGGATGTGCTTAATCTTGACTGTAAAACATATTCTCAGATGTAGTCTATGAATATCAGTGGATTACAAGCACAGGTTCCTAAGAGTCTGAGACTATAATCGTTGATTATTTGTATGAAATACCAGCTGCAAGTGTAGCTTGGGTATGAATTATCGTTTTTACATACTTTTGATAAAAGTTTGAAACTCTGTGGACTATGGTCAACTTAACAATATCAATAGTTGGTTGCTATATGGCTAAGAACAAGTAGTGATTTAAATTTACTATACTACAACATATGAAGCAAGTATAAAGGTTGTATACTTTATTACAAGCGCAAAATTGTGATTTTAATTGCCAATGACTAATGGGATTTTATCTTTATCCTTGTATCTTGATCGCATATAGAAATCTGAAAGCCGAACCGAGAATATAAAAAGATTTAGTTGTACAACATGTTGCAGCAGCCAGTGGCGGAGACACCCACAATCAATGGTGGGCCGGTGCTCACCATGATGAAAAGCCTAGTGCCCATCGTATTTAAAAGCCCTTGTCGTTCATCTATTCATCTGAACAGTCGAAGTGTCTGACAAAATTCCATTATCTCGCTCGTGACTCTTGAGTTTTGATCAAAGTCCACCAGCTTGTGTCTCTCCGATCGAAGTGTCAAAGGAAATTCCTGTGGCATGTGCCTCTCCGATCAAAGTCCACCGCTTGGGGCGGCCGTCCCTGCGCCTCTCCGATCATAGTCTCTGTTGGTATGTTACTACTAAGATTAATTGATTTGAGTATTCAATCATTCCCTAATTCCAACAGAGGACAACGACATTGATTTTTGAATTCCCGGCTTTGAGTTCTAACAGTAGCTTTAGGCTTTAAGTTGTGTATTGTGTTTTTGACTTTTTATATAACTGTTTGCCTCCTGATAGTGAGTTGTGTTTTTGTGTTTATGTATTGTGTTTTTGTATAATTTTGTGTTTGTGGAATATACAGATTATTTTTTAATACAAAATATTTGTGTTTGTCACATAATATGAATACAGATTATATGTTTATTTACAAATATTATGGCTTTGAGTTGGATCGTTGATTCTTTGGTGATGATGTGATTATGTCTTCGCATAAAGTTAAACAAGATGCGTATGTTTTTACCCTGTTAAGCAAGTTATGATTTATATTTTGTTTGTGTAACTGTATTATTTATGTTAATTGTTAAATTTATATTTGTTTTTCACTTGGGAACTCCTTTTAACAACTTCTTAAAAAGAAAAGAATAATCCTCAAGTGAAATTTCATTTGGTAATATGAATAGTCCAAAAAAAAATTATGTTATTTTATTGTTATTTTTAACCAACCCGTATTGTGCCCCCATACAAAAAATTTCTGTATCCGTCACTGGCAGCAGCCGTCTACTCGAAACCTAACCATGATGTCCAAGAATGCCCAGCTTTGACCTGGCGTAGCAATATCATTCCCATCGAGCAGGCCGAACCCTGCCAAGGACAGTTTACCCGGTTCCTTGCCAATAACACAACTCGCAGTAAGATGGAACTTTCTTTGTAGTTAAATTTCTATTTTTTCTATGAATTGAAATGTCATTACTAACGAAAAATCATTATGTGTGCATGGAAAAAAACATCAAAATTATGCAAATATTTTGCTACGCGCAGCTCATATTAGAACTTGATGCGTTAGTTAGTCTAATACAACTTCAAGGTCAATACGGGAAAGCCTGAAAAAAGTGAGATTAAAAAGAAACCAATAGTGTTAGCCTAATTTAATTTGTAGACTATTTGCAGCCTACTCGCACGTGATGGGGTAAGATCAAACGGGTATCTTCTTGTCTGGGGCGATACTGATTAGGTTGGACTGAAGTAAAACATTTAGTCCAAACCATTATATATAAACGGTGTATTTGGTATAACAGTTGTGTACTTAGTCCTTGATGTGTTTGGTTTATGGTGTATTGAAAATGCTTAAGTTTGGTTGAATTTGAGAATTTGGTGAGTTAATTCTGTTGAATGTGTGTCTGCTATATGGACAGAAAATGATAGTGTTTTGTTGTGGAATGGAACCATAGGATGCATCTAATCTTATTACTATTTTTTTTTTTTTTTTTGTATTTTTCATTCAGAATATACTAAATTGATTGATCGATATATGCTAATTGGAAGTTGCTGTGAAGAAGTTTATGAACCAAGATATCTCAAGGGATGCACTGACTCAATTTGAAGCCGAAGTAAAGACCAGAAGATGTTTTTTTTTCTTTTTCATTTTAGACTAAAGAGTATAGAAAATTAATCCTCACAATCTACTTTTCTCCAAGACAATGATTTGAGTCACTTCATGGTGTTGTCTTGCAGGTCAAGATCTTGTTAAGGTTGGTTGAGACTTGCCATCTCAAATTTGGCCTTTCAATTCAGTAACAATCTTTATAAACACTATCAGTCTTGCACTTCTCACAACAGTGTATAGGGCTGCAAACGAACCGAACGAACACGAACAAGGCTTTGTTTGTGTTCGTTTGTTAAGAAAATTATGTGTTCACGAACTGTTCATGAACACTTACCGAACGAGATTTTATGTTCGTGTTCGTTTGTTAAGAAAACACTCATGTTCGTGTTCGTTTGTTAATTTTGTTCATAAATGCATACGAACACAAACGAACATTAATGAACACAAACAAGTGTTCATGAACTCAAATGAACACAATGAAGTGTTCATGAACGGAAACAAACACAAACAGACATATATTAATTTTTGAATAACATCGAATTCACATAAATTAAGACATTAGCTAGATAGGGCTGTTCACGAGCCGAGCCGATCCGAACGAAGCTTTGCTCGTGCTTGGCTCGTTTACAAACTGAACTGAGCGGAGCGGCTCGTTTATAATCTAGCCAAAAACCGAACGAGCATTCTTCGAGCGCAAATTTTCCGAGCGAGCGCCGAGCGAGAATCGAGCGGAGAATAATATGGACGATTATAAAATTGGGATGTTTCCTTCGATGTTTTCATTGTCGGGTGACAACTAAGGTCAAAATGTCCGATGTTAACACTAATATTGAGATCATAGTGTCCAAGGATAAGGCTTAGATTGAGGCTGGTGAGGTGATGAGCATACGTCAGACAACAGTTGTTGCATTGTGACGTAGGTGTAATATCAAGTGACAATTAACGATGGATGACTATTAACATAAAGAAGTCAAGACTATCACCTAATGACTTATTGTTTTACTATTAAATCTAGTGTTAATTTTTTATTGTGTTAAGTGGCCTGGTTATATTTTGTTTGCATATACTGAGTCAAATCCAATAGAATCTTATATATAAAGCCATAAATTTATCTATAAATTGTGTGTATATTTATTATTAAATAAATAAAAATATATTCGAGCCGAACCGATCCGAGCGTACCTTTGCTCTTGCTTGGCTCATTTACAAACCGAACCGAGCCGATCGGCTCATATACAACCGAGCGGACGAACGAGCGAGCATTTTTCGAGCATTTTCCGAACGAGCGACGAGCGATCCACGAGCGGCGAGCGATTTGAACAGCCTAGATCCATCCAAAATATAACCTAATTGTCCAAATATACTTCATACTTAGTATTGGTGAAGGGCGTTGGAACGTGAAAACATATAATAAGCTTGGATACAAAAATTAGGTTTATTGATCTCATATAGTCATATATTTACCTCACATATATTATTTATTGTGTAAGATAATAAAAATAAAAGAATATAAAAAAGTATAAAAATTAAAAACCTTAATAAACTATCGAACATAAACGAACAAGTTACCGAACGTTCACGAACATAAACGAATGAATATGACATCTGTTCATGTTCGTTCATTTAACTAAATGAACGGAATTTTTTGTTCGTGTTCGTTCATTTATTAAACGAACGAACTTCTCGCCAAATGGTTCATGAACTGTTCGCTGAAAGTTCAATTCGTTTACAGCCCTAACAGTGTATGCATTAAACTGGCCTTGGTCAATCATTAATCAACATGTTCTAGCGGATTCTTCATTAATCAACAATGTTCTAGCGGGTGTGTAATCGATGTTCTTTCATGCAACCAATAAAGTCATATGATTTCATTAAGTGTCATGTTATCTTTTTCCTTAAAGTGATCGAGATTTGGTGATCCAAGGTATCCTTTACTAAGGCTATGGGGTGTGGTCATCCTTCCCCCTTGTCCACGTCAGCGCCACGTCATTTCCCTCTTCTTCTCCTCCTTCTAGGGGAAATGGTTCCCCCTTCCCCCTTTCCTTTTTTTATTGTTTTTTTCTTCCAAAAAGTAGCCCCAACATTCAAAAGAACATTGGGAAATGGGACGGTGAGGTCGGGGAAAAAGCCCCGTTTTTGCCGAAGTTCAATCGGGGGGGGGGGGGGGGGGGGGGGCGGTGTTCCCCTTCGGCACCCACGTCCACCTCATCCACCGATCCCCTTCCCCGAACCCATACCCCTCAGCCTAACAATGCATGTGTTATATTAATTGATGTTTAAACAATCGATGTAAGTTTGTGATTTATGAATGGATTATATCAGTCCTTGAATGTATTGTCATAGGCATCAGGTTGATTTTTGTTAAAAAAAAATAATAATAACTAATGTAAGAATGTGTTTTCATTATACTTCGTAGTTACTTAGACCATGCGTAGTGGGGGGCTTTATATATAAAGCCCCCTTCCTGATTGCTCCACGTGGCTGCTGAGTCAGCGTGGAGAGAGAAACTGAAAAATGGATGTAGTGGTGGGGCTTTATTTATAAAGCCTCTGTTTCTGATTGGTTGATTTTTTTATTATTTTTTTTAATCTTTTAACTTAAAATAATTAAAATAAAATACAAATAAATATAAAAAAATTACAAATAATATTAAAAACACACAACTAATATTAAAAAAAATTACAAGTAATATTAAAAACACACAACTACTTCTTCTTCTCCTTCTCCTTCTCCTTCTCCTTCTTCTCCTTCTTCTTCTTCTTCTTCTTCTTCGTTTCCTCCTGTGTTTGGAATATACCGAACCGACCACGCTTGTTGGACCAAATCCGCCGTTAACGCATCATGTACTTCATGGTCGCGAAGTTCATGTGCGTTGATCATTCTTTCTTGCATATTAGCTTGCGGTAGATCCTGAACGGCTTCCGGTACACAATTTTGGCATATCGCTTTACCTTCATCTTCTAATATCATATTATGCATGATTATACATGCATACATAGCATCTCACAGCTTGTCTGTGGTCCATGCACGAGCAGGGTTTCTTATGTAATGCCAACGCTGTTGAAGAACCCCAAAACATCTCTCTATGTCCTTTCGCGCCGCCTCTTGGACCTTTTTAAAGTGTGCCCTTTTTTCATCGTACGGGTTACTAAACGTCTTAACGATAATGCTATACCTCGGATATATTCCGTCAGCCAAATAGTATCTGTGTGGGTAGTAGTTTCCATTAGCATAAAAGCACGCCTTTGCTGCCCTGCCAGAAATGAAATTCTCAATAATAGGCGACTGCTCAAAAACGTTTAAGTCGTTGCATGACCCCGCAACACCAAAATAGGCCGACCAAACCCAAAGATCGACTGAAGCCACCGCTTGAAGAATAATCGATGGTCCTTTTTGGTCACCACGCGTGTGTTGACCTCGCCAAGCGGTTGGGCAATTATACCACCGCCAGTGACGACAATCAACGCTACCCAGCATTCCTGGTAACCCATGTTCATTCGTATGCACCTCGTAAATTTTTTGTAAGTCGTACCAAGTGGGTCTTCTAAGATAACGGGCTCCGTACAACTTTATTATTCCTAAAAAAAATAAATACAAACATATATAAAAAAATTGATCTAACTATATACAAAAATATATAAAAAGTGATGTACCTTGGCAAAAATACTCCAAAGAATCGCGTGTTGTTTACTCGGCCATTTTTAAATACTCGTCGTTGATATCCGTCGTGTTGCCATATGCGAGTATACGCAGTGCCGAAGTACACTTTTGAATAGACGTGAATCTCATCATCCCCCTAGCATCCGCTTTTTGTTTAAAGTAAGGAAACACGTTTTCAAGATCTCCGGATATACGTAGAAATAAACGTTTGCTCATCCGGAAACGACGCCTAAACATCTTTGGGTCGGGGTAAGTCGGGTTTTCATCAAAGTAATCCTTCATCAATCAAGCATTTGCCGATACACGATCTCGTTCGTAATACTGCCTACTTTGTTTTGGACGTGTAGGCGTACTAGTTTCTTCAAGATACCGCGCCGAAAGCGCTAGCGCACTCGTAATCGCATCTTGCTCCAACTCTTCGTCTGTGGAATAACCCTCGTCGCCTAGAAACTCTCTGTAATATTCTCTCGCAATGGATGATGACGCGGGGGAACCCATTCTTTTATAATTTTTGTTGAAAGTGATTTTTGTGATTGAAAAATATGTTTTTTTGTGTGTTTTATTAGTTATATATATGTGTTGTGGGTATATATATACAAAAAAAATAGCCGTTCAAAATAATTAACCGTAATATTACCGTTGCACCACCACACCACCACGTGCCTTTTCCTGATTGGACCATCAATTTAAGAACCAGTGTTATTTATATAACGCCATAGCAACAAATTGGTATATAGTGCCCCCTGTAGCGGTGTGGGGGCGCTATTTTTGAAAAAATCTGATAAAAAACGCCCCACTACGGGGTCTTACGGTTAATATAAAAACAGTACGATCTTTAAGATTTATGGTACACATATTCTAGAAACATTTTAATTATGAGACCTTTTTACTTTGCAGGGACTTAGCTTAAATTTTGGACAATTAGAGAGTAAACTCTTGCCAATCAAAGATACCATTAGAAGGTGATGTTAACCAATTACCTGCTTTCAGGCTATTTGGTTTGATGTTAACACCTATGCCAACATTATCTTCAATGAATTGTAAGCAATTTCGAAAGACGTCATGGTTTAGTTTTACTGAAGGTCGCTGCTGGTCTCCGTGCTAGGAATTAGACTGTCACGTTAAATATAAAGCATAAAAATTCTTCGGGTTCCCATGTAGACAATAATCGAGTTGTTCGGGTAATTCGTGTAACCCAAATCATCAATAATCTAATTCGATTAACGAACCATTTAATAGTTCGGGTACAGGTTTGCTTTTTATTTGGGTTAACGTTACTTCGGGCTTGCTTTTATAAGTTTATTTGGGTTCGGGTTACTTTAGGTCGGCTTGATAGGGTAAGGGTTTCAATTAAAAATGAAACCCCTACCTTTAATATGGTACGCAATACAAATTAGTGAGTGAATGTTTACATTGTATTGTAGGAAGAGTAGAATTCAACTAGTTCGTATGCATTATGCAAACAAGATAGTTGAGTCACTCAAACTTATGACTGATCAGGTTGCTTACTTTTACATGCTATGTATGCAAACAAGATAGTTGAGGTTACTCAAACTTATGTATGCAAACAAGATAGTTAACCTCACCATATATTTGAACTGATAATTTGGTTTCATAGGTTTTTTGGAAGCAAGTTCATGAAGGAGGTAAAACTATCATTTTCTTTGCAATCTTTCATAGTTTCTTGGTTTTTAAGGTGCGTTTCAAATTGGATGCTATAACAAAGAAAAACGTAAAAATTAAATGATGTAGAGCCTGATGACACTTAAAAAGAAGATGGAGGTCCACACTTAGACTACTCGGAGTGGAGGGGCGGGAAGGAGGGGCGTGATGCGCCATGTGGCACTTGTGGGACCCGTGTGTGAAGGGTGAAAATTGTGGGGAGTGGAAGGGGGGAAAAGGGGGGGGGGGGGAGGAAATAATATTATATTGTGTTAAAGTTAAAAAAATAAAAATAAAATAAAATAAAAACTGACCAATCATAATGCTCCACCTCACACCCAAGCCCCGCGCCCACGCCCGTGAATTCTTCCCCGCCCAAGGGGCCACGCCATCTTCCCCCACCCTTGGCGGCGGTGTTCCCGCCCAAAACCCCCTCCACGCCATCTTTCCCGCCCCCCACTCCTATCAGTCTTACAATGTTTCGTATTCAAGGGTCAGGGGCTAAAAGTTTATTTTTATAGGTTCTTTTTAATCCTATTATGGTTAGGAAGTTTACTTTGATCATCACCTGTAGCTATTTTAATTATCTTTTTAATCCTATTATGGTTAGGAAGTTTACCGGATTTGGCTAAAAAATGTTTCAACCGGTTGAACCGCGTTGTACCGGACGGTTCAACCAGGTTGATTAGTTAGCTATATAAATTCATAAATTACAACACTAACACAAAAAATAATGTAAAACTACACAATTATATACTATAATACAATCAAAAAGTTAATTAATAATTAAA
>CM054131.1:105182915-105203140 GCA_028751855.1 Ambrosia trifida
GTAACTTAGGATTGTTTCCGGTGAGTATGAGGTCATCCACATAGACTAGAAGATACATAATGTAGTCGCCTTTGTAAAAAACAAATAAAGACGGGTCTGCACGACTACATGTAAAGCCATATGACAAAAGGAAAGCGCTAAGACGCTGAAACCAAGCACGAGGAGCTTGTTTGAGACCATAAAGAGCCTTGGTGAGTTTGCAAACATGAGTTGGAAAACGTGGGTCAACAAAACCAGGTGGTTGCTCCATGAACACAGTTTCGGATAGGTGACCATTAAGAAATGCATTGTTTACATCCACTTGATGAAGAGATCATCTATTAATGACGGCTAGGGATAAGACGATGCGAATTGTGGAAGCTTTGACCACCGGGCTAAATGTGTGACGGAAGTCAAGACCCGGAACTTGGGTGAATCCTTGAGCAACAAGGCGGGCTTTGTGACGATCTAAGGTGCCATCCGAATGGTATTTTGTGCGAAATATCCATTTAGAACCAACCACAGTGGTAGAGGATGGGCGAGGCACAAGTGTCCAGGTGTTGTTTTGTTTTAAGGCATTAAGCTTGTCACGCATAGCTTGCATCCAATGCGGGTGTTTAGAGGTGCTTTTGAAACCTTTTGGGTCAACATTGCTAAGAATAGAGGCATGAAGACATGAATGCATGATTGTATAAAGATAGGAAGTGTGTTTGGGATTGGGTTTGAAGGTACCGACTTTGGAGCGGGTTATGTGATGGTGCGGGAGACGGAGGAGGAGTGGGCTGAGATGGGCCGGGTAGCAGAATGAGAACCAGAATTGGGCTGGAGCGAGGGATTTGTAGGCTGAGATGGATTGATAGTGGGCTGAGGAATAGGCGGAATGGAAGAAGGCTGTTGAGTGGGCTCGAGGTGAGCAGTCCCAATAACGGTTTGGGTATTTTGTTGTTGGGTAGATGGTGTAGAGTCTTTACAAAGAGAGCAGGAGGTATTTTTATTAGGTACGGTTTGAGGTGAGTTAAGATGTGTGGGTGGAGTTAGGGTGGGATTAAACTGAACATCTTCATGAAATGTAGAGAGAAAAAGTTTGGTGATATCTGTATGAGAGGATGTTGAGTTAAACGGAAAATAAGTTTCGTCAAAACGAGCATGTCTCGTGACATAGGTACAAGAGGATGTTGGGTCAAAGCATTTGTACCCCTTGTATTGAGGAGCATAGCCAAAAAAAATGCAAGGGATACTTCTAGGTGCGACTTTATGAGGAGCATAATCACGCAAGTACGGGTAGACACAACAACCAAAAACCCGAAAGTTATTGTAAGTTGGTTATGTAGAAAAAAGAATCTCAAATGGAGATTTGTTGCTCAACAATTTTGTGGGTAGTCGATTTATAATATATATAGCGGTATTAAATGCATCTACCCAGTGTGCAATAGGAACGCGAGCATGAAAAATCATGGCTAGACCTGTTTCAAAGATGTGACGGTGCTTTCTTTCGGCTCGTCCATTTTGTGGTGAAGTATATGGACACGAGAACCTATGAAATGTGCCATTTTCATTGAATATTTTACGCACATATTGATTTACAAATTCGGTGCCACCGTCACTTTAAAACACTTTAACTTTTCGTGAAAATTGAGTTTGTACAAGATTTAAAAATTTTTGTAAGGTTATGTAAAACTCATTTTTGGTTTTAAGAGGATATAGCCATGAGAAACGAGAGTAATCATCAACAAACACAACATAATATCTATAACCATCTTTACTTAATATTGGTGAGGGTCCCCATAGATCGCAATGAACAATATCAAGAGGATAAAAAGAAGGTGCATACGTTCAAGGGACGTATTGCTATAGGCCGCTTCCAGAGCAGTCCAGATCTGCCTGGCGGTAGATAGTCCGAGTATTTCGACGATTGCTTCTTCGGTGAGAGATGCATTAAGTATGAGAATAGTTTGCTGATCCAGAGCAGACCAGGTGAGGAAGTCAGGGTTCGGTTGCTCCTTATTTTCGACCAGAACAGTTTTGGCCGGTGGGAGAATGGACCCGTCGATGTGGCCAATGAGTCCTTGGTTGGAGAGGAGAGGAAGGATTTGATATTGCCATGAGAGATAGTTGAAATTGGAAAGTTTAATGGTGATCATGTGTAGAATGGTAGCAATCAGAAGTTTAGAATCGGTGGAGGAGGAAGAAGAAGAGCCGGAGGCGGTTATTAGAGACATGGTGATAGTATCGAAAAAGACAAGAGAGATCAAGGAAATGAGTATCTGGCTAATACCATGTAAAGGGTAAAACTCTCTATATTGACATAGAGATGATTTCTATTATTTATAAAATTATTACATAATATACAAGGAACATAATAAATGAATTGACTACAAAGTCTACAAAATAAATGTACAATAAAGATACAATAATTTTTTTTTTCCGTTTAAAAGTCATAACTTCATTTCATTTCACTATTACCTTAACAATAATGGAATTGACCAAATGATTGGATTTGGCAATAATCAAGGAGAGGATGTTGACCAAGTGATGAAATATTATTTTTTACCATCCTTGGAATACCTTACGTTGAAGCTCTAAAATCTCTTTGCGGTCGTAACCTATCATGGCCGCTCAAACAACAAATTAACACCAACACCCTATCTAATCATCACTGATTTCAGAACATAAAACCTCCAATTTAGCATGTTTTATACTCACCGTCGGTCATAACAGGGCCATTCCTGAGAATGCCAAAAATTCCAGGACATAGGGTGATGAATAAAATTGAGCATAAAAATATAAACTCAATACAATTATATATAAAAAATCAATAATACGATGATATTATGATAATAATAAACAAATCAAAGTATTGTTGCTAACATGATTTAATTTACATGTTTAAACAAATCGTAAGATTTATAAAGTTATAATCAATCTCATAATCATATCTAGAAGGTCAAATGTTCCAAGTAAAATGGAATTCACAAATTCAAACCTATCCGGCTATCGATACGTTTGAGACTTTAAGATTCTGAGAAAAATTAAACTGTAAATTGTGATATATTTGTCAATTATTATTTAATCTAAAATATTGTTTATATTAAAAAGAAAGTACGATACAGTAATAAAATTGGTTATACATCAGTGGCGGATCTAGAAATAAATTTCAGTAGCAACGTTTTTCATTTTTTTTCATTTTATTAGCAACATTTTCCAAATTTCGTAAAAAAAACAAATTTTCCACTATGCGTGCGAAGTTCAGCAGCAACGGACGCGGCACCTAGTTCTATGCTAGGTCCGCCCTTATATTACATTGTAATAATAATAATAACTTGTGTTTATGGTTCCCTGCACTTTGTTGCTGGGAAGTTTGTTTTATTGAAAATTTGGTGAACATTAGAGATAACATTAAGTAATTGTTGTTAATAGAAACTAAAAAAGATAACTTCTTTAGCGCCATAGTTACATGCACAATGTCTTAAGCTTGAATGATGCGCAATGGCTCGAGCTTGAAAAATGACCGGTTAGTTATCAAGGCCGAGCTCGAGGTTTTCATATAAAGACCGTTTAGGCTCGCCAACCCAAACAAATTTTATATTATTATCATTATTTATTTTATTTATGGTATATCTACTATTTAGCATTTGCGAGCCGAACTCTAACCAAGTTTTGGCTTGTTTAAGCTATCGAAGCAAGCTCGAGCCGAGTTTTTAGCTCATTCAAAATTGTTAGTCGAGCTTGAGCTTTTGTGCTTTACTTTCGAGCCGAGCTCGAGACTAATAAGACTTGAGCTCTGCTCGTTTACACCCCTAAATATTTTCAAACATCATCAGATATACCAATAAATAGGTTTTCCATTTTCTACTCAACCCATCAAAATATTTATAAAATGGGTTAAAGAGTGTTACCAGTGGTGTAGCTAATATAATCTACTACTTTCATCACTCATCTCCTCCACTTCCTTCTCTTCCCATACCATTTTTCACAGAAACAAAGTGCCCTACACTCTCCTTCACCACCACATCCTCCTACTCTCTCATCCTATTGTCTCTTACGCCATGTAATTCTTTCCAAAAAACAGCAGAACATGACCGTGTTACTCTACCTGAAAATAAACTAGCTACGTAACTACTTCGATCGACTAAGGAATCTCTGCTATGAAGATGTGTCTGTGTGGAAGATTTTTTTGTTATAAGATTCCATGGCAAGATTATGTTTATGTTCTTCTTCTCGTTGGAATTGGTGTTCTCGGAATTTTGGTAAAATCTCAATCTTCTCTTTTTAATCTTTCTATGCATTTGTGTAACACAAAATATTGCTTTGGTTTTTTTATTAAAATAAAAGTTATCTAAAGTTCTAAACATAAATGTTTCTGCAGTAAAACATCAATACAACCAATTAGGAGTACGTAGGGCTGTTTATAAAGAGTAAACTTTAACGCAACAGAATAGCACACTACATAACACAATATTATTATCACTCGAGGTTAAACCCAACAAATATTTTAACTTGACAAAAAAGAGTATGAAGTATAAGGAGCAACGATTTTAAAATCAGACCGAACTGGTTGGTTCAACAGGAGACAGGAGATGCCGGTGGTCCAGGCATGCCTTTGTGCAGGAACCGGACAGACAGACCGGTGGCTGGCGATTGAACTGGAGAACACGCGTCAAAAGAGTCGGGCCTTTCTTCTCTGCAACAACTATGGTGATCAGTGGCGGATCCAGGAATTTTTTTCACTGGGTTCCTTTTTTAGGTGTTACTTATATGACTAAATATAAAAATTTCGGGTCGGTTTATCGGTTCGGTTCGGCATTTGAAAATTTTAAAAAGAACAAGATGAATATCAACTTAAAGCAAAAACTTGGTGTCAATGTATAGAATACCTCATGTGGTGGAACAAGATTAGCCACATTACGGACCACAAAAGCTTTACCAGGTTGAAATCCTAAGATGTACGAAGGGTAAACTCTTGAATCTGCACAAGAAATCACCAAAAACTGTTTTGACAATCGTTAGTAAGCATAAAAGTTACAACAAGGCCGAACAATTAGCACCATAGTCTAAACATGACAATAGTTAAGTTTTGATGTAGCTTAAGTTTCCATTTCATGATCATCCACCATTGTATCTGATGTTTCCAAGAACATTAGCACAGGTTGATCTTCATTTTCGTCTTCCCATACACTAAATCCCTCATTTGATTCATTAATCTTCTTAATGATCTCCTAGTAATTAATAGTTCAAACCATATGCCAAAAAATCTTTAGCAAACTAAATAAAGTCAATTTAATTGTGATCCTTAACTTATTAGTATCTCTTGTACAAACTGCTTTTTGTTAGTATCTTTTGTACACACTGATGGTAAAGCATTTTTACGTGCCTAATTCATACATTAATTATTTTCAGTTTGCTGTTTCTAACAAAAAAATTGTTTGCAGAGGGATGCCATGGGTGATATTTACCGGTCATCTCAGGAGGCATTTAATAATCCTCAGGCATTCTCCACGCAGCTTGAGCATATACAAAACACGGCGTTTCACAGTATGAAGATGTCACACAATGTCGGACACTTACAAAATCCGACGCATCTTACCAGGGACGCTGTTGACTTGTCGGCACCTGCACGGCCTCAAAGGGTGCGCCGACGACGCGCTCCCCGTCAGGTGCCGGCAAACGTGCCGGAAAATGAAGACCAAGCTGCTGGAAGTCACTTTGACAATGACGCTGGGTTTCGTGCATCTGTTGCGGCCAGTAACAATCAGAACCAGACCGGGGAATATGTCCCGCAATTCATGGACAGTGGATTGGACCAGATGGGAACTCCATTTGGATTGGGTGGATCATTCGTACAGGGAACTGGTGATGTTGGTGGGTCCGGTGGCAGTCAACCGGCGGAGATGGGTTCGCTAGCTAACTTTCGTGCAGGCGGAATTGGCATCGGAGATAGTTGGGTGTTTCCTTCATCACCGGGTTACGTGACGCCGGTTGGCCAGGGGTTGCCACGGTTTGATCACGACCTTGTTAGTGATTTTCATTACCATGCCCCGCACAATTCGTGTGATGAAGGACCTTCAAGCCGGCCAGGACCATCGACCACCCACCAACCAACCACCCATGAGGCAATCTGAACGTCTTATGAATCAGGGACCCTCGAACTTTCTGGACTGGTTTAACTTGTAAAATTGTCGAATTCAAGTGTGTTCTTAATTACTTGTTGTAACATTTTGATTTGCTTTATAACATTAATTATTGATTTGCTTTATAAATATATGAATATATGAATCTTTTAGCCACCTGTGATTCGAACATTGATAGGAGAAACAACCACTAAAATTAAAATCCAAATAAAAGCGTTAAACACTAAAACAAGATTACGTAATCATTTATCGGTGGCCCGAAAACGGCTCGGAGGTGTTTTTTTCAAAACCCACACTATGTTGAAAACGGACCAGGCTGCCCTCTTTGGGCCTCTGTGCAGCCTGGCTGGGCCTGCCGGACAGGTAACCGGACTGACGGACGCGTTGCCCTTGGGTAACACACGGGCGTCGCACGAAGTCCGGGCAGTTTTCGGGTCTCCGGGGCCTGATCCCGGTGGCCCGAAAACGGCTCGGAGGTGTTTTTTTCAAAACCCACACTATGTTGAAAACGGGCCAGGCTGCCCTCTTTGGGCCTCTGTGCAGCCTGGCTGGGCCTGCCAGACAGGTAACCGGACTGACGGACGCGTTGCCTTGGGTAACGCACGGGCGTCGCACGAAGTCCGGGCAGTTTTCGGGTCTCCCGGGGCCTGATCCCGGTGGCCCGAAAACGGCTCGGAGGTGTTTTTTTTCAAAACCGGCTCGGAGGGATAGATTTATTTAAATCAAATAATAACACACAGACTTTCCATTTTGGAATGTCTCAAACAAATAATACAAATTTGATAGATTTATTTAAAACAAATATTACAAATTTATTTAACAACTGTTTTTCAAAACTAGTCACTCAAACTATACAATCTACGGATTTAGAAGACAATATATTTTCCGAGATCACCTATTCCAATATTCTACCACCATTTCTTGTTGCAGAGTTCATTCAGTTTTTGTTTCGCACCTTCAATCACAATTGCTTTGTTGAAATCAACAATAGCTTGTGTTGTGCACCTGGAAACTTCGCTTTTCCAGTCAGCGGGAACTCAGGACCGCATTCAGATTCAAACCCATCTGAATTTGATCCAGGAGAACATGGTTCTACCTGTTGAATATGTATACCAAATCTACAGGTACCCAATGTTCAAACCAGGCTGCCATACGAAAGTAGTACGGTGAAGAATCGCATCATCCGTTGCCGGACAGGTCGCTAATGACGTGATGTGATTCATCAACACCGGATGGCGTGGGTTTGCCTGGAAAGTAGACCCGCCTAAAGAGCCTGTTGGAATGTCCAGCTTTGGTAGACTAGAGGTTCAGACTACCAACGACAACCAACTCTCTAATATTTTAAACTAAAGTATCAATGTTGCATTCTACACGTGTTATACCACGTGTGGATGTAACATCGATCCAAGTAGTTTAATGTGGATGTAACATCGATCCAAAGACACCGCTTTTTTGGACCCAGAAAAGCGATGCCAAGCAGGGGATGAAACGGCAGACGATGCTGTTAAGCATGACTCATCCCCGCCGAAAACAGTTAAAACTTCATGTGAATGTAACATCGACCCAATATCAATAAAAAACATACCATCCAGAACAATTGCAGGAAAAGTATTATATCTCATATTGGGGGGGTTTATTGTGGTTATAATGTATTTTGTATAGGTGTGGAATGGGATGGAGAGAATGGGCAGATGGCTTATATAAGAAATGAAGCTTAGAACTCAATTGGCGGCATCAATGTATAGAACTCAAATGGCGGCTTCAATGTATATAAATGAATTGGCGGCATCAAGGTTGGTTAATTAGATGCCGCCAAACCAAAACCATACATCACCAAATTTGATTTTTTCCCCCAATACCCCCCAAATGTAATTTGTAAAATGAAAAACCCCCTATTTATGCAAAGGATTCAACATATAGTGATAAAGCTCTCTTGCTAGCAACACAACATTGTGGTTGGCCTCTGGACGCTTACCGCCACCGAGGTTAACCAAATTATTATTAATCACACTCAAAGATCTCCGGTTCCGCCCAATTATTTCACCTATACAAACATTTACAAATTTGAAATATAAAATATAAAACATATTATAAGCTACAAAAAATATGGATCTAGCTAGCAATGAAAGATAGTACCATACCTGAGATGGATGCAGCGGCGGGAACCTGCGCCGGAGGTGGCCGAAGTTCAGGGGCTGGAGAGGGTGGAGGCCGTGGAGGAGTAGCCGAGGGTGGATGAAGAGAGGGTGGCGGGGGCTCAAGACATCATGGAGGAGGAGGATGCAGTGAATTTTTGCTCCTAAATAAAACCTTAATGTTGGTTTTAAACTAAAAAAATAGAAATCAAAAACTGATTCAAAAAATCTAACTCAAATGCTGCTTATGGGAGTTGAACCAATAATCTTCAGGTTCAAATAAACGCCCACATCCACTGTGCCACTGCACATAGTTTGTAATGGGTTCCTTTCAAAATTTATCTATGGGTTCCTTGTGTATTTCTTCTATATATTTACACTAAAATTTCAAAACCGACTGGGTTCCCGGGAACCCATTCCCGGACAAGTAGATCCGCCCCTGATGGTGATAACCTTTGAACGGAGAATATGAGCGATATATTTTGGTTAAAAGCATATAATATATGTTAAAACTTAAAGGCAACTTTTAAAAGTTACCAATAGAAAACAGGCCGCAAAAAAGATATGATAATTGACCATCCAAACGAAGCTAACAATACATGAATCATTTGCATAAATGGTAGAGATATCATTTTAGACATTACATTTGGGGGGTATTGGGGAAAAAAACTAAAAATGGGGATGCATTGGTTTGATTTGGCGGTATCAAAGAAGGATTCTGACCCAATACAGTGATGCCGCCGAACCAATTTAGGTAGTCAATGATGCCGCCAAACCATATGTTGTCTTCATCTTTGATACCGCTAATCAAGATCCATAGTCCATTGATTCCGCCAATCGAGAATGTGTAGTCACTTGATACCGCTAATTGGTGTAGCGGCTTCTCCATTGTTGCCGTCAAGACCCCACCAATCCAGATTGAGGCATTGATGCCGCCAAATGGTTGGGCGGTTTCATGCAATGGAGGCCTGCAGTTTTTGCAGACTATAAACACTCACAAAAGACTCTAGCATTGCATGCAATGGTCTTGTGTTTTGCAGGTGATTTGATAGGCAAATAGTGTCTTTGAGAGTGCAAGAGTGAACCTTTGGGGGTTATAAAATGGCGGGTGAGGTGAAGAAGGAGCACCACCCACATCCATTTCCACACCATCACCATTACAATCTCAACCAGAAACCTTTGAAATTTATAAAAAATCATACCAAAAAAATTCCTACCACCATGAATCCAAACATAAACTTACACCCTGGTCCCCTAAGCAACGATGTGTTGTATCTACGTGATCGACATCGTTCCTTTCACATTTTCGTAAACGATGAAAACTTCAATGAGGCCCTTATGGTAAAACGTAGCGATAGAAGCATATGGCGGGCACTTTGTGACAACCCTGTTGTAGGACGGGTTCGTAACCTTGTCGATGCCGCAGGGTTTGGTGGCCTTATAGATTGTGGTTATCGATACGTTGACCACTTATTAATAACAGCTTTGGTGGAACGATGGAGGCCCGAAACTCACACGTTCCACCTACTATTTGGTGAAGCTACTGTCACCCTACAAGATGTTAACGTCTTGTGGGGGTTACCTTTCGAGGGAGGAGTTGTGTCTGGAGCAGATGATGCAATGACAACTGCCGAGGCAATAGGGTTGTGCCGACGATGGTTAGGTGTTACGCCTGCAGAGAACCAAATGTCCGGCAAATCCGTTTTGGGTAGTGTTATTATTAATCAAATAACCGCGCCGTTTGTTAAAGCTGAGGCTACGGATGAAGCGTGCATTATCCGTGCTCGTTTAATAATTTTTTATTTGATCGGTTCCACTTTGTTCCCTGATAATAACAATAATAGACTAAATGTTTTTTATTTAATATTTTTACGAGACCTAAGCCGAACAGGATCTTATAGTTGGGGCAGTGCGGTTCTCGGTTGTCTTTACAGGTGGCTTTGTGATGCCACCCAACCGGATAGGAAAGCCGTGACCGGGCCCATAATGCTCCTTCAAATATGAGCATGGGAGAGGATTCGGTGTCTCGCACCACGACCACCCTCAAACCGGTTTGATTATACTTGTCCGCTAGCGGCTCGGTATATATCGCAAAGCCCAAACAAATATAATGTGTCTGCATGGCATCCCTTTGTATTTTTTTACTGAACATGTTTTTTAAAATGTTAATTTTGTAGGTGGCGAGACCGCAACTTAAACTTCAAGGAGGTATCCACACACTGCCTTAGGGCATATCGTTGACAGCTACAATCGTTGAACGAGAACATGGTATGTTTATTAATCCTGTGTTAGTAATTATTTTTAGTTTTTTGTATTAAGCATGCATTTATTGTGTTTTGTAACTGACTTAAGTGTTTGTTTTTATGTTTTTAGTTTAACTGGACCCCTTACACCTTGGTTTTGGATCGACTACCGGCTATATGTTCAAGTGGGATCGAAAGCTGGACGAGCTGTTGTCCGCTTATATCCAGTACATACCTCCGCAAATAAACCTAACCGTACCCATGGTTGAGCTTGAAAGAATGCATGCTTTGGGGCGGCAAGGACACAACGGGGTGGACTGGATGCGTAGGCACGAAGCCTACATCAATGCATGGAATAACCGTCGTAACACGGTTTACAGGTCTGATTCCATAAGGATGAGTTCCACAGAGCCCGGTTATATGCAATGGTATTCGGGGCGTACCGTTGCATTTATTGGCAATCCGAGTGTAGCACCGGTCCCAGTTGGCGGTTTCCAAGACGACGGTGCTAGAATCCAGTTGATGGTAAAGCATTTTTATGTGTCTAATTCATACATTAATTATTTGAGTTTACGGTTTCTAACTAATAATTTTGTTTGCAGAGGGATGCCATGGGTGATATTTACCGGTCTTCTCAGCAGGCATTTAATGATCCTCAGTCCTTCGCCACGCAGATTGAGCATATACAAAACACGGCGTTTCAAAGTATGATGATGTCACACGATGTCGGACACTTACAAAATCCGACGCATCTTACAACGGACGCCGTCGACTTGCCATCACCGGCACGACCTCAAAGAGTACGCCGGCGACACGCTCCCCGTCAGGTGCCGACAAACGTGCCTGAAAATCAGCACCAAGCTGGAACTCCGTTTGACAATGATGCTGGGTTTGGTGCATCTGTTGCGGCTAGTAACAATCAGAACTAGGGTGGGGGATATGTCCCACAATTCTTTGACGTTGGATTGGACCAAGTTGGAACTCCGTTTGGATTGGGTAGTTCCTTCGTACAGGGAACTGGTGATGTTGGTGGGTCCGGTGGCGGTCAACCGGCGGTGACAGGTCCACTAGCTAACTTGATTGCAAGCGGAATTGGCATCGGAGATAGTTGGGCATTTCCCTCACAAGATTTTGTGACGCCGGTTGGACAGGGGTTGCCACGGGTTGATCTCGACCTTGTTAGTGATTTTCATTACCATCCCCCACATAATTCGTGTGATGAAGGACCTTCAAGCCGGCCAGGACCATCGACGGCACTGAATTTAAACCTCTTTCCCGATGATCAGTACGGGAATGAAGGAGCACCACCCAACGATGAAACACAAACCCAACACCAACCACCAAGAAGGCAATCTGAACGTCTTATGAATCAGCCTCCCACGGACTTTACGAACTGGTTTAACTTGTAAACATGTCTTAACAATACAACAAACACCCAAGATACCTAAACACCTGAATCGAAACATCTATCTAACCATTATCAAAGCCAAAAATTTGTAGCACCTGTCCGACTCTAAGGTAACTAACTTCAACCTTTTAACCATCCACCAGAACGACATTTATTTGATCTCACCCACGACACGAAGCGGCGTTGTATTCACATCCTTGAAAACTTTATTGTTCCTTGCCAACCAAAGCTCCCAAACCTTAAGCAAAAATGTTGCGTATATCGCCTCTTTCTTTAATTGCGGCCCTACCACTGATCTCCCATAACTCACCCACTGCCCCAGTGTCTCTATATTCGGTGGAACTGGTAATCTTAGCCACCCACATACGTGCCAGCACACCACCCTAGCCCATATACAAGTCGCAAAATATGGTCAACTGGTTCATTTCCCGCACCACATCTACTACACCTCCCATCCCCAACACTACCACCTCTAAACGCTAGGGTGTCTCCTGTCAGGATGCTGTTGGAAAGCGTTCTCCAAACAAAAAAAATCACTTTAGGGACTGCAATCGCGTTCCATTTAAAACTGTCCACATTAGACAAAAAAATCTCTTTCTTTAATTGCGGCCCTACCACTGATCTCCCATAACTCACCCACTGCCCCAATGTCTCTATATTCGGTGGAACTGGTAATCTTAGCCACCCACATACGTGCCAGCACACCACCCTAGCCCATATACAAGTCGCAAAATATGGTCAACTGGTTCATTTCCCGCACCACATCTGCTACACCTCCCATCCCCAACACTACCACCTCTAAACGCTAGGGTGTCTCCTGTCAGGATGCTGTTGGAAAGCGTTCTCCAAACAAAAAAAAAATCACTTTAGGGACTGCAATCGCGTTCCATTTAAAACTGTCCACATTAGACTCGTTTACCTCTGCATCGGACGGATCTATACGAACCTACCCAACAGAGAACGGAACCACTTTTGAAATGTCTAAGTTATCAAATTATTTTATATAAGCTTTTTGTTTTTTCAAACTTCACCTATGTTTTTCTTATTTAAACCATTAAAATCTTGAAAACATTTATTTTTCCTTTGTTACTTATATGTTGTATTTAATTCAATTATATGTTTATATATATATATATATATATATATATATACATTTAAGAATTTTATTATTACTTGCTTCACTTGATTCAATAAAAATATGGGTTTTAATTTGATGCTTTGCCCTTTGGTTGGACCAGTCACCTTTTGGTGGAGAGATGGCACAATGGTTGAACTTCATTGTCGTTGTTTAAAACATAAAAAGGACATTTTTCAGACATTATTTTATAAAAACTAAACTACCCGTCTATGATCAGACTTAAATGAAAATTTTGACAGTAGTAAGTGAAAACAATGTGATTTGCAAACTACTTCAAAAAGTATGATTTGTTACATTTTTAAAGCTATAGTTTATGGTGTAAAAATAAAAGCTAAATAATTTAATTTACCTTATTATTTTGATACGAATCTAGGTAGTTGGACGCCTTATAAATAAGAAAATAGAATAAGACGGTGATACGCAAAGAATGATCTCTAATTGCCAAAACCCCATTCGGAGTAGCATCAATCTTCATGGAACCCCCTACTTGTTTTGCATATTACGATCTTCATGGAACTCTCTTCTTGTTTTGCAGTTACCACAATAGATTTGTTTTTGATGGGTGTTTCTTGAGTCAGATGAAGATATTACAGACTCAGTGTTCATCTATCATACGTTCAGGTCCAGCATGATTACAATTTGGGACATTATGTTGCTGAAATCGATGATGATACTACATTGCTATTTGTATTGCAAATTTTTCAAAAAATAGGATATCATGAGAACCCTCAAAGCCACACTAACTGGTCTACTCTTTTTAACCGGTATTTTCCTAAATACATTTCAAAAACTAGGACCACTAAAAATAAATGGGAGAGGAGTGTAGTTAAGAGTTATTGTTCTTTGGTAGCTTTAACAAACCAAGAGGCACAACAAAAATTCATAGGAATGTTAAAGACTCTTACAAAAAGATTTTTAGTTTTCTTTTGTGTGCGGATGGTTCATGACCCCATTGGAGATATGCCTGAGAAAATCATTTTGGGTATTAGCAAAAATGGGCTAATATAGAAGATATATACACATTTGGTCATCAAAATGATTTATTTTCTATTGTAATGAGAGTTGAAGATGTCCTTCATAGATATCAATTTGAAACTCAGCAGGCTAAGCATATACGGGATGCCCTTCATGCACATATATATGACGCCAAAAATGTTGATTCTATAATTCAAAAGCACTTGAAGAATCCTAAAAAACCGTAAAGCAAATCCAAGATAAGCTACTGCGTGCTGTTGAAGAAATGAAGGAAAAACTATATAATCAAAATGCATTGTTAGAAGAAACGATTTCAAACCTGAAAAAGAAAGAAGTTGATGAGGTGATAAGGCTATATGGTGTGGGAGCAACCTCCCCCAACTCCCCCAAATGCCACCTCATTTTCCTCATTTTCTCCCCTCCCCCAAAGTTTGGAAATGAACCGATTGCTTGAGGGAGAATTGGAGCAAGAAAGTTGTAGGAAATTGATAATCAACCTTAATGGTGATTGAGGGATGGAAACATATATTTATAAATCATTTCCTTTTATAGCAGGTTGTTAAGATATCATACATATAAATGTAATTTATAATATTTTGTTGTATCTAAAGCCTGCTGTAGGAAAACGGTTGATTGATGCAAGTACCATGGCTGTTCCATTTATGCCCTTTGTGTACAAAATACAATATGTATTGTATATGTGTGTAATACACACTCTTTAACTTCCTCCACATGTAACTCAGTCATGAGTTGATTCTATAGACAAAATGTAGATACACTTTCATTTTCTTGTCTCAAAATAACCCATCACTTCAACTTCAAATAATATAATCAAACCTTATAAATATTTACCCCTTCAAATGCTAATACTTTACACACATTTATTTCAAACATTCAATGTGACAAATGCTAATACTTTACACATATTTATTTCAAACATTCAATGTGAAAGAAGGTTCAAACCCCATCCATATATACTCCCCTTTGCTTTCTTATCATAACCACTTTAGCCTTCACATCCTCCCATCTCGGGTTATTTATTATCATTTTCATTTTCATACAAAAGTTTTCTACCAACATAATTCTTGTATACCAAGAGCAATAACAATATACAATACAATCTACTAACCATGATTACAAGGATTTGAAATCACTAACTTCTAATTGTCATGCAAGGATTTGAGTATAAAGTGATTACCATCTGGGAGCCAGGACAAGCAACGTTTGATTCCTCGAATTTACAACAAATAGTACGCCTACTTGGTATTGATTTCATTTTACAATAACTTATATCATTAACTGAAACCTGCAATTATAATGAATTAACTAACAACCAAAATCGTTAACACGCCACAAAGAAAAATGCACTAACAAATTATTATGATTAAATGCGGAACTTTATAACATCACTTCCATTTGTAAAGTTTAAAACTGAATTTGTGACTCATAGATTTATAAAATTGTGTAGGTTAGTATATTGGAAATAGGAAATTATGGTAGGATGAAAGTTGAAGAAATATAGTCTTTGAATGATTTATATTGAATGTAATAGCAAGTGGATTTTTAGTAGTGCAAGTGCATGGTATAAACTTCTTGTATTTGTAGTTAGGTTGGAAAAATCATAATAGCCTTACTACATATATGTCACAAATGAATAATAACATCTCCTTTGTGGAAAGTGAAATGATAGGAGCTAATCATTATGATTTTAGCATACATCATACCCATTTTCAGTTTTGTGAAGCTACGTTCTTTATTTATATATATATATATATATATATGTATATGCAGTGAGTTACAACTAATTTTGGAGGGTACATAACTCATGAACCCTTGGGTATCATGAAGTGAAGAGGGGCTTGAGTGTTGTAATAGATTGAGGATATTTTGTGTAACAAGCCTAAACGGGTTATTTTAGTGAGAATGTTCTTTTGTATATTTTGTGAATCAATTTATGTGTTGGCTATACTGGTAGAAACAATATTACTAGAATTAGTATCTATTTTTCATTGTTGTCATATTTAATACTTAAGGTACTAATAAGAAGAAAAAATCAACCTAAACGGGTCGTATTTGTGACAACGTATAAAAATGTATTAAGTACCCATGGTAACATGCGGGTATTCCTACTAGTATATTCTTTGTAACCCTATAAGTTAGTTAATTAAATGAACTCATAATTCATTTTTATGAACTCATAATTTATTTAATAATTGTATTTAATATTAAATAAGTTATTAATTCACTGTAACCCCATCAATTAGTTAATTAAATAAACTCATAATTCATTTTTAAAATATATTATTTAAAAGCAAACTTAATTATCGTGAATGATAATTTCGATATGTGTAAGATTAACGTATAAAAATTTCGATGTGGGTAGATAAACGTATGCTAATTTCGATATATGTAGGATAAATTCTGATATGTTTAGGACAAATTTTGATAATATGTAGGATAAAGTGTTAATAACTAATTAGTTAAGGAGATGCCAATGATCTCCAGCCCAACTGGTTTGAGGTGGGAAGGTTTACATCCTTTGAGGGTTCCTGCCCGGGTTTGGTCTCAGGTTCGAATCTCACGCTCCAACCGCTTGGTTTGAAATGAAAACCACGTGTGGTGCTATGGGATTCGATCCTAGGCAGTGGTTGCTTTGCAACACATGATTTACCGCTGAAACACTACTCTCCAAAAAAAAATTAGTTAAGGAGATAATAATTAATGTAACATAGTTAAAGTATTTAATGTTTTACCATTAAGTGATTTGTTCTTTTTGTTCTCACATTATGCAGGACGGGGCACCATCGGCTAAGGGATTTCGATTCGTGTAGCGATTCCGAGTCCCTCAGCTAGCCAAATCAGCTATTTTGGTCAGCTTGTGGTGGCCGAATCGGATACTTTGGCCATGTGACCGTTGCTTCATTTAAAAAAAACATTAAATCCTTTAAATACCAATTCAAACATCTTCTCGTCGATCATCTTCTTCGGCGGAAGATATTAGGCGGTTTAGGCTACTTGAGGGTAAGAACGACGTGGCGCGATGAGATTGGCGCGCCCCAGGCTACATGGAGCTTGTGCCCCTTCCTCCCTTAAGTTTCTTCTCATTTGATTCTCCCTCTATATACTTTATCCTACACATTATCAAAATTTGTTCCACACATATCAAAATTCATCTTACATATATCGAAAATTATCATATGTTTATCCTACACATATCAATATGATCATACGTTTATCCTACACATACAAAAGTTCATCCTACACATATCAAAATTAATAATTTTTTTTACATTAAATTACAATTATTATATGCAAGATTCCTGTTGGTTAATATTTGTTCATTTTATTCTTACAAGATATTATTTTCTCATTTAAACTCTCCACTATATATATAGCATGTCTTGGTTCCTGCGCTACATAGTGTGAATTCGGTCGGTTTCATTTTAGTTCTTTCTTTTTCATTGTAGCCCTGACATTTGCTATAGCAACCAAGTTATTAAATCCCCCAAAAATGTATTATATTTGACCAGGCTGAGTTGTAATTTTTTTATTGTAACGTAGATAAAATAAGCATGTTGTAACACACTATATTTGTAATTTTATAAAACGTTAAATATTAAAAGTTATCTATATTAGCTTATTAAGGGGGAGTGATGACCAACATGGTAATTTTCATTTCCGTACAATTTAAGAAGCAACATTTACAACATATTTAAGCAAGAAATTTAAGGGTATTATAGGGATAGTTGTGACAATTAAGACATTTAAAAGGGTAATATAGACATTTCACCCACCTCTTCCTTTGCAATATCATGACAATTTTACAACACTACCCTTCTTCCATTTCTGCCTTTTTACAATTATGATCCTTTGCCTTATGGTTTTCCTTCTTTATCATTAGTGTTACCAATTACCATGATTCATTTAAGAAGAAACCTACAATATTACCTCCACCATTTGGTCTCCCTTAGACCATGTGTAGTCGAAGCAGTATTTGGGCGTGGTTGGGGCTAATAACGCCCTCCCGTTATTTCAACACCGCCCCCTAGCGGTTATTACGGGCGTTTTTTTTTGGGGGGGGGGGTTTAATTTTCACGGCGATTTCATTTTTGGGTTGGCCAATCAGGATGAAGCATTCTCCAACGGCTAGTTTATTTTTGAACGGCTACTTTGTTTTTTGAACGGTAATATTATATATATATATATATATATATATATATATATATATATATATATTGTACATTACCCCTCAAACCATAAAAAAATACACACTTCAAACCATACTACACCTCAAACTTTATAAAAAATACACACACTTCAAACCATAAAACCTTCAAAAGAATGGGTTCTCCCACATCCTCATCATCCTCGAAATATTATCAACAATTTTTAGCCGATGAAGATGGCACAACCGATGACGAGATCGAGCAAGATGCGGTTACATATATGTAACATCTTAGTAATCCTTCATGTCCTATTTTGCGAAGAAAACGAATTGAACGCAACTATGAAGAGACAAATGCTCGCTTGTCGAAAGATTACTTTGATGAAAACCCGACTTATCCAGACCCAAGGACTTTCAGGCGACGTTTTTGGATGAGCAAACAATTATTTCTACGCATTTCTAGAGACTTGGAAACCCAATTTGATTACTTTAAACGAAAACCGGATGCTAGAAGGACGTTTGGATTTACCGCTATTCAAAAGTGTACCTCAGCACTACGTATACTTGCATACGGGAACACAGCCGATATAAATGACGAGTATCTAAAGCTGGCTGAGAAAACCACACGTGATACCTTGGAGCATTTTTGTCAAGTTACACATAAATACATGATATCTATTTATTTTTAAAGTAATACTACATGTATTTTAATAATACTTTGTATGTGAATTTTTTAAAGGTATAATACAATTGTACGGGCCGCGTTATTTGAGAAGGCCAACATGGTACGATCTACAAAAAATATATCAGGTTCATTAAGATGTACATGGTTTACCAGGAATGATAGGGAGTATAGATTGTCGCCATTGGCCATGGTATAATTGTCCAACCGCATGGCGGGGTCAACACACACGAGATGACCAGGGAGAACCAACGGTTATTCTTCAAGCGATGGCCTCATACGACCTTTGGGTTTGGTCGGCTTTCTTTGGCGTTGTGGGGTCACGCAATGGCCTAAACGTTTTTGAGCAGTCGCCTCTATTGGAGGATTTCATTTCGGGTAGAACACCAAAGGCATCTTTCTTTGTTAATGGAAACTACTACCCACACGGGTATTTTTTGGGCGATGGAATATATCCCAAGTATTCGATTATTGTGAAGACGTTTAGTAATCTGTATGATGAAAAAAGAGCTCATTTTAAGAAAGTTCAAGAGTCTACGCGAAAGGACATTGAGAGATGCTCTGGGGTTCTTCAGAAACATTGACATTATTTGAGAAATCCTTGTTGTGCATGGACCAAAGCGAAAATGAGAGACGCTGTGTATGCATGTATAGTCATGCATAATATGATATTAGAAGATGAAGAAAAGGCGATCTATCAAAATTATATACCGGAAGCCAAAACGGAAATGCCTCAAGCGGACATGCCTCAAAGAATACAAAACGCCCTTGAAGTGCGTTGTGAGGAAACACATAATGCTTTAGCGATGGATATGATCCAACATGCGTGGTCGGTTCGGCATATACCAGAAGAGGGGGAGATGACGATGAGGAAGACGACGACGAGGAAGATGACGACGAGGAAGAAGACGACGAGTTTTCCTCATGCGATGACTTGTAGACGGTAGTTGTTTGTGTCTTTTTAACTATGTTTTCTTTAGTATGGTGTTTTAATCTTTTTTTTTACTTTAATTAAAAACTTTTATTTATGAAATATTATTGTTTTTATTTTAAAAGTTTTATTAAATAAAAAAATAATATATTAAATGATGATGTCATGTATGATGTCATACAAGGTGAAAATTTTCACCTTAACACTACACCCCTAACCTAATTTGGTTCCCTTAATGGGCCTACATGCCACATGTCTATTAATGCCCCATACAAGGTGAAAATTTTAACCTCTCCCACTGCACATGGTCTTATTATTATAACTGACTGAAATATGAAATAATCGATTATGGGAGCCTTCAATTAAATCACTGATGATCAATTCATCATCATCATCATCATCATACTCAGTTAATCCCACCTATAGCAAAGCTAAGGTAGG
>CM054131.1:108203240-108555740 GCA_028751855.1 Ambrosia trifida
GCAATTCTTTATACTTGCAACATTATACTTAAGCAATTCTACATACATGTCTAGTTGTAAACTTTAATGCCTCATGATTTAGACAACAACAACAGTTAGACTCGTTTCAACAAGTTTCAACAATACATAATCATTAGCTATGGCCAAGCCGGCGATACTCAATAATAGATCTATTGGATTGACAATCCCACCTAGATTCGTTGACCATCTTTTATGGGGAGCGCGGGTGATTGTTATCGTTCCAACATAATATTAAGGTGAACCGTGGATGACGGGATGGACCTAAACTAGTCGGAGGTTTGATTATGTCGATTCAACATTTCATGTTTATTCATGTAGACTTAAACTTACGATAGACATTTGAATTGCTAAACTTTTATTCTTAAACTTAATTGCTTGACATGGCTTATGTATTCTCACCAACTTCTAGTTGACCCCCCCCCCATTTTTACAACTCAACAGGAAATAATGATGCATGAAGACTAGAGTGTTAGCATGAGAAGACAAATTGAAGTTTATGCTTTATTTGGTTATTTGATGTATTAGAATTCCATTCAACACTTATTATGTATTTTCAATTTTGGATATTTGCACTTTAAATAAATTTCAATTAAAACTTGAATACCATGTGCTACTGTATACTCATTCTTACGTGACACCTCGATGTTTCCGCCATCGGTTAGTTTGTACTATTTAGCAACTTTTGTTTTATATAAGAAACCAGTTTTAAAAAGAAAAATGAAAAGATCTTTCCATCCTCATGAACAAAATTTAATCTCCATTGCCACCTAATTATTTTCAACTTGTTCGAACTTTTACAATTTTTGGTATTTATCACAATCATGTTTTCTCATACGCTAGATTCTAACCTTTGATCCAAACCCCACGATTTACACTACTACATAATCTCCTTACTATAAAATAAACCCTTTATTAACTATTTTCACGTTCACTATCTTTCATAACCTTGATGATGCTTTGAGTTCTTCATCATCCTCTCAAGAACTAAATTCATATTCTTCACCTTCTGGAACATGAACTTGATCCCTATGATAATCAGACTATTGAAAACTTGATTGTTCGTTGCATCAAACTTGATTCTTAGTTATAAATGAGGATTTGATTATCTACTTGAACATTTGATTATTCATGATACTTGAAAGCATTGAATATAAACTATTTGCTATAAACACACCTAGAGTCATTAATCAATTGTTAAATAAAAAAAAACAATTGTTACACTTAATCAAACAACTGGTAGAGGATGAAGTTGATGCATTTACAAACTTACTTACATGTATATATTACGAACTTGCACCTAGAGTCTAGGACAACTCTATTACAACTCGCATGCTATACTTGATGCATTTACAAACTTACTTACATGTATATATTACGAACTTGCAACTTATGTGTTAAATAAAAAAAAACAATTGTTACACTTAATCAAACAACTGGTAGAGGATGAAGTACTTGCTCAACAGTTAGTAGAGTACCTAACAACCTGCTCAACGATTGGTAGAGGTCATCATGCCTGCTCAACAGTCGGTAGAGGTTCTAATAACCTGCTCAACGACTGGTAGAGGCTATCGCACCTGCTCAACAATCGGTAGAGGTTCCTACTCACTGACTTGTAGAGGTCTTTTTCTGCTTAACAGTTGGACTCATTTTTCGATACACCATACATGTAATTTGATACAAAGATTTATTAGACTCATTGATACAAAGATTCAATGACAAGGTTATTTTGCATTACTTACATATGTGTTTAGAGTCATAAAAGGACACTAAACCTTAATGTAAGGTAAATTGGTGATTGCGGTCTGGAACGTAATCATGAATTTACAGGTACGTTAAAGTAGTGTGGAATTCTATCAAGGTTTTTGGTAGATAATCAATTATAAACTCTAGTTACCTGGTAGTTCATTTAGTCTTTCTATAGTCAATCAACTCATGCATTTCTTCCCTAACACTTAAGTTTAGTGTTTTGCTAGATTCTTATTCTCCTTGCTCTTTCAGACGAACCTAATCCAACCCTTAAAACTCACACATATCAAACCTTTTATCCATATTATTCGAAACAGATTATTCTATTACCTATAAATTCATGTCGTGCCTTAACCCAAATTTTCCAAACCCCAGTTGACTTAATTTCTACCTAATCATCCTCAACCCTGTGTTTTTAATAAACTTCGAGACGAAGTTCCTAAAAGTAGGGGAGACTGTAACATCACACAATTTATATATATATATATATATATATATAGAACTCCCTCGTTTATTCATCTGATTCATGTTTACATTACCTTTCCCATCCATTTTATTAATTTTTTTGTTTAAATAATGACTTATAATCAATATTAAATTGGATTTTTTTTTAAATTCTGATTTAAAAACGTTAAAAAAAATGTTTGCCTGAGCCAGGATTCGAACCCGAGTCCCTGGCGGGCTAAACCTTAACCACACCACACAAACCACTACACCATTTGGTGTTTTGTGATGTTAATTAAAACCAATTAAACTTAAACCCTTTCAAGGTCCCTTAGTCAAACCTGAAAAGTCAAACGTAGTCTCTTAGTCAAGTCAAGTCAAAGTGTTAGTAAATATGGTCTCCTAGTCAAGTCAAAGTGTTAGTAAATATGGTCTTCTAGTCAAGTCAAAGTTGTTCCTAAATTCTAGCCTAGTCAAAGTAGTCCCTAATTACAACTCCAATTTTACACTATAAATACACTAGCCTACCATTCAACTCTTTATACCATTAAAAAAAAAAAAACATTATTATCCCATCTCCCATATGCTAAAGTTTTCATCCGTCATTATCTCCTCTAGCTAGTTTCGAGTTTTCCAAGGCATTATTACTAAGTGTTTGCACGCTCAATAAAACGCACGAACCCATTATGCACCTAAGGTGAGTTTACATAGCCCCTTTTCCATTCATTATTTTTTTTTGGGGGTGAAACATGTTACAACATTCAATTTACAATTCAATCATAAGTGTCTATGTGTTATTCTATGTTGCATTATGTCTTAAAGATTACTAGGGTAAGCACATTATTCTAGCATAATCATTAACATTGATTAGCCGACTATATACAATGATAGATCTATTGGACTGACAATCCCACCCGGATACGTGTACCTCCTACATAGGTAGTGTGGGTGATTGTTATCGAATTTATAACATAATCGAGTGAACCATGAGCGTATGGGATGGACCACAATATTCAAGTCACAAGGTTTGATTATGCACTCGATTTACCCGATGGTTTTGTTTTCACATATGGACGAGACTTGCCATGACACTCGAATTGTACAAGTTTTTATTCAATTATCAAAACCTATGTAATTCTCACCAACTTTTGTTGACCCAAAATATTTTCAAACTTAACATGTTTCAGGTTATAGCTTGCTTGAAGATTAGAGTTAATACTTGAAGATGTGTATCTAGTATTTTTTTCATTTTGATGTACAAATTTTTGTAGAAAAATTGTATGTAATGTATTTAAATCAATTATTGAAATTTATTATTTACCATGAGCTACTGAACAATTATCAATACGTGACATCACGATGTTTCCGCCATCGGTTGGGGTGTTACAGGACACTTTAAGAAGGACTGTCCCAAACTGAAGAGGGGAATGCTGGGAGGAATGACAGGGGTAACGGGGGTGGCGGCAGGAACGCACGCGCCTTCGTCATTGGATCGGGCGAGGCCCGTCAGGATCCGGATACTGTTAGTGGTACGTTTCTTCTTAATGATCGTTATGCCTCTGTTTTATTTGATTCGGGTGCCGACAAGAGTTTTATATCTGTTGAGTTTAGTCGATTGTTAGACATTGTACCGACACCTTTGGAGGTTAAGTACTTAATTGAATTGGGTGATGGTAAGAATATTGAGGCAACTCATATTCTTAAGGGATGCCAATTGGAACTTTCTGGGTTATCTTTTCCTATCGACCTCATGCCGGTGTCCTTGGGTAGCTTCGACGTTGTTGTGGGTATGGATTGGTTGTCTTTGTATCGTGCGGAAATCGTTTGTTTTGATAAAATCATTCGCCTTCCCCTCCCGGATGGAGAGATTCTTTTGGTTCATGGCGAGAAAAGTAGTGTTCCTTTGAGCATCATTTCATGTATGAAAGCGTATAAGTATTTACGTAAAGGGTATTATGCTATCTTAGCTCTTGTTTCGGTCTCATCTGACAGTGAGAAGAGGATTGAGGACATTCCTGTTGTTCGTGATTTTCCCGACGTATTTCCCGACGATTTGCCTGGTCTTCCACCTCACGGTCAGGTCAAGTTTAACATTGATCTTGCGCCCGGTGCTGCACCTATTGCCCGAGCTCCTTACCGCCTTGCACCTCCCGAGATGCAGGAACTATCTAATCAACTACAGGAGTTGTTGGAGAAAGGATTCATTCGACCTAGTTCATCCCCATGGGGAGCTCCTATCTTATTTGTCAAAAAGAAAGATGGGAGCCTTCGTATGTGTATTGACTACCGGGAACTGAACAAGGTAACCATCAAGAATCATTACCCACTTCCCCGTATTGACGATTTATTTGATCAGCTCCAAGGCTACAGTTTTTATTCTAAGATAGATCTGAGGTCTGGATATCATCAATTGCGGGTGCAAGAAGCTGACATTCCAAAGACCGCCTTTCGTACATGTTATCGCCACTTCGAGTTCTTGGTCATGCCTTTCGGTCTCACGAATGCACCTGCGGTTTTCATGGACTTGATGAACCGCGTTTGCAAGCCCTATCTTGATAAGTTCATCATCGTGTTTATTGACGACATTCTGGTTTATTCCAAGAACGAGACGGATCATGAGGAACACTTACGGTTGGTCTTAGAACTTAATTGAGGGATTCTCGAGGATCGCTCAACCCCTCACCACCCTTACCCAGAAGGACCGAAAGTTTGACTGGGGTGAACCGCAGGAATTAGCATTTCAGATGTTGAAGCTTAAACTTTGTTCTGCACCTATCTTATCTTTACCTGAGGGTACAGATGATTTTGTTGTGTACTGTGACGCTTCTATTCATGGTCTCGGTTGTGTGTTAATGCAACGCCGGAAGGTTATTGCCTATGCTTCTCGTCAACTTAAAGTTCATGAGAAGAACTACGCTACTCATGATTTGGAGTTGGGTGCGGTGATCTTTGCGTTGAAAATCTGGAGACATTACTTCTACGGTATCAAATGCGAAGTATACACCGATCACAAGAGTCTCCAGGATATTTTTGACCAGAAGGTGTTAAACATGCGGCAGCGTCTCTGGGTTGAACTCCTGAACGATTATGACTGTGCTATGAAGTACCATCGTGGCAAGGCGAACGTTGTGGCGAACGCCTTGAGCAGGAAGGAGTCTGTGAAACCTCGCTGTGTTCGAGCCTTACAGCTCACCATTCATTCCTCATTGCTTGACCAAATCCGTTCTGCATAATTGGAAGCTTTGAAGGAGGAAAACCTTAAAGCTGAAACCATGCCCGGTGCCGATAAGCACCTCGAGCTCGGGTCTGATGGCCTGCATTATTTTGCCGAACGAATTTGGGTTCCTTTATTTGGGGGTTTGCAGGAGCTTGTCTTGGACGAAGCTCACAATTCCCGGTATTCTATTCATCCGGGTTCCGACAAGATGTATCAGGACCTAAAGATACTCTATTGGTGGCCCAACATGAAGGCTGACATAGCTTCGTATGTCAGCAAATGTCTGACCTATGCTAAGGTCAAGGTGGAGTACCAGAAGCCGTCTGGTCTTCTACAGCAACCAGAAATTCCGGAATGGAAATGGGAACGGATTACAATGGATTTTGTGGCCAAACTTCCGAAGTCGCCCAGTGGTTGTGACATGATCTGGGTGATTGTCGACCGGTTGACAAAGTCCGCACACTTCCTCGCTATTAAGGAAACCGACAGTTTGAAGCGGTTGTCTCGTATCTATATTAAGGATGTGGTTTCCAAGCACGAGGTACCTGTCTCTATCATCTCCGATCGTGATTCCCGTTTCGCTTGCCGTTTCTAGAAGCAATTACACAAAGCGTTAGGTACTCAACTGGACATGAGCACCGCATATCATCCGAAAACTGATGGCCAGAGTGAGCGGACGATTCAAACGCTTGAACACATGCTTCGAGCATGTGTCATCGATTTCGGTAAGAGTTGGGAGGTTCACCTGCCGCTGGTGGAGTTCTCTTACAACAATAGTTACCACTCTAGCATCAAGGCGGCACCGTTCGAGGCTCTGTATGGACAGAAGTGCCGGTCTCCTCTTTGTTGGGCCGAGGTGGGCGAGAGCCAACTCACTGGTCCAGAAATGGTGTACGATACTTCCGAAAAGATCGTACAAATTCGTAATCGTATGGCGGCAGCTCGTGATCGCCAAAAGAGCTACGCCGATCGTCGTCGCAAACCTTTGGAGTTTCAGGTCGGCGACAGGGTCTTATTGAAGGTATCACCATGGAAGGGCGTTATACGCTTTGGGAAGCGTGGCAAACTTAACCCTCGTTATGTCAGACCGTTCCCAATCCTGGAACGTATTGGGCCGGTGGCATATAGACTTGACTTACCAGCCGAGCTTAGTAGCGTGCATAATGTCTTCCATGTCTCGAATCTTAAGAAGTGCTTGGCTGACGAATCTTTCGTGGTTCCTCTCGAAGAAATCAAAGTTGATGATCGTTTACGTATCATGGAGGAACCGGTTGAAATTCTTGATTATAAGATTCGTAGCCTTCGCCGGAGTAAAATCCGCATCGTCAAGGTTCGTTGGAATTCAAATCGTGGACCGTAGTTCACGTGGGAACGGGAAGATCAGATGAAGGCCAAGTACCCTCATCTATTTCCTAAGCGTGCTTTTGAATTGAACTATGTTGCTTCCAAAACTAAATGAATCTCGGGTCGAGATTCCTTTCAACTGGGGGATGATGTAACAACGGGAAAATTTTTCTTTTCTTTCTTTCTTTCTTTCGTCTCTTCATATCCGGACTTCATTTAATTTTCAGGACGAAAATTCTTTCAACTGGGGGATGATGTGACACCCGACATATTCAGGTTAATACTTTTCATACTTTACATACATACGTTTCGTACTCTACATACATATGTTTCATACTTTGCATACATACGAGTCTACCTCAACGAAAACATTGAAAACAACTACTTAATATCATACTTGACCAGATCGGTTGAGTCGTGTCGATGATTCGGGAATCATCAGGAGTCGTACAATGGTCCGAGGGATCATTGGGTGTCGGTTCATAACCATGTGTACAAGGATTGGCGATTTGTAGAATCGCTGGGCTTATTGCACACACACAAGTCTTGAGTCCTGGGAATTGGTGATCGGATGGGAACGTGTTAGTTATCATGCATTATGTACTTATAATCATTATATGACTTGTCGGTATGTGAAAACGCGTTTATATATGATAAAATAGGGTTTAACGCGCCAAAAACCCGGATACATAAGCTATTGGTGATTAGGCCATATGGGATGGCCTAATCGCCAGTAAAGTGGCGAGTAGGAGGGTCTTATGGGCGAATAGGGGCTATTCGCTAGTAACTACTAGCGATTAGCAGCCCTAATCGCCTGTAACAGCCTTGTACTCGCCTGATCTGCACATGACGACTATAAACGCCTATAAATACCACCCTTATGTTTTAAAACATCATTTGTGAAACCCTAATACACCCCAAAGCCACCCCACACCTTATCCAACCTCTACAACATGTTTTTGAGCAAGAAATCACATTTCCAAGCTTTACACCTCATAATCTCACCATTTCAAGGTGTGTTCTTCATCCCAAACCTTTGTAATGATATTGTTTTGATCCCTAAAGGTCCAGACCTGATTTCTAAACATTTGTGTCTTTGAAAACTCATTAAAATCAGTTTCTAAACAAACCCAAACCTCTATACTTGTTATATGTGATGTATTCATGCAAGATAGGATTTTTATCGTTTAAACATGATTGTTCTTGTATTATTATTGTGTTTCTGATCTAAATGAGTTAATATGATGATAACCTAGGAGTTTGAAGGTTCATAGATGTGTAATATTGATATTAGACATTTTGACCCGTTTGAATGATCATGGTGGATTGATGATGATATGTTGTGTTTTGTTGATTGTTTGAGGTTAGGGTTTACTCTAGGATGATGCTAGAACAGTAGGATATTGTCGGACAACGTCATTATGTGATGAAATCTGGATATATGCTATTTAGGGTAAGTTTTGCATGAGGATGTGATGTTTACATGATAATATTGCTATTTTGGGAAAACACATGCATTCTGGCGGCTGGGGTGATGATAAATTAGGGGTTTTTGCTTGAAATAGTTGGGTTAATGTTTTGGGTTGGATATTGGGTGTTTCCACATGTTTTGGATCTGATTTGGAGGGTTAAACACGCAAAAACGCGGAACAGAGCAGTAAGGGCGATTATGGGTTCCTAATCGCCTGTATTAGAGGCGATTGGCCCCCAATCGCATGAACTATAGGCGATTGGGAGACCAATCGCCATTATGACTGGCGATTACAGTCCTACTCGCCATTTTGACTCTCCTAATCACCAGTTGACTTTTCCTAATCACATGTTTGCTTCCTAATCGCGTGTACAACTGCTATATGTATATTTTAACATCCCGAAACACGGATTGACGCCTAGGAACATGTTAAGAACCCCATGACATGTCCAATGACTTGGTACCACGTGTTCGGACCTATTTATGTGTTAATTGAGAGTTATACTAGACTAGGTGAACTCTTGCGCATATTAAGTGTTTAATTGCATATGTTGCATGATATCTTACTTTTGGCTAACACGTGGGATGTCGGGTCACCAATGGGATGTCGGGTGTTGTCTGGTGTGGTCGGTTAAACGTTTAAACGACATTTCAAATGTACACGGTTATGGTCTGGACTGTTGGGGACTAATCAACCTACGGGTTGTTAGTCTAACACCTTATACGCTCGTCATGATAGGTCACCGGTATTTTGTAACACCCCGCCCCTCTCACCACCAATATTGTCCGCTTTGCCCCGATGGGTCGCCCATCCAGAGCTCACGGATTTGTTTTTGGGTTACCCAGTGGAGACTTCCCAGGAGGTCACCCATCCTGAAATTTCTCCCACCTGAGCATGCTTAACTGTGGAGTTCTCCTCTCATCCACTAACATTAAGCCCCAAAACGCGTTGGTGATTTAAGAGGCAGAATATTACTTATGAACCAAGGATCTCTCCTGGCCACGGCCGATGTGGGATTTTCCTGGGGTATCACATATTTGGTGCCGTCTATTGAGCAGGTTTACTTGTCTTAGAGGAGGGAGCAATATCAGGTGAGTTTCACGGCCCCACATTACGTTTTTACATTTCGGGGGAGACACATGCTCATACATATTTCATAAATTATCATGTTATACTAGTGTTAAATTCATTTGTGCTATACGATACGTAAAGTCCCGGGGATACCATGAATATGCTGGATAGCATAACGGAGGAAATGTGGATAGATCTATTGGGACTGACAGACCCCACCCATCGGCTGGGAGCCGGGCGGGTGCATATTGTCTCGGTCATAAGCATAATCGTTTCGGGCAAAATCGTATATCGTTGTTTGTAATGGTTTCCGGTCGTAGTAGTATTACTCATGCGTCTAGCTAACGCTATCATTTCTAACATAGTGATAACATGATGGCTTTTATTACTTAAACGTTTAATATAAAACCTGTGAACTCACCGGCATTATTTGCTGACGTTTTTGCATGTTTGTCTCAGGTCGTTGAGGTAGCAGCATATCATAGGCGCACAAAGTCTCACGGCGTCTAGGATTCATATGCATCTTATTTAGCTTTTTCAGACTTACGTACTTTTGCTTTCGTGTTGTAATAAATTTTTACGTTTCCGCGGCGATGGATCATTTATGAAAACTTAATGGTTTGTTTATGTCATGATTACGTATCATATACTGTCGTTTATTGTGACCGTTGACTTAGATCCTGGTTTGTCATGCGCCTCGTGGTAAAACCCCGCACGTGGAATTTGAGGGTGTGACAAAACTATTGAACCCAAATTCTTTTACTAAACTATATTCACGAGAAGTAATACAACACATTCCTTGCATCATACAACTTGTATCCCATACGATCTTTCCAACTTAGGGGCTGTTTGGTAGCCTCTGAATGGTCATTAAGAGGCTACATCTGAATGGTTCATAGTCTCTTAATGGTTACGATTTAATCAAAGTATGAATGGTTAAGAGGTAACGTCTTAATTGTTGCCTCTTAACCATTCAGACTTAAGGTTACCTCTTAACCATTCAGAGGCTATGGACCATTAAGAGGTAGCATCTGAATGGTCATTAAGAAGCTACCAAACAACCCCTAAGTAAGTTATGAACCCTAAGAACATGTAACCAGCAAAATATTTCCATGCATCCTACTGCTTGATTTCACCAAAACGAGTGTTCAAACACTCTTAGATAATCATTATAAGCCCTCATATCAATAAATTCATCATAATATGTAATGATATGAGGTGCTTAATAATAGAATGGGTATATTTCATATTTTTAGTTTTTCGCAATGGGAAATATGTAAAATAAAATTTTTACTTGAGTATATATATGTAATTTATGAAGTTTGAGAAGTGGAAATATGTAAATAAAATTTTTAGTTGGGTATATATGTAATTTATGAAATTTGAAGGGGATATATGTAATTGTCGCAAATAGTAGTTATATTTCAGTCTATAAAAGGGGATAACTTCTCAACACTCATCTTCAGTATTCTCACTTTACATCTCTCCATTCAGTGCATGTTTGGCTCTCCGTTTGCAAGCCTCCTTATGACTTATTACTTAATGAATAAGTTAATAAGTTGGTAAAAAGTGTTTGGCAAACCAAAAGGACTTATGGTTTTAACTTTTCATTTGGTCTTGGATAAGTTGTTTTGGAAAACTAAGAATTTGTGACTTATGACTTCTCCTTTTAACTTATTGATGGATATTTACCAATATGCCATCGTTATATCCTTATACATACCCTCCTTGTAGCCTTTTTGGGCATTTTACTTGAAAATCTAATCCAAAAACTTTTTTAAAAACTTTTCTAAAAACTCCTTTTTTTAAAAACTAATCCAAACACTTTTTCTAAAACTCCTTTTCAAAAAGTCATAAGTTAATAAGTCCTTTTCACCAAAAGTCCTTTTGCCTCAAATAAGTTTATCCAAACATACCCTCAATATGCATTATGAGATTATTACTTTTAAAATTTGCTTCCACGAATTTTTCAAAAGATTCTTATAATCAAAGGAAAGTAGATTACTAACTGTTTGTTGGTAACCATCTTCGAATTGGTGTTTTCCAATAGTTCTTCAAATCAAAGAAAAACATCAATTTATTATTACATATATACCTCCACTTCCTATTTTCAATTTGTTAAGAAGAAAAAGGGAATTGATGTTTTTCGATGATTCGTACAATCAAAGGAAAACATCAATCCCTTATTATTTTATTATATATATGCTGCACCGTTTCGTTATCGTCAATCATCTTGGCTTTTAGATTCATTATCTTGGATCTTGGATTTTAAATTGCGAAATATCTCGATGAATATTTGCATGAATCTTCTTGATCTTCGGATAAGTGATATTTCCTTTTGGTGGTGACTAACAAAGAGATGATTCCTTTAGTCGTTAGGGCTTCTAGAACTGGATGACATTACAATATATTCCGATGATGCTGACAAGAAGTAACATTGTCTAGGATTTTGTTGTTGGAAATAATTTTTTTTTATGTTTTCCTTGGATCTTTATGTAGTTTGTAAAGTCATATATTGTAATTCTATTGTCATTAAAGTAGTGTTTTAAATACATTTGTATTTCTTTTATTATAAGTCTTGCATTTTGTATTTATTTTTGTTAAATTAAATATTTAACTCAAATTATTGAATTATAATAATATGGTTGAATCGTATAACAACTGTTTGGCAGAGACTTTGTTAAAGAGAAGAAAAAGATTTCATCAATTGTTAATCACAGATTCATTATTGAAATGTGTATAATATTATTGCTCTAGATACAAATTGTGTATAATAAAACAGTCTGCAGTTAAAATGAACATATGATTGAGTTTTATTAAACAAACATTATAAATTTAAATGCGTTATAGTTGTTAGTAGCGACTGTTTAAGCCAACAACTGTTTGAACCAAACACTTGAATTTACATCTGTTGTAACAAACAGTGTTTTAAATAGACTGTTTTAATAATTCTGCTATATAGACGCCGGGCTTTTAAAGAAGTTACCAAATACGATTTTTCTTTTAATCAACAGTCTTTTAAACAGTGTTTAAAAAAATATTCTATACTGACGGCTTGCTTTGTTCTGTTGATGTGTCAATATAAATCGACGTTTCGAAACAGACGTTTGATCTGTCGACGCGTCAGTGGTTAGCGTACAAAAGATATATTGTCTCAGTATATGATTAACTGATGTTGTGAAATGAACAGACGTTACAAAATACAGTTTTTGTTTTAACGATAGATCGACTGTTTTATTAAACAGTCCGCTGTTTAACATAGGAAGACTTTTTTCAGCAAGGGTTGTAAACTCAACAGATTTTATAAAAAGGGCCCAAAAATAATATTACGGTTTTGAAGTTACGTTATTAATAAAATTATTTTATTATTATTGTTTGTTGCAATTGTCTGTCTTTCTATTAAAAATATATAAAATGTACAGAAAGTAACTAGCAACTTTATGTTTACTTTAAATCCAATTGATATAATTAACAATTTTTTTTTAACAATACTTAGTGTATTCTTTAATTCACACACACATCCTATAAAAGAGGAGAAGTTTTTAATCAAATTAAGATTAATATATTGTTTATTGACAGTACTACGTATTTAAGCATGATTTATTTATTTATAATATAAAAGACCTAAATATATCATTTTCATATTTCTACAAATGTTGTTAAATAGTAATACGAATTTGTTTTTATCTTGAAATATCTATTTAAAAATTAAAAAAAAGAATTTGAAAAGTTTTCTTAGTGGGAAAATAAACGAGTTAATACCATGTGTATCTAAGATTAATAAAACTTAATTGTAATTAATAAATTCATGATAGTTAATTCATTGCAGTTAATAGATTCATTATAGTTAATGTATATTTTTTACTATAAAACTGGATTTTCATTTCTTTGTATAACACACTATTCAAACGTATTTTATACATCTGCATAGGTTTATCAGTCTTCTAAAAATACCAGCAACATGGATTCCAGCAGCAGCAGCCAGTGGTCTAAAATGTCAGATGTTCAAAAAATCGTTTTAGACTGTTTTAAAGAAGATGAAGAATTTGAGATTCTTCAAGTTATTGAAGGTGCTACACGGCTGTTGGAACATCACATATGGAAGACCAATCTGAAATTGAATCAAGTCATGCTACGGATGTATCAAGGGAAAGATGGAATGTCTCTTCATTTCTGTTGGAAAACATAAGGTCGAACGAAAAGTTCAGTGAGGAAATACAAAAAATATGTGTGTCCTACAGAAACTTTGTTTAAGAGAAGAACAAGAGATTGAATGAAGTGTTGAGTACCACAGAATAGTTATTTAAATGTATTTTATATTTTTACGTCTATAATTATAATGAAAATTTTATTTTATAGATTATGTCTTTTATATTTAATTTTTTATTCTTATATGATGAAAATATCGATTAGAATAATTGTTAAAAATGTATGTGAAGTCATTGTTAGTAAGATCTGTTTGATGGAACAACTGTTTTGAAAGAAACCGTTAAACTAACAGCTGTTTGAATCAGACGTTCAATTACCAACAATTGATTTACAAACGATCTGTTGCGTCAGTGTTATTATGAACTAATGCTTTGGTCTGTTGATGTGTCAATATAAACCGACGTTTCGAAACAGAGGTTTTGGTCTGCTGACGCGTCATTGGTTAAAGTGCAAGCAGTCTATTGGTTGGGCTTAAAGCAGGGTTTAATACTCCCGTGTGTTTCCATATATATATATATATATTGCAAAGCTAATAATCTTACATGTCATAATATTATGCAATCTCTCCTTTGAGAGATGCCACATAGGATGTGATGTGGAACACTAGACCAATTAAAAAAAGTAATAAATATGGTTTAACTTAATCTATTAAATACCTAATCTACTAAATGTAAATACTAAACCTTTATTATTTTTTCACTCATGTTTCCTCTCATAAATTTTAAACGTTAATATCTTTTATATACGAGATTTTTTAAAGAAAAAAATTACACCAAATTAACGAGCGTTTTATTATCTTTCCAACGAGTACCATAGTGCTATATAAACAACGGAGAAAAAAACGACTATTTTTTGTAACCCAACAGATATTGTGTCAGGTTTGGGATTAGTTTAAAAAAAATTGTGGGTTTGGCTCGGGCCTGGGATTAGGTGATACCCGACCCAATTACCCGAAACCACATACCCAAATACCCGAACTATATACCCGATCATATACCCATGAATTTTTTAACGCATCACATAACCCTTAGACTAATGCGTTCGATATTTCAATAAATAAATTTTTCCCTTATTTTATGTTAGTTATTTTTAGAATGATCGATTACAAACATCCGAATTCATTTGACAGTATATAATATTTTGCAATGGCACTAGATTTATACCCCGGCGCAGAGATTCGTTTTGTTTTTATATTAGAATATGATAACTTATGGCAGATATTTGTTTAAAATAAATAATTATAATAATAATAATAATAATAATAATAATAATAATAATAATAATAATCATTAATCATATATTGACAAGTCATTAATTATGCTATCATACTAGATATTTCAACCCAGGATGCTTCCGGAATAAAAAACTACTATATAATATATTTTTGAATATGAGTATAAATATTTTGATAAACCTAAATTTGAAAGTGGTAGAAGTAAATGTTTTACGATGAAGAATTCAAAATGAGCTATTTAACTTTGCGAATGGCATGATTAAAAAAATACGAAGAATTAACTAAATAAAAGTAAATAGTTAGAAATAAACGGAAATTTGTTACATAAATTGGAAATTGCATTAAATGAAAATAACATGGAATTGAGCGATGTTACAGTCTCCCCTACTTTTGGGAATTCCGGGCCCCTCTCACCACCAATATTGTCCGCTTTGCCTCTGTTGGTTGCCCATCCAGAGCTCACAGATTTGTTTTTTAGTGCCCGAGTGGATACTTCTCAGGAGGTCACCCATCCTAGTAGTGCTCCCACCTGAGCACGCTTAACTGTGGAGTTCTCCTCTCATCCACTAATATTAGGCCCCAAAACGCGTTGGTGATTTAAGAGGCAATGGATTACATATGAACCAAGGATCTCTCCTAGCTATGGCTGATGTGGGATTTGCTTGGGGTGTCACATTCACCCCCTGTTAGAGTCTCATCGTCCTTGATGAGGTATGCACCCACCATCCCAAACGGCACAGGAGTGGCTCTGATACCATCTGTAACATCTGGGCCCCTCTCACCACCAATATTGTCCGCTTTGTCCCGGTGGGTTGCCCATCCAGAGCTCACGGATTTGTTTTTGAGTGCTCGAGTGGAGACTTCCCAGGAGGTCACCCATCCTAGTAGTGCTCCCACCTGAGCACGCTTAATTGTGGAGTTCTCCTCTCTTATCCACTAACATTAAGCCCCAAAACGCGTTGGTGATTTAAGAGGCATTGGATTACATATGAACCAATGATCTCTCCTGGCCATGGCTGATGTGGGATTCGCTTAGGGTGTCACAGTTGTGGATGTGTTGTGGTAGTGGTGGGAGGTGCATCGGGGTGGGTGGTGCGGTGGAGGGGCAATGGTGGTGGATGAGGAAGAGAGATGAAGGAAATATATATATATATATATATATATATATATATATATAGAGAGAGAGAGAGAGAGTAACAACAGGTTAATACTTGTGTATGTATTATTTTTTAAGTACCCTATGTATTAAAGCTTTTACTTTATATATAAATGACTGAAATGCCCTTTTGGCTAACAGACTCGATGGACAACGTTAGTAAATTGGACTCAAATAGTTAAATGTTAAAAAATCAGGTGCTCAGATAGTTAAACATTTTGGATTTTGACTCATGTAGTTAAAACCATCAAAACATAAGGACTCAAATAGTAATTAACTCCTAACCATATAAATCAAACCAAGTAACCGATTGTTTAATATGATCGATTAACTAATGACTTTGGTTTTAGTTTCGGTTGAGGCTAATAATTGAACTGAACCGAACCATACATACCCTTAGAAGTGTTTGTATTCTTCGTTGCATCGCGCGGGCACACTACTACTAGTATATATATATATATATATATATATATAGGTAGAGGATCCGGTAGGAAAATTTTTTTGTGTAGGAAGTGTAGGAATTGTTTTCAACCATTGGATCAAATCTGATTAAATCTTTAGATGAAGGGCATTATAGACTTTTTGTCCATTTTATTAATTATCCTAAACCCACTAATTTAACATCTAAAATCTGAATATTTATGAAGTTTAATCATCCTAAAATGTCACACCCTCAAATTCCACATGCGGGGTTTTACCGCGAGGCGCGTGACACACCAGGATCCAAGTCAATGGTCACAATAAACGACATCTATATGATATGAAAACAACATAAATTGCCCATTAAGTTTCAAAAATCCAACCATCGCTTGCAGAAGCGTAAAACTTTATTACAACTCAAAAGTAAAACATGAAAGTCTGATAATACTAAAAATGAAATGCAAATGGATCCTAGACGCTGTGAGACTCCGTGCGCCTAAACTCAATGTTGCTACCTTAGCGACCTGAGAAAACATGCCAAAAAGACGTCAACATATAATGCTGGTGAGTTCACAGGTTTTAAGTTCACAAAGCGTTTCAAGCGTAAAGAGTTTCATCTCAAAAGTACCAAGTATGCAAAACCTTTAAGTAAATAACAAACGTTTCCTTACTACTACCACTGTGTTGTCGAAACCATTACTGACAAGCGTTGCATGTGTTGTCGCCTGTGTTTCAGTTGCAGAAAATAGAGACAATATGCACCCGCCCGGCTCCCAGCCTTCGGGTGGGGTTCGTCAAGCCCAATAGATCTATCCACATTTCCCCCGTTGTGCCCCGCACATTCATGGTTTCCCCAGGGACTTAGCGTTGCGTTGCATCGTATAGTACTTTAAAACAAGCGTTGCGTTTCTAAAAGGGTTGCGTTTCAAAAGCGTTGCGTTTCATAAGCGTTGCGTTTCATAAGCGTTGCGTTTCATAAGCTTTGCGTTTCATAAGCGTTGCGTTTCATAAGTGTTGCGTTTCAAAAGTATTGTGTTTCATAAACGTTGCGTTTCAAAAGTGTTGCGTTTCAAAAGTATTGCGTTTCATAAACGTTGCGTTTCAAAAGTGTTGCGTTTCATAAACGTTGCGTTTCAAAAACGTTGCGTTTCAAAACATAAAATTTGTATTTGTTAAAACGTGTGGCATGCTTCTCCCCTGAGAAAAAGTGTATAAAAGAGGGGCCGTGAAACTCACCTTAGTGTGCGTCCTCAGTAAAATAGAAATCCGATACGTGTGTAATAGTCCCTATTAGTGGCGACCTATCAATGAGTTTACATAAGTGTGATGACTACTAACCCGAAGGCTAATTAGTCCCCAAATTGTCCAGACCGTGACTGTGTATGTTGAAAACATGTTTGAATGTTAAACCGACCCGACCAGACAAGACCCGACATCCCATTGGTGACCCGACATTCCACGTGTTACCCACATACAAGATATCATGCAACATATGCAATTAAACACTTAGCATGCGCAAAAATTCACCCTATCTAGCATAACGCCCAATTAATGCATAAACAAGTCCAAACACGTATTACCAAGTTATTAGACATGTCACGGGGTTCCTAACATGTTCCTAGGTGTCAAACCGTGTTCCGGGATGTTAAAATACACATATAACAGCTGTACAAGCGATTAGGAATCAAACGTGCAATTAGTAAAAGTCAACTGGTGATTAGGATTGTAATCACATGAACATACTAGCGATTAGGCTCCCAATCGCCTCATGTAACATGCGATTGGATTGGCCAATCGCCCCTATTATAGGCGATTAGGGATCCCCTAATCGCCCCTGCTGCACCATTTCGCCTTTTTGCGCGTTTAACCCTCCAAATTAGATCCGAAACATGCGGAAACACCCAATATTAAACCCAAAACATTTATCAAACTATTTCAAGCAAAAACCTCTAATTTATTATCATCCTAACCGTCCCGAATGCAAGCGTTTTCCCAAAATAGCATAACTAGCACGTAAACATCACATCAACATGCAAAACTTACCCTAAATAGCAAATATCCCGATTTCATTACATAACGACGTTGTCCGACATTATCCTACTGTTCTAGCATCATAATAACTCATTTAGATCATAATAACTCATTTAGATCAGAAACATATCAATAACACAAGAATAATCATGTTTAAACAATAAAAATCCTATCTTGCATGAATACATCACATATAACAAGCATAGAAGTTTGGGTTTGTTTAGAAACTGATTTTAATGAGTTTTCAAAGACACAAATGTTTAGAAACTAGGTCTGGACCTTTAGGGAGCAAAACAATATCATTACAAAGGTTTGGGATGAAGAACACACCTTGAAATTGTAAGATTATGAGGTGTAAAGCTTGGAAAGGTGATTTCTTGAGCAAAAACGTGTTCCATAGGTTGGATAAGGTGTGGGATGGCTCTGGGGTGTATTAGGGTTTCACAAACTTCTGTCCATCGTATTCGCAAACACTATCAATACAAAATTGTACAAACAAAACACCTTCTTCATATTTCAAATACAACATACCTCATCATTCAATTTAACACTTAAACCAAAATCGAATAAACACTATTATTCCTAAAAACGGAAAAAACAATATTATTACACCAAAACTATAGTAACACACAAGTATTGTAACACCATTGATTCTCCAAAAAAAAGCTTAATTGGCCTACATAACCTGTTAACAAAACATCTTATAAAACAATGCTTCGTATAAAACACTACTTATTCGTATAAAACACCTTTCATGGTTAACTTGAAATCCCAACATTCGCACCTGTTTAAACTAGATAAGATTCATAGTAAATACCCAACAGATTCATAGTAAAAACCAACAACAATTCAACAATTCAACACTATTATAGAATGAAAATGCAAAAACCCATTCACGAAACACTATTATAGAATCAAACACTATCATAAAAACCAACTAAAATCAAATACAAGATTCCAATAACATATTCATAGTAAAAACCCAACAACAATTCAACATTATTATAGAATCCAACGGCAAAATACCCATTCACGAAACACTACATATAATCAAAAACGACAAAAACCCAACAACAAATCAACATTCACTAAACAATGAGTGCCGAAAAAACCCAAACTCAAGATTCATAAAACACCAACAAAAAATATAATTAATAAAAGAAAATAAACAAAAATTGTCAGTCGCTACCGGTTGGTGTAGCTGTAGGGTGTGGTGGTGTCTGATTTCCCTGCATGTTAGTCGGTGGTGGTCAATGACGTCTCAATTAAAACACCGATCGGGTTTTTTTTGGTCACCATATAGTGTTTATCGGTTTTTATGTGTAAAACACGATAAGAGGAATGAGTTTTAGATGAGGAAGCCACTGATTAGCATGATGAAGCAGCCGATTAGTAATGAAGATGAAGAATCTGGTGTTTTTTTGTTCTACGTGAGAGAAGAGAGAGAGAGAGAGAGAGAGAGAGAGAGAGAGAGAGAGAGAGAGAGAGAGAGAGAGGAGAGTGAAGATGAGAGAGAAACATATATAATCTATTATAATATGAATATTTAGAAGAGAGAGAAAGGAGCGTGAATTAAGGGATATAATAAAACAGTTTCTAAATCAAATACAAGAAAATGACATTTTTGCCCTCATTTAAAACATTTTTTGGACCATCCTTCCCTTGATTATTAAATTATAATTAGTATAATCTTAACAAACCTAAAGTTTTAATCTAAACCATCGATTTCTAGATCAAACGGTTGAAAACACTTCCTACACAAAACTATTTTCCTATAGGAACCTTGCGTTAAAATAAAAACTAGGTTTAGTTGTGAGAACCATAGGAACTCTCTTATTAGCCACACATTTAATTAATTGTGCAATGGATTTGTGGTTGTAATTAAACCATAATAAAATATTAAATAAAATATTAATTGTGTTACACCGGTATAGTCATTTTGTTACACCAATGTAAGGACGACGTATTTTTGTATATTTTCATAGTTAGCCATATTTACATCCATGGGTAAAATTTTTTTAAAAATTCGCAGTTCACGTCAGAGTTCTCACAGTTCTTATAACTGGAGTGAGTTCTAAACCGAACCGAATCCTATGTATATATATAGGTATAGGTTCCTGTACAAAGTACATTTTTCGTACAAAGTGTGAGAAGTCTATATAGTCATTGTGTTTTAAAGTTTGGCTATAATGTTTTTGACTCCTTTCGCATTGATTTATATAGAAAAGCACCAAACGTTAGAATTTAAAACACAATCAAATGTATTCTAGACATTAAATTTAAAACACACTGATTACTTTCTTCGTAAGGTGTTTTAGATTGCATGTTGAGAATACATTAATTAGTGTTTTAAATTGTTAATTTTTGTGTTTCTCTATATAATACTATGCCAAAGGAACATAAAACATCATGCCTAAAATTTAAAACACAATGCCTATATAGACTTCTCACACTTTGTACGAAAAATGCGCTTTGTACAGGAACCCCACCCCATATCTATACTATATTAATATGCATATATGAAGGGCAAGAATGGTCTTTTTACACATTTTTTAAAGATACAACATTTTAAGCATGATGTACAATAATTCAATGCACAAAACTCTTAAACTTTGAAGGGTGCAAGTTATCAAGCATCGTGTACAACCATGTAATGCAAAAAAAAAACACTGGATATACATTAGAATTAGGGTTTCATTCATCATATCTCATGCTTCCAAACTTCATCCGCCAACTTCTCTGGAGGTTCGAGCCATCAAGGCGATTTCCCTACGATTTCACCAAATCGCTAAATATTTCACTAGATCCACGAAGATCCCAACATTTGTCAACGGTAAGTGTTACAGTAAGAGACTTTGTTTTGATTCTGAACTCCATTTACCATTCAAAACCCTAACAAAGATTAGCAGGTTGACTATGAGTAGATCCAGAGTGACTGACGTTGTTTCTGCTGCAATGGGCGAGCCGATATGGTACAAATCTGGTTCAATAACATCTGTGCTCCGCCACTGAGGTACAAATTTGGTTCATCCTTTTGTGTATGTCGTTTTTTTTTTTGGGTCATTTTAGGGTTCTGGTCAGATAGGAGGATTTGTTTAAAAGAAAATAAGTTGATTTATTTTGGGTTTATATTTATATTTTATCAAATACAAGTTAACTTGTTCATATTATATACAAAATCTGGATTTTTTTTCCTGTCTAATTATTACAATGTTGTTTTTACAGCTAGATATGGAGGGTTTTATTGTGAAGTTTGGGCTATGATTCCGTTAAGTTACTCGCTTAACCATTACAATTCTGTACATCTGAATCTAGCTTATAGCTGGTGTTTAAATTTCTAATTTAAATGATTTGGTTTTGTTAAAAACAATGATTATTTTGCTGATACATTATTTTTTTTCTGTATTTTCCTGCAGTAAACGAACATATGAAATCATATCCTATTTGATCATCACATAGTTGTTAACATCGATGGTAGGGACCACGATCACGAATAGCATCGTGTATCGGCTAACCATCTCTATGTTGTGTTTATCGGGGCAATAGCGTGAACATAGCGACTTCCGGCAACTTCCGGCGACGTTGCTGTAATCTGGTAATACATTCGGTTAATTTGTTGTTATTCCAACCTAATCGTTGTTTAGGACTCCTAAGAAATTTATACTCCTGGTTTCTTCAATTGATTATAATTTCTACATCAACTTAGACACTCTTTAGCCATAGGTTTTGTGTTTGCTTCAAATTAAACGATTTGCGAGTTAATTTGTAAAAAAAAAAAGTAATAAACCTGTAGAGTTATTTCAAGGAAATGGTTTAGAGCCTTGGTTTTAAACCATCATTTTCTTACATTGTAACTATACCCTTATTACTGCCCCATGTGTATTTCAAGGCAATGGTTTAGAGCCTTGGTTTTAAAAAGAGCGAAACACACAAAAGTGACGGGTCTAAAACCAAGTTGCAAAGCGAAAAGCACAAAAGCGGTTAAATAAGATGATGCACAACTTGAGCGTTTCTAAGTGCGTTCTTTTTTCTAAAGCCCTCACTTTTTTTGTGCCCAGGCGCCAGATGAGGCCTATGCGCTAGCGCCTGTGGGGAATTTGTTAGATGGTCGTTATTTGTTATTTTAATTAGGTTTGAGATTGATTATGACTACTTGCTTCTGGAAGTTTTGTTGATTCGAGTTCCTGGTCTTCATATGGAGTTTTATTCCTGGTGTGAGCATGTGAAACATTAATCTAAGTCTTGTAATAGTCAAAACTGAGGTAACGAGCTTTGAATTCGGTCATTTCTTAATTTGGATTCAAACTGTGCAATTTTTTATTTTTTATTTACTTTCCTAAATGGTTTATGTTTTATGTAGCAGACCTCTTGGAGAGCGGGGCTTTGGTCTTTTGCGGGTCGAATCACCCTTGCAAAGGCGGTCTTGGGCAGCCTTCCGTCCTACTTTCTGTCTATTTTTAAAGCTCCAAAAGCCATTATCAATAAGTTGGAAGGTATTAGAAGGGATTTTGTATGGGGTAAAGCGGGGTTGCGACATAAAATTAGATGGATGAAATGGGATAAACTTATTAAATCTAAGGCGTTGGGTGGGAGCGGTATTGGCAGCATTAAAGATTTTAACCTAGCTATGTTGGATAAGTGGTGGTGGAGGATTAAAGAGGAACCGGACCAACTTTGGGCTTCGGTTGTGGAGGCTATTCATCATACTGAGTCTAGCCGTGGTTTGATACCGATAAAAAACTCTTTCTATGGAATCTAGAAAAATATTGCCACCATGGGAGAAGTTTTCCTGAAGGATGGTATAAATATTGCGGACAAGCTGCGGGTTGTGGTTGGTGATGGTCATGGCACTCGCTTTTGGAAGGATATATGGGTTGGTAACTCGGCCCTCAAGGATACTTTCCCGGATTTGTTTCGTCTCGCAAAAGACAAAGACGTGTCGGTAGCTGATCACATTTGCTTCAGGGGTAGGGTCATTCATTGGGGTTGGGGATGGATAAAGGACCCGACTTCTCAACAGGAATGGGCTCGGGTGGGGCTGCTAATGGATCAACTGCAGAATTTGTTGCTTCGGCCAGGAAAAGATGTGTGGAGCTGGGATAATAAAGAGGGGTTGGGTTACTCGGTGAAGACTGTTCCGATGGAACTCGAGATGGCTAGAGTTGTAGCGAATGTTGAGCAGGCGTTTATTTGGAACGGATGGGCTACATCAAAGGCAAATTATCTGCTATGGAGAGCTGCCAACAATAAAATTGTTGCAAAAATTGGTCTCGCAGCCCGCGGAGTTTTGATTCAAAACATTTTATGCAGCAGATGTGGTTACCAAGCGGAAGACTCGGATCATGCCTTGGTGAATTGCTTGTTTGCGCAGTCTACTTGGTGGAACATCTTCAGGTGGATTCAGGTTCCGTGGCCCGGAAGTGTTAACTCTATTAACGGGCTGATTGATAATATAAAGACTACGCCGGGTAGCAAGATCTGGAAGAAGCTTGTGTTCATGGTGTTGATGGCTGCTGCGTGGAAGATTTGGCAGGCCAGGAATGTGGCTGTTTTCGAGGGTAATTTCATCCCAGTTAATAGGCTCTTTGATTCAATAAAAGAGGAGTCCTTAGTGTGGCTGCGCCATAGAGAGAAGAAGACTAACCTGAGTTGGGAAGATTGGAATAACTTTGAAGTCGTGAGTCTGTTGTAATTGGCGGCTGCGCGTAGTCGCGTCGCTTTCGTTTGGTCGTTTGTCTGATTTCTTTGCTTTCTTGTATGTTTTTTCCAGTCTTTTGCTGGGTTCTATATATATATAGAAGTTTTACCGATCAAACAAAAAAAAACAAAGGAATGGCCTATCTTTCCACTTTAAAGTTTAAACATATTGCTTTAAGCTAATAGCTCTTTCTTGTCTTTTAAATGTTGGATTTGATTCCTTTCAATGGTAGAAAATGGTGAAAGAATGCAAGAGGGTACACAATGGTGAAAGAGTGCAGCTGTAGAAATGGTTTGGTTCACACTGATTTCCCCAAATGGCTAAAGGTTGCAACTTGGAAATCATGTTCTCACACTGCCAAAGGGTCTGCCCACGCCATTTCACAGGGTTTTCTGTCCCACAATGCAGAGCAGAGACTTATGACGAAGGGTCAAACAAGAGGAAACAAAAAAAAATGCCTTATCGAGAAGGTCAAACAAGAGATTCATCTTTCTTACAAAGTCACAACTTAAAAATTATTGTAAAAATACTATTCATAATATTTCTTTTAAATTCTTGTTTGTATATCTTGAAGTATCTATATGTTTGTAAAATAGTGTGTATGTTTGTGCAAAAGCAAAGTGTGTATCTGTGTGTTCATTGGTTGTATGTTTGTGTGTGTGGTATGTATGCAAAACATTGTGTGTATAATTTTTTTATGCATAATGATTTTGATTTTATACATCAAGTTTGTAAAATGTGCTAAATTATGAATCTTCATACACTTGTCAATTTTCTATGTAACATGTTACAAACTCAAGCTTGGTTACAAGTTTTCAATGTCACTTTGTATCATATATACCTCCTTTAACATACAATCGTGCTCCAACAAATACATGATTACCATCAGATGAACCAATAAGTAGGAACACAAACATTATCTATTTTTTTTTATAAAAAAAGTATTTATTTTGTTTATAGATACTTGATGTTTTTTTATTAGAAATCCTATAAGTGAACCAATGATCAAGCAAGCTATATAAGAAACCTATAATGTGTATGGTGAAGACGAGTAGGAAAACAATATAGATGAGGTATTAAAGTAATTAAAGTGTGCAAAACTTATGACTAAATGAATCATATATCTTGGACCACATGCTTTATCTATTATAGCTTTAGGATTTAAAAGTGGTGGTTTTTAGACTTGATGATCGATTGACTTATGTTTTTTCAAACGTTTGTACTTGTATTTTTGCATCTTTTATTCGTTGGATCTTATATTTTCTTGCTCTTAATATCTGTTATAAGTACATTTCACAGAATCGATAATGGAAAATCGTGATAAGTACATTTCACGGAACTGATAATGGAAAATCGTGACACTCTTGAACATTTCATTGGTCATACTCATCGTAGACTTTGGTACTTTGTGTTATTTTATTAGGATGAATTTCATATGGTTGATTGTGGTAAAAGGAGACTATTCATTTTGTCGCATGATAAAAAATGTACGTCAATCTGTTTGTTTGTTTGGATTTACATAAGAATAAATATGCACGTCGGATGTAGCATGTGAGGATTAATAAGTTAACTGAGTTGTAACATATTACATGAACAAGTAAATTAACTTAAGTACTATACAATGTACAACGACACGATTGTTAAACTTGCAGGAAACAAGTATTGTGTTGTTATTGCCGTTACCGCAGCCGCATCGCGCGGGTTCCTTGATAGTATATATATATATATATATATATATATATATATATATATATATATATATATATAAAGCACTATGCGCATGCTAGTATAGACCCACACGTAATGTTATCTGTAAACATGCATAATAGATGATATCTAACTGCTCTTGTATATAATTGTGTCCCACTAAAATTATACAAGGTCATTTCTTTCATCTCTATATCTAACAAGAGTAATAGAATTAAAACGTGCTATAGTTATGAGGCTCATGGAATCAAATGTGATGGTTTTTGGTATAACCTTTATATTGTTGTTTGTGTCTCATCAATGTAAGTTCTCCACCTATAACCCTTTAACCGTAATATGTTTTGAGATATACATCCTAATTAATATTGTCATTTTGAGTCTATAGGTGGAAGAAATGAACTCAGTCACATGGGAGCATTCGCGGTTCCACCACCAAAGGATTGTACTCCACGTTGTGTTCTATCGAAAGAAACTGACTCGTACTATTGTTGCGATAAATACTATGGTAGTAGTGAGTTAATCTGTAAAAATAACTGTAAAAACAAAAAAAGTTGTTGTAAGATACAAACATAATTATTAGTGTTACTAAGGGCAAAATATATAATGAAGATTAACTATTTGGATACTTGGTGTTACGACAATATATATAGGATTTGGATTATTTGAGAACCTTTACCTTAATTGAGAATTGAAAGAACTATTCTGAACCATACATTTTTCTAAGGCAATTTTTTGTTCGCTAAATAACTCATTTTCCTGTAAGATTTTTTTTTTTTTTTTTTTTTTTTGCATTTATACATATATGTATACTAGTTTATACCCCGACAGCATCCCGAGATAGACAAATATAATGTTGTGACATCCGGCAAAAATCGGTGTGTTTCCGTACGTAAGTAGTATATGTAATTAACGGTAATTAAGGGCAATTCTAATTTAATTGTATTAATTTAGCATTTATAGAATAGCAAATTCCCCATAGGATGCATAGAAATGTCTTTGTTTGATTGAAAGCACGGCGAAATCGCGTGCAAATAAACTTGCCTAGAACGGACGTTGGTGATTACCCGGTAACAATTAATTAACCAAAAATGATCCCGAACACCCAAGATATAAAAGAAAGGATATTTTCATGAAATATTATGTGTTTTGGAACTCCAAAAGCATAAATAGAAACTCCAAATTAAAATCTCCCGGTAACGAATAAAGTCCGCGTCTCGCACCAAATACGCGCAAAACTTGAAAATTCACCCAGATAAAGCCCAATAACTTACCAATGCCTAAACTAGTTAATGTTTAAGGGTAATTGGGAGTCGATTATATGTCTGATATAGCTTATAATAAACACGCGGTAAAATCCCGAAAACCCTAACCGAAACATTTAGAACTTATTCATGATATTACAAGATGTTTAGCTAAAGCAAGTGTGCCCCACAACAAGACCCTTTTGTTGCCGGTTCTAGGGTGTGCCCAAGTGTGACACCCGGCAAACTCAGGTTAGTAACATTGACTAAACTAGTAAGTCTACCTTAGCGAGTCATACATATTACGTACTTAACTGGGTCAGTCGAGTCGTTACGATAATTCGGACTCCTAATCGCCTAATCAGCTCCCCTACTCGCCTGATCTGTTATGCACGAGTCAAAACACCTATAAATACAACCCTTGACTCCCCAAACACCCTTAGTGCAACCCTGACAGATCCTAAGCCTCTCACACACCTCAAAACACTTCTGGAACTTGTTTTGCTTCAAAACTCACCATTTCCAAGCTAACACACCTTTCTTGGATAAAATCCAAGGTGTGTTCTTCATCCCAAACCTTTGTAATGTTATTGTTTTTGTTCCCCAAAAGTCCAGACCTTGTTTTGCTAAGTATGTGTCTTTAAAAACCCTTGAAATGAGTTCTAAAACAAGTCTACACCATAATACTTGTTATATGTGAAGTATTTATGCATATGATGATTTTTGGTGATTATAACATGAATGTTTCTATGAAATTGATGTACTTCTGATGTGTAGGAGTTATTAGGATGATTATCTAAGGATTTGAGCCATTGTTATAGTGTTTTGATGAAAGTATGCATTTTGACCCATTTGGGTGATTCTTGAAGAATTAGGATGTTATGATATGATTCATTGCTTGTTTGTTGTTAGGAATCACACTAGAATGATATTATAATATAGAGATGATGATTTGCATGTTGTAGGAGGTGTAATCTGGGCCTTACCATTTAAGGAAAGATTTCATACTTAATGAAACCTAGTACTTAGCCATTTTTGGAAATAATCGCACCAAGGCCGTTAGAGCAGAGATAAATTGGGGGTTTTTGCTTGGAATAGGTTGGTAAATGGTTTAGGTTTGATATTGGGTGTTTATACATGTTTCAGATCAGATTTGGAGGGTTAAATGCGCAAAAATGCGCCACGCATCTGCAACAGGCGATTGGGAATCCTAATCGCCTGATGCAGGGGCGATTAGGATCCCAATCGCAAGATACATCAGGCAATTACAACCCTACTCGCCTGTTGACCACTCCCAATCACCAGTTGACTTTTCCTAATTGCATGTTAGTTTCCTAATCGCGTGTACTGCTTTCGTAAGCGTATTTTGACATCCCGGAATGTGATTTGACACCTAGGAACATGATAGGAACCCCGAGATACATCCAATAACTTGGTAACACGTGTTCAGACTTGTTTATGTGTTAATTGAGCGTTATGCTAGACTAGGTGAACTCATGCGCGTATTAAGTGTTTAATTGCATATGTTGCATGATGTCTTGTATTCGTCTAACACGTGAGATGTCGGGTCACCAATGGGATGTCGAGTCTTCTCTGGTATGGTCGGTTTAACAGTCAAAGGTGTTTTCAAACGTTTATGGTTATGGTCTGGACATTCGGGGACTAGTTAACCTGCGGGTTATTAGTCCGGATACTTATACACATCTTATGTTAGGTCGCCGCTATTTGGGGCTATCATAGCATAATTACTTAACTGTTTTTGAGTAACGCAATCTAAGGTGAGTGTCACAGCCCCACTTTTACTGTTTTACTTTCAGGGGAGAAACATGCTACATACTTACTTACTAAAGGTCATGTTATACTATGGTTACTTTATTATACTATACGGCTTTTATGGAAATTCCCAGGGGGAAACCATGAATGTGCGGGGATGCACAATGGGGGAAATGTGGATAGATCTATTGGGCCTCAAAAACCCCACTCGACGGCGGGGCCGGGCGGGTGCATATTGTCTCTTATTACTGGCTCACCGAGGCATCGGTTATAGCCAAAACGTCTGGGCATGATTGAACTACTTACACACGTATAGTAATGGGTTCCCAACCGTAGTAGTAAAAACACTTAACGTCTAGCTAACGTTCTTATAACCTAGTAGTAATGGATATGATCTTTTCAAACTTATAACAACTCTTTTATAAAGGAAAACCTGTGAACTCGCCAGCATTATATGTTAACATTTTTGGCATGTTTTCTCAGGTTGCTAAGGTAGCAGTTAATGGGCTAGGCGCACGGAGTCTTGCACAGCGTCTAGAATTTTGATGCATATTAAACAATGTTTTGTAAACTATAATATGCCTTTTGGTTGTAAACAAGAAATGCTTCCACTGCTGGTTTACGGCTTAAAGCATGATGTTTTGGTTTTAATATATATATATATATATATATATATGTATGCATGTTTGTCGTTTGTTTATTGTGATCGTTGACTGGGATCCTGGTGTGTCACGCGCCTCGCGGTAAAACCCTGCATATGGAATTTGAGGGTGTGACAGATTGGTATCAGAGCCAACGGTTATAGTGAACTAGGACTGCATGTAGAGTCTAGTCTATAACCGAGTCGCACACACTAGACGGTCACAGATGGTCGAGTCTTAACATGTGGGTAACAATATAACTTGTCGGGGTGTCGGTGTCATCATCTTCTACGCTACATCATCTGTTTACTCTTTATCATTCTATTTCTTGACCCATTCTTACCATGATTCGACGGCGAACAACGTATTATTGAACCTTCTTAGCGGCAGTGTACATTGGGGTAGCTTCGGCATACTCTTGAGATCTGTCTAGGGAATCGGACATCTCCCTTCTATGCCCTAATAGACACGCTCATCCTTATACATACTATCCTATACTTATACTTATGATAATACCATGATTGGGTGCTAGTGTTCGGTGACTTGAACTTCAAGCTTAAGGTACACCTGGAGGACCATGTAGAACAATTTATCATGTCGGGTGCACACGAGATCATAAACTGGAATGCATGGGAACCCTAGTGGACTTTGCGTTTGAACGGATGGACCCGAACTGGACCCGGTCCAGTTTCTTGAAATTCCTAATGGGTTATACCACAGGCAAGCCTAAATCTTTTGTTTCATGTTGTGACAGAAGATGTCAGGAGCTCATGGAGGTCACGGAGGTGGTCGTGCTGGCGGTCGTGCTAGCGGCCATGGTGGCGGCGGTAGCTGTGGAAACGTTAATATGACCCAAGCGGAGTTGGACAATCTGATGCAGCCGCACGTGAACATATCCTTGGCTGCATTCCAAGCTGCTCACAATGCTATGGGTGGTACGTCGATTTCCACCTATTCTACCTTGTTCCAGGGTACTGTACCTTTTCTTTTTCTTGTTATTTACCTGTGTGTCTGTCCCAGGTGGTGCTGTCAATCCCCCTCCACACCAGTGCTTCTACAAGAATTCATGGATTGCAAACCCCACAACTTTAGTGGAACTAAAGGGGCAGTGGGACTAATCCGATGGCTGGAAAAGGTTGAAACTGTGTTCTCTATGTGCAGTTGCCCAGCGGGCGATCGCGTAAAGTATTCTTCTACGACCCTTGAGGGTCAAGCCTTGACTTGGTGGAACTCCACCACCCAAACCATAGGTATTGGGGAAGCCCATGCTATGCCCTGGGCAGAATTCGTGCAACTTTTGAAAAGCGAGTACTGCCCGAGAGATGAGATCCAGAAGCTTGAGCATGAAGTCTGGAATCACAAGATGGTGGGGTCCGAGATTGAAGCGTACACAGCAAGACACAATGAACTGGCGGTGTTGTGCCCGGATTTGCACACGCCGGAATACAGGAGGATTGAGCACTATATTTCTGGGTTAGTGCCAAAGGTTGCAGGATTGGTAGCTGCGGGCAATCTCACAGTTTATTCTGAAGTTGTTCGGTCGGCTCACAGGCTGACCAACATGAAGGTAGCTGAGGGAGTCTTGCCTCCCCGAGGCGCTACTGTAAGGGCTCCCAATAGCAACAAACGAAAGTGGGAAGTTGTGGGTAAAGGTTCGAGTTCAGCTCAGCCTTAGCAGGTAAAGAAATCTGATGTTGGGGGATCATCGTCTAAGCAGAAAATGGGGGGTTATCAGTGGAAGTTGCCGAAGTGTGAACGATGTTGGTTTCATTATGCTGGTCGTTGTGACAAGAACCAGTGTCGTCGGTGCAACAGGGCTGGGCACGTAGCTAAAGATTGCAGGGTTAACCTTTAGGGTAATCAGAACCCACCTGCTACACCTACCCCTGCCCCTTAGGTTGCTACTTCCCAGGGAAACCAGGGAAAACAGGGGTGTTATAACTGTGGTGAGCTTGGTCACTACAAGCGTGAATGCCCCAAGTTGAAGCAGGGCGAAGCTGGGAAGAATGGATCGGGTAATGGAAACAACGGGGGCGGAGGCAGGAATGCTCGCGTCTTTGTGATTGGTTCGAGCGGGGCTCGACAGGATCTTGACACTGTTACCGGTACGTTTCTTCTTTATAATCACTATGCTTCGGTTTTATTCGATTCCGGTGCCGATAAGAGTTTTATATCTCTTGGATTTAGTCAATTGCTTGATAGGGTACCTACACCTTTAGAGGCTAAGTACTTGATAGAATTGGCTGATGGTAAGAAAGTTGAAGCGACGCACGTCCTTAGGGAGTGTTGCCTTGAATTGTCGGGTTATTCTTTTCCTATTGACCTTATGCCGGTGTCCTTGGGTAGTTTTGATGTTGTTGTGGGTATAGATTGGTTATCTTTGTATCATGCTGAGATCGTTTGTTTCGATATTGTCATTCGACTTCCTCTCCCCGATGGAGAAATTCTGTTTGTGCATGGGGAAAAGAGCGGTGTCCCTTTGAGTATCATTTCGTGTATGAAAGCCTATAAGTATCTTCGAAAGGGGTATTCTGCCATTCTGGCACTTGTTTCGGTTTCGTCAGAGTAAGAGAAGAAGATTGAAGATATTCCTGTCGTTTGTGATTTTCCCGACGTATTTCCTGAAGATTTACCTAGCCTTCCGCATTATCGTCAAGTCGAATTCAGTATTGAACTTGCTCCAGGTGCGGCCCCTATTGCCCGAGCCCCATATCGTCTTGCACCTCCCGAGATGCAAGAGTTGTCTAACCAATTGCAGGAGCTGTTGGAGAAGGGTTTATCCGACCTACTTCATTCCCGTGGGGAGCCCCTATCCTTTTTGTCAAGAAGAAAGACGGAAGCCTGTGTATGTGTATCGACTACCGTGAATTGAACAAGGTTACCATCAAGAATCGCTATCCTCTTCCTCGCATCGATGATTTTTTTGATCAACTTTAGGGTTCTAGTTTCTATTCAAAGATTGATTTGAGATCGGGGGTACCATCAGTTGAGGGTCCAAGAAGCTGATATTCTGAAGACCGCTTTTCGAACTCGATATGGCCATTTTGAATTCTTGGTCATGCCTTTTGGTCTCACCAATGCGCCTGCCATATTCATGGATTTGATGAACCGCGTTTGTAAGCCCTATCTTGATAAATTCATGATTGTGTTTATTGATGACATTCTAGTCTATTCCAAGAACGAAGTGAACCACCGGGAACACTTGCGTCTTGTCTTGGAACTCTTACGATGGGAACAGTTGTACGCTAACTTCTCTAAGTGTAGCTTCTGGTTGCGTGAAGTCCAATTCCTTGGTCATATGGTTAATGAAAAAGGAATTCATGTTGATCCAGCTAAGATACAAGCCATCAAATACTGGGAAGCACCGAAGACGCCATCTGAGGTGCGGCAATTCCTGGGTCTTGCAGTTTATTATCGTCGTTTCATCGAGGGATTTTCGAAGATCGCTCAACCCCTCACCTCGCTTACCCAGAAGGACAAGAAATTCGAATGGGGTGACTCGCAAGAGTCAGCCTTTCAGATGCTAAAGGCTAAACTCTGTTCTGCTCCTATCTTGTCCTTGCCTGAAGGCACGGACGATTTTGTGGTATATTGTGACGCTTCTATCCGGGGTCTCAGTTGTGTGTTAATGCAGCGCGAGAAGGTCATTGCCTATACTTCTTGTCAGCTCAAGGTCCATGAGAAAACTACCCCACCCATGATCTAGAATTGGGTGCAGTAGTCTCTGCTTTAAAGATCTGGAGGCATTACTTGTACGGTACCAAGTGCACCATTTACACTGATCACAAGAGCCTCCAGCATATCTTTGATCAGAAGGTGTTGAACATACGACAGCATCGCTGGGTCGAGCTTCTTAATGACTATGAGTGTGCTATAAAATACCATCCTGGCAAGGTGAATGTTGTCGCAGACACCCTGAGCAGGAAGGAATCCGCTAAACCTCGTCGTGTTCGAGCTCTTCGGCTCACTATCCATTCTGGTTTACCTGACCAAATCTGTTCGGTGCAGCAAGAAGCTTTGAAGGAGGAAAACCTTAAAGATGAAACCATGCATGGTGCTGATAGCCACCTAGAGCTCAGGTCCGACGGCCTACATTATTTCGCTGAACGTATTTGGGTCCCTTTATTCGGGGGCATGCGGGAGCTCGTTCTTGACGAAGCTCACAAGTTCCAGTACTCTATTCACCCTGGCTCCGATAAGATGTACCAAGACTTAAAGATACTTTATTGGTGGCCGAATATGAAGGCGGATGTAGCTTCGTATGTAAGCTAATGCTTGACCTGTGCCAAGGTCAAGGTTGAATATCAAAAGCCGTCCGGCCTTCTGCAACAGCCTGAAATTCCTGAGTGGAAGTGGGAACGGATTACAATGGACTTTGTGACCAAACTCCCGAAGTCGCCCAGTGGTTGTGACATGATCTGGGTGATTGTCGATAGGTTGACAAAGTCTGCGCACTTCCTCGCAATCAAGGAAACCGATATCCTTAAGCGTTTGGCTCGTTTGTACCTTATGGAAGTGGTTTCTCGGCACGGGGTGCCTGTCTCTATTATTTCCGATCGTGATCCTCAGTTCGCCTCTAATTTCTGGAAATCCTTGCATACGGCCTTGGGTACTCAGTTAGATATGAGCACAGCTTATCATCCGCAAACTGACGGTCAAAGTGAGTGGACGATTCAAACACTAGAAGACATGCTTCGGGCATGTGTGATCGACTTTGGCAACGGGTGGGAGAGTCTTCTACCATTGGTTGAATTCTCCTACAACAATAACTACCATTCTAGTATCAAGGCGGCTTCGTTCGAGGCTCTTTACGGGCGGAAATGCCGGTCTCCTCTTTGTTGGGCTGAGGTGGGTGAGAGCCAACTCACCGGCCCGGAACTTGTGTACGAGACTTCCGAGAAGATCGTACAAATTCGTAACCGCATGGCAGCAGCTTGGGATCGTCAAAAGAGCTATGCCGATCGTCGTCGCAAGCCTTTAAAGTTTGAGGTTGGCGACAGGGTTTTATTGAAGGTATCTCCATGGAAGGGCGTTATACATTTTGGGAAGCATGGCAAATTGAATCCTCGGTATGTGGGACCATTCGCAATTCTAGAACGGATTGGACCGGTAGCATACAGGCTTGATCTGCCAGCCGAACTCAGTAATGTTCATAATGTCTTCCATGTCTCTAACCTCAAGAAGTGTCTGGCGGATGATTCTTTGGTTGTTCCTCTCGATGAGATCAAGGTGGATTATCGTCTGCGCATCGTGGAAGAACCGGTTGAGATTCTCGATTATAAGATCCGTAGCCTTCGTCGGAGTAAAATACGCATTGTTAAAGTTCGTTGGAACTCAAATCGTGGACCAGAGTTCACGTGGGAACAGGAGGATCAGATGAAAGCTAAGTATCCTCATTTATTTCCTAAGCGTGCGTTCGAATCAAGACATGTCTCTGCTGAAGCTGAATGAATCTCGGGTCGAGATTCGCTTCAACAGGGGGATGATGTGGCAACCGGAAAATTTTTCTTCTCTTTCGTCTCTTCGCTTTTGGCCTTGGGCAATTTTCAGGACGAAAATTCTTTCAACAGGGGGATGATGTGACACCCGGCAAACTCAGATTAGTAACATTGACTAAACTAGTAAGTATACCTTAGCGAGTCATACATATTACGTACTTAACTGGGTCAGTCGAGTCGTTACGATAATTCTGGGGAATCATCGGGAGTCGTTACGATGATCCGCGGGATCATCGGGAGTCGGTCCATAACCATGTGTACAAGGATTGGTGATTCGTGGAATTACCGGGTTTAATGCCCACACGCAAGTCTCGGGTCCCGGGAATCGGTGAACGGATGTAAATGTGTTAGTTATCGTGCATTATGTGTTTGCAATCATTATGTGACTTGTCGGTATGTGAATACGTGTTTATATATGTTAAAATAGTATTTAACGCCCCAAAAACCCAACCCGGAATGCTATAGGCGATTAGGAACCAGAGGGTTGCCTAATCGCCAGTATTACAGGCGATTGGGAGGGATTTGGGGCGATTGAAGCTCCTAATCGCCAGTATATAGGCGATTAGGACTCCTAATCGCCTAATCAGCTCCCCTACTCACCTGATCTGTTATGCATATGATGATTTTTGGTGATTATAACATGAATGTTTCTATGAAATTGATGTACTTCTGATGTGTAGGAGTTATTAGGATGATTATCTATGGATTTGAGCCATTGTTATAGTTTTTTGATGAAAGTATGCATTTTGACCCATTTGGGTGATTCTTGAAAAATTAGGATGTTATGATATGATTCATTGCTTGTTTGTTGTTGGAATCACACTAGAATGATATTATAACATAGAGATGATGATTTGCAAGTTGTAGGAGGTGTAATCTGGTCCTTACCATTTAAGGAAAGATTTCATAGTTAATGAAACCTATTACTTTGCCATTTTTGGAAATAATCGCACCGAGTCCATTAGAGCAGAGATAAATTGGGGGTTTTTGCTTGGAATGGGTTGGTAAATGGTTTAGGTTTGATATTGGGTGTTTTTACATGTTTCGGATCGGATTTGGAGGGTTAAACGCGCGAAAACGCACCACGCATCTGCAACAGGCGATTGGGAATCCTAATCGCCTGATGCAGGGGCGATAAGGACCCCAATCGCATGATACATCAGGCAATTACACCCCTACTCGCCTGTTCACCACTCCCAATCACCAGTTGACTTTTCCTAATTGCATGTTAGTTTCCTAATCGCGTGTACTGCTGTCGTAAGCGTATTTTGACATCCCAGAACGTGATTTGACACCTAGGAACATGATAGGAACCCCGAGATACGTCCAATAACTTGGTAACACGTGTTCGGACTTGTTTATGTGTTAATTGAGCGTTATGCTAGACTAGGTGAACTCTTGCGCGTATTAAGTGTTTAATTGCATATGTTGCATGATGTCTTGTATTCGTCTAACACGTGAGATGTCGGGTCACCAATGGGATGTCGAGTCTTGTCTGGTACGGTCGGTTTAATAGTCAAAGGTGTTTTCAAAAGTTTATGGTTATGGTCTGGACATTCGGGGACTAGTTAACATGCGGGTTATTAGTCCGGATACTTATACACATCTTATGATAGGTCGCCGCTATTTGGGGCTATCATAGCATAATTACTTAACTGTTTTCGAGTAACGCAATCTATGGTGAGTGTCACAACCCCACTTTTACTGTTTTACTTTCGGGGGAGAAACATGCTACATACTTACTTACTAAAGGTCATGTTATACTATGTTTACTTTATTATACTATACGGCTTTTATGGAAAGTCCCAGGGGGAAACCATGAATGTGCGGGGATGCACAACGGGAGAAATGTGGATAGATCTATTGGGCCTCACAAACCCCACTCGACGGCGGGGCCGGGCGGGTGCATATTGTCTCTTATTATTGGCTCGCCGAGGCATCGGTTATAGCCAAAACGTCTGGGCATGATTGAACTACTTACACACATATAGTAATGGGTTCCCAACCGTAGTAGTAAAATCACTTAACGTCTAGCTAACGTTCTTATAACCTAGTAGTAACGGATATGATCTTTTCAAACTTATAACAACTCTTTTATAAAGGAAAACCTGTGAACTCACCAGCATTATATGTTGACATTTTTGGCATGTTTTCTCAGGTCGCTAAGGTAGCAGTTAATGGGCTAGGCGCACGGAGTCTTGCACAGCGTCTAGAATTTTGATGCATATTAAATAATGTTTTGTAAACTATAATATGCCTTTTGGTTGTAAACAAGAAATGCTTCCGCTGCTGGTTTACGGCTTAAAGCATGATGTTTTGGTTTTAATATATATATATATATATATGTATGCATGTTTGTCGTTTGTTTATTGTGATCGTTGACTGGGATCCTGGTATGTCATGCGCCTCGCGGTAAAACCCCGCATGTGGAATTTGAGGGTGTGACACCAAGCCACCCTATTGTTTCTTGTTTGGCTATCTAAAATGATGGTGCTTAGAAGCATGCTTAAGCCATGAGTTGTCCATAGTACATGTTATAAGATTCATGATGAACCATAGCCTCTATGCCGGCCAAAAGCAAGAAGCTATAGCCACCCTTGTGCCACCTAAAGATGCAACTAATGATGGTGTCTTGGGCATGCTTGGTGATTATTATACAAGTAATATCACATAGTAAATTAACACTTTATAAGCTATTATAATCATACTTCATCAAAACAAAACAACCTTCCCTCTCTCTCTAAGTGTTACGACCATGAGGCCTTTATCACCACCACCCTTTGTTTTCAAACAAGAACACTTAAAAACACTTCTTTTCCATACCCAAATCAAGTGTGTTTGGAAGCTTGGAGCTTAACCCTTTGAAGAACACGCATAACTAAAATGCGTGAAGAACACACATAAAGCCATCCAAATCAAGAGTTTTTGTCTTCCCTAGCCTTGTGCTAGTAGTAAGCTTCTTGATCTCGTCCTTTTGATCTTGAAAGTTCATGTTTTCATGTGTCAAAAGCAAGTTGTACATGGGGTAGGGTTATGGATTTCACATAATAAACATATGTTGATATAAAACTAAAATGGGAGTGTAAAGGTGATAAAATGGGCATAGGTTTTGTTATGTTGGTGATGATGTTTGTAAATTGAAAAGTTAAACATAATCTAACATGTGTTAAAGATCTAAGCATAGATTGTAAAATGGGTTTTAAACATGAGATGTTGTATGTTCTCACAAGACTAAAATAGATGTTTAAAAACATGAATAAGGGCCGTATGGTTCTTGGTAGAAGAATATTGGTTTTGTAAGTTGTAAAACCACACATACACAGTTAAAAGTGTAAATCTAGAGCATTTTTTGTAAACATAACTTGGATACACCCAAAAGTGGTTTTGAATGTCTTAAGATGACCATCCAAAGTATAAGGTCATGATGGATCTATAAAATGTAACAACATATAAAAGTTAAATATTCAAAGTTACTAACTTTGAAACACCAAATATGGGTATTTTGGACTAAAACTACTAAATACACTGTTATTATCCTTAATAATATTATTATTATGATCTAGTAATAATGTTGGATCATAATAATAATCTGTATTGACAAAATTGACAAAACTAAGTTACTAGTTTAGTAAGAACTTGTCATTTTTAAAAGAATAAGGATAAAAATGTAACTTTTAAAAGTTGAGGATGCTACTTGGTAACTTTAAAAGTTAAGAGGTGTAAAATGTCAATTTAGAAACTTGAAGTCTAAAAATGTGACATTTGAAAAGATTGGTGTTCACAATGAAAAGTTGTGTTTGTCAAAGGTTGGTCATAAAAATGTTCTCAAGACTTAAAAAAGTGGTAATTTCATACAAATGTCATTTTTATAATAAAATAGGATTTTATAAAAATATAAATTACCAAACATGTTGAGAAATATAAGAACAAATTTTTTTATAATAAATTGTTAATTTAAAAGACTTGGTAAAAATTGTATAAAAATGAACACTTTTATATCTATGGGAATATAAAAGTGTTGGAGAATTTTCGGTGTTGAAAGTAACCAAGTCTTAGTGTATGAAAGTACAAAATTTATTTTAATAATTCCAAATAAAACATGTTGTTGGGAATTTAAGAAAAATAACCAAATATATATTTTGGATGTAGGAAAAATAATATTACGACGACAAGTAAATATTCCTACAAAATGTATGTGTGAACAACTTGTATTATTCAGGACGCGAGAATATATAAATACAAATGATTTAATGTTGACGTAATTATATTACGACGTGTTAACGGACAAAAATGTGAAGCGGACGGATAAATATATATTGTATAACTTCCTACAAGATATGCATATATGTTATTACGTCAAATGTGGACATGAATATATATATATATATATATATATATATATATATATATATATTGAACTAAAATATATAAGATTTCTTATGGGTGAAAAATGTGTAACACTTTCCTAAGTGTTGGAAAAATATTTGTTTGAGAATTAACGTTAAATAATCTATAACGATTACCTGTTTAAACTAAGTTAAGTATGTGAACTTGACAATGTAAAATATGTTGTCGAATCGACAAGATCCTAGTATATTTATTTAATGGAAAACTAAATATATGGTAAAGTGAGTCAAGTCGAATGTTGAAAATGAGATATCGATCTACAAGACCCTAGTGTTTTGGTCAAAAATTACTAAGTAGAAATAATTTTGTTTTCCAAATTAAAAAATGTGAGGTAGAGTGCTATAAGTGTCAAACAAGTTTATGATTTAGTTTTATTCTGAAAATGGTGTATTAGGATGCTAAAGAAGTAAAAATCTGACAACTATGCTCGGGATGGTAAAGGTAAGATTCAGGATGGACAGTTGTATCATAAGGATGCAACTATTAGTAAATTCAAGGAATAAGTAAGAAAGGCAGTAAAACACTAAGAACAACACTCGATGTACGAGAAAAGCCCTTGATCAGTTGTAGATCGTCGACATAAAACCTCGGGAGGAGTTTAGGCCCCTACCTTGTTTGTTAATATTAATAATGTAAAAAATGGTACAAGTTTGGATGAATGAGTGACTGACGAGTGTACTAAGATTACAATGATTTGTGCTAAGTGTGTGGGTATTCTATGAGCAGAGTATATGTGTAGTTTAAGTGATTCCCAGGTGTCCTATACTCGTCAATCATTCCCATATATATAGTACATGAGAGTAAATAATGAATCCCGTGTAATCCACTTCTTAGTTAAGTTCTTTGAAGACTTCAGGTGACCGTTGTGGCAGTTTCACCTTAGCTATACGTTGTATTAGCTGTTTCCTGGTTCTTCGCCGATATTTAATGCATATCGGTTACGAGTTTGACTCCATCTTCGAGCTTGGACTTTGGCTTGCAAGAGTTATTCTTCTATCTTTGACTTCTCTGACCGAGTATGATAATATAGACGTTATAAGGAGGTTATAAGTCCATATTATAGCTTAGTTGTACCTGCAATTATGTCATATAAAGATAATTCGTTAGTCCATCCTCAGGATGAGCACATGCTGAAATATAGTTACATCCCAAAGTCTGTTAAGTCCTTTAGCATCCTGAAGATGCTACACTAGGGATATGAGGTAAAATCATCCTAGGGATTTTCACCACCAACAATTGTCCCCAAAAAATATGTTACCGTTACTATCTTCTAAGGTAATAATATTTTTTAACGACAAATCTTATCTAATAATCTGATAGGACGTCTTGTTAGGATAACGACTACTTTTTCGGCGATGATCAAGTGATGACCGTTACACATGGTCATCTTCTGCCCTCTATATCTAGAGCTCTCCTTCTCCTTTATAATCATATATGATCTTTTAAAGAAGGTAATTTCTTTTTCTTCTTGTTCTTATTTTCTTTCACACGTGCAAAAATGTTAGTAAAATCCTTAAGATGGGCAAAAGAACTACTAGAGCTTCGGGGAGTGTAGGAATCCCAAATCACTTCATTCCCCAAAATCCCTTAGTTCATCCTGAACAGGAGGTCTGTTCTTTCATTAATAAGGACATTCAAGCTTTAAAGGACTCAAAAGTCTTTCCGAGTTCTGCTGAGTTTCGTCCTTATGACCCTGATGCAAAATCTGATTTTGCATCGCCTACATGGGTCTACTTCCTATACTTACCTTTTTCTCTGGGTTTGAGGTATCCCTTTCCCTCGTTCATCAAAGATTTCTTTGATGTGACAGGGATGGCTTATGCTCAAGCCATGCCTGAAATCTGGAGAATCTTGATGGTTTGTGATCGGATCATCGAAAATCATGGCATCCATCTTCAAGTAGGGGACCTGTCTCAAGTATATAAGCTGAGGACACATGGTTCTCATCGCTATGTTCTTCAACTTATAGAAAAGCATCCTCCTTTCTTGTTTAATGTCATTAAGTCTGAGAAAGATTGAAAATCAAAGTTTTTCTTTGTGAAGAGGAGTTCTATTCCTCATGGGAATGAGATTCATCTTACTTGGTTAAAAAGTGGAAAAGTTTTTTCAAGATGTTTTATAAAAAATTTCTAGTTGCATCCTTAGGATGTTAACATTCTAAAAAAAGTTTGTTCAACAGGTGCTTCGTTTGAAAAGCTTGCTTCTCCTTTGAACGACGCTTATTTAAGGTGCAAGGCATTATTTGACTTACCTGTTTCAGCAAGAACTTTTGATGTAGAAGAAAGTCATACCGCTTTTCAAGCTTCCGAGATGTCTGGTAAATATCCTATATTACATCTTGAGGATGTTCATTATTTTATTTATTGATTAACCCTGTTTTTGCCATTTTTCAGCAAAAAAGCCTACTTCCTTTGATTTGGACGATATTGACAGTCTGGATGTCAAGGCAACCAAGGTGACCTCACCATCACCATCTAGTTCCAAGATGGTCACTCCTTCCTCCAATCCTCCTAAGTCTAGGGCTGTAGCTTCCTCAAATAAAAGAAAGACCACTACTGCTGTTGGTATTGCTCAGGAAGTCACCCCTTTTGAAGGGCTAAGCTTTGATGATGTTTTGAATAAGATATCCCAATTCACTCTCCAGGTATGGCCCTATCATGAGGATTGCATTTGAGATATTAGTTAAAAAATGTTAAGGTGAGATACTTACCTTTTCTCCTTTCTTTGGCAGGGTCATGAATACTTGCTAAAATCTTTGGATACTATTGCCAAAGAGCTTCATGATGCCTAGACCAAACTTGAGGATGTTTAGAAGATTGCTCGTGATAAGAGAAAATATTTTGAGAGTAAGTTGGTAGAGGCGGAGACTGAACTAAAGCGGGTGAAATCAGAGCATGCCCTGGCGATGCTCGATCAGGATAAGGAGGCACATGAATACATGTGTTGGTGGTGATAATCCTCAGGATGATTTTACCTCACATCCCTAGTATAGCATCCTCAGGATGCTGAAGGGCTCAACTGAGTTCAGGATGTTACTATATTTCAACATGTGCACATCCTGAGAATGGACTAACAAATTATCTTTTTATGATATGATTGCAGGTACAACTAAGTTATAATATGGACATTTAATTACTCTTCAACGTCTATATTATAATACCCGGTCAAAGAAGTCCAAGATAGAAGATGGAGTCAAAGTTGTAACCGATATGCATTACATATCAGCGAAGAACAAGGAAACAGCTGGTACAACGACTAGCTGAGGAGAAATTGTTACAAACGGTCACCTGAAGACTTTAAAGAACTTAACTATACAGCGGATCACACGGGATTCTCCATTTACTCTCACGTATTATATAAATGGGAATAATGGACGAGTATAGGACACACATTGCTATCACTAGAACTATACACACACACTCTGCTACTTAGAACACTCACAAATCATTGTAATCTTAGATTGTTAGGACAAAAAGGATTGGTGAAACCACTTTTGCAAAACTTAGTCTAATTCACTTCTGTCAAAATACTCTAAGTATAGAACTGCTGAAGAAGGAAGATCAAACTGCTGAAGAAGAGATTCCTCAAGTACTGAAGAAGAAAAGTCATCAGAAGTTCTGAAGTTCAAACCAGACATTTCTACTGAAGAACTACTGAAGACAAACTACTCATCAGTAGTTTGTCATTCATCAGTACTTATGAGAAGATCTTTTCCACCGCCTTTTGTATCAGTAGTTTATTAGTTTAGTATTACTTTTACTTTATGTACAAGTTCCAGGACTGCAACTTGGTTGCAACTTGTTTCTGAACTTGCTTTTTGGCAAGGTTCATGTATTTGTAAAGTCTATAAATAGAAGGGTTCATCCCTCTGTTTAAGACATTGATTTTAATACAGAAATCCTTCAAAGCATATTATTGTTATTTCCATTTCATATTTATTGAGAATCTGTCGAAGTGTTTCATTCTCATTCAATACTTAGATTCTCAATAAATACTTATCATTTATTAGTTTCTCAAACATCCAGGGGGAGTTATATCTCCTGTTGATAAGTGTAGCTTTAAACTCATAACATTCCGCTGTGCTATCACTGATCAAGAACTTGCTAAACACCTAAGTGTTCACTAGAAAGTTCACACAAAAGAGCAATACTGATCCAACAATTGGTATCAGAGCACTGGTTTATCTGATCACATATCAATCTAACACATTGAGAATCAGACACAGGCTCTTATTGATATTCAATAAAGGATTATAAGCTCACTTTTATCAACATCCATCACTTTAAGAGATATTTGACAAATCAATACTCTTTAAAATGGATCCTCATAATACTGGTTCTGCCAATAAACCTACTATGCTAGTAAGAAATGAATATAACATCTGGCAAAGGAGAATGGCACATACCTTATCACAGACCAACACAGGTTGCTGGAAATCTGTGATATATGGTCCTTATAAACCAGTAAACATTAATCTTGAAACTAAAGAAGAGATTCCAAAAGACCCAAAAGACTATACAGATGATGATTTCCTAAAACTTGAGCTTGATGCTAAAGCTTTCTCTATGTTGGCAATGGCACTCCCAAATGAAATCTACTCTGGCCTATTACATTGTGATAGTGCCAAAGAGCTTTGGGACTGCCTCAAAGAACAGTTTGGAGGAACTGAAGAGGTGATTGCCAACACCAGAGAAATCCTGGCTCAACAATATGAAACTTTTGCTCACATTAATGGGGAAACTTTAACACAACAATTTGAAAGATTCTCCTCATTAATATCTGAGCTAAAACTAAATGGTCAGACCTACACAACTGTATCTATGCTTCATAGATTTTTAAGGTCTTTACCTGAAAAATGGGAAACATACTCTATAGTCTTAAGATCTTCACCAGACTTTATAGCTCCCTCACTCTTACAAAACTTCATGGGAGATTACTTACTTTTGAAAGAGAAATTGATCAAAAGAAAAAGTTACAAAGTTCTGGCAAAACTGCTGATGACTATCTACCAGGTAGTACAACACTATTGGGACAAGACTCACCAACTTGTTCAAATAGTTTTAGATCTTTTGACCATATTGACATAACTGCTGGGATCTCATCTGAAAGATCATTCCCAGGTTATGACAATAATGATTTTGGTCAAACTACTGATAACATGTGTTTTATCATGGATGATTTAAATAATTTCAGCAGTGATGACTTAGAAGAAAAGGATATTTTGCACCAACTGGCCATGTTAAGTTTAAAAACAAATAAATTTTACAAAAGGTCAGGAAGGAACTTTCCAGGAGTCAACAGTTCAACAAAAATTGGTTTTGACAAATCTAAACTTAGATGTCACAAGTGTCAAAAGTTGGGACACTTTGCTAGAGAGTGTAGAAGCGCTGGCTTTAACCAATCTCAGTCTGGAAAAAATTTTAACCCCAATTATAACAGGAATAATGGAACACAAGGGAGTGCACATTTTGTACAGGCACAAGCTCCACAACACCAATATGTGCCACAAGTACAATATGTATAGATGCCTGCGCAACAGATGCAGAGCCAACAATCAATCCCTCCCTCTCCAGCTGCTCAACAACCTCCACAACCTTAGCAACCCTTTCAACAAAGTTTATTTACATCAGGGTATGTTGACTGGAGCAGTCTTCCTTTTGACACCACAGAGTGTAATCCTGATGCAGACAACAAGATGTTTGACATCACTTGGGGAGAGCCTGACAATGGTAGAAAGAACTTTGCCTTAATGGCATTTGAGGGATGCACCTCAAAATCTGCCTTGTCACAGGTATCAAAAGAATCTTTGACAAAACTGTGTTCAAATTCTTGCAAAGAATCTTTTGCTCTCATATGAGAGACTAATGTGCACTTACAAGGAAAAGCAAATGACTCAGAGAAAATTCACTCAGATGAAATGTGATTTAGAAAGAAAACTTTCTGCAAAAACAAAAGAAGTTTCTAAATTAACTAACACTGCTATTGAAACCCAAGCACAAATTAAAATCATGATAAATGACCTAGGAAATGTCAGACAAGAGCTTGCTGACACCGAGGTCAAATGTGAAAAATGGGTTGAATCTTGTAAGGGGTACCAATTATTGCTAAACAAACAAAGTGCTTCAAATGTTAGGTTTGGCATAGGGTACAATCACACTGAAACACCAACAGATTTTTCCCCCAAAACTACTGAAGATGGCAGAAAAATTGTTTCAAGTGAAACTTCTGAAGAGGAAGAATGCACATCTTTCCATGAGAACTTTCTAAAAACTCACAAAGAAAGTTCTTCAGAAGTACTGATTAATTCTGACTTTAAGCCATCAGTAGTTTCAACTACATCAGGAGTTGAGAACCTGAAAACTACTGATGACCTAAAACCAATTAATACAGTCAGAAACTTGTCTTTGAAAGAAAAGACAAAAGAATGTGAAATCTGTGGTCTGTTCAACCACAAGACAGAATTTTGCAGATATAGAAAAGGTATTCAGTACGACAAGAAAAATCAACAACTGGTTGTGGGAAAACAAATCAAAAATGATTTTGTAAAAATTTTTTCTCCCAGGAAACAACAACCAGTAAACACCTTTTCTCAGAAAAAGACAAAATCTCAACAAAGATCTTTTTCTCAAAATTCTCTTTCAGTAGTTAGACCTGAATCATTAGCAGTTTCACAAACTGCTGAGATTAAAGATCTCATAAACTTGGTACAACTACTGATGACCAAAGTTGATGGTGGTCCTCAAAAGGATACCACCATTGCTCTTAATGAAAAATCCATTGCCAAAAAGACATGGATTTCTCAACTTGGTCAAGAACAAACTGTAAATGTTCTCAAGAGCAAACCCAAAGCCAAACTGGCTTGGGTTCCTAAATCTAACTGATTTGCTATCTTGTGCAGAGAGTTTCCAGAGGCTTAAATAGCATTTGGTATGTAGATAATGGAGGCTCAATGCACATGATAGGATGCAGATACCTGATAAACAATTTTATCAGTCAAAGAGATGGATCTGTATCCTTTGGGAACAATGCTAAGGGATATGTGCTAGGACATGGCAATGTCTCCTCTGGCAAAATACAGGTTGACAAGGTCAATCTGGTTGAAAACCTTGAGTACAACTTGCTGAGTGTGTCACAAATGTGTGATAGAGGATATTCTTCCTTTTTCACAAAGACAACTTGCAAGATCATATCACCGGAAGGCCAAAAGTTGATAGAGAAGATCATTGAAGATCACACTTTGTTAATAACCAAAAGATGTGGCAATGTCTATGCAGTGGACATTGAAAAAGACAAAGTACTGAACAACACTGCCTGTTTCTTCTCAAAGGCATCAACTTCAGAGACTGATCTCTGGCACAGGAGACTTGGCCATGTGAACTTTAAAACCATAAATAAAGTCACAAAAATGGGCTTGGTCAGAGGTCTACCCTTAAAAGTATACCAGTGTCAAGAACACTGTGTATCCTGTTTAAAGGGAAAACAGCATAAGTCCTCCTATAAGTCTATTGAAGAATCAAAAACAACTGCATGTCTTCAACTACTCCATATGGACTTATTTGGGCCTGTAAAAATCATGAGCCTTAGTAAGAAGAAGTACTGCTTAGTCATCATTGATGACTACTCAAGATTTACATGGGTATTCTTCTTATTTTCCAAGGATGAGGCTGCTGAAATCATCAAGTTCTTCATTCTACAAGTAGAGAAGCAATACTCTCTACCTGTCAAAACCATTAGAAGTGATAATGGGACAGAGTTCAGGAACAAAACTCTGGATGAATTCTGTTTGTCTAAAGGGATTATTAGACAATTCAGTGTTCCCAGAACTCCTGAACAAAATGGTGTGGTAGAAAGGAAGAACAAAACTTTAATAGAAGGAGCAAGAACAATGTTAGCTGATTCTGGCCTACCATTATACTTTTGGGCTTAAGCAGTTAACACATCATGTTATGTTCAAAGTAGAGTCCTTATTGTCAAGAGACATTCAAAGACTGCCTATGAAGTTCTTCATGGCATGAAGCCCCTTATCTCTGTTAGGAAAAAGAGGATTGGTGAAACCACTTTTGGAAAACTTAGTCTAATTCACTTCTGTCAATTTTGGCTAAGTATAGAAGAACTGAAGAGAAGACAAGAAACTGCTGAAGAGAAGATATGAGAAGTGCTGAAGAAGAAACTTCATCAGAAGTTCTGAAGTCCAAACCAGACAAGTTCACTTCAAAAGTACTGAAGACAAACTACTCATCAGTAGTTTGTCATTCATCAGCACTTAGCATCAGATATTTTCCACCGCCTTTTGTATCAGTAGTTTATTGTTTATTATTACTTTTAGCTGTAATTGTTTCTTTCAATGTTGCAACTTGTGCAACTTGTTTCTGATGTTTCTGTACTTGCTTTATTGGCAAGATACATGCATGTAAACGTCTATAAATAGGAGGCTTCAACCTTCTATTTTAGACATTGATTTTTAGAGAAAAATCCTTCAAACACTTTCACTGTTCTATTCCATTTCTGTATTTATTGTGAATCTGCCTAAGTATCTAATTCTCATTTACTGCTTACATTCATAATAAATACTTGTCATTATTAGTTTCAATCATCAAGAGGGAGTAATAACTCCTCTTAAGTATAAAAAGTGTTGCTTTAACTTATACATTCCGCTGTGCTTACAATCTGATATACAAGAGCTTGCTAAACACTTAAGTGTCAAAGATAGCAAGTTCTTACTTAAACAAAGAGCATACTGATCCCAACAATTGGTATCAGAGCATTGGTTTATCTGATCACATATCAATCTAACAAATTGAGAATCAGACACAAAGCTCTTATTGATACTCAATAAATGATCAAAAGTTCACTTTTTATCAACATCCATCACTTAAAAGAGTCATCTGACAAATCAATACTCTTTAAAATAGATCCACATAATACTGGTTCTGCCACTAAACCTGCCATGCTTGTAAGAAATGAATATAACATATGGCAAAAGAGAATGGCACATACCTTGTCACAGACCAACACAGGTTGTTGGAGATCTGTGATATATGGACCACATAAACCAGTAAATATCAATCTTGAAACTAAAGTTGAGGTTCCTAAAGAACCAAAAGACTATACTGATGATGATTTCCTAAAGCTTGAGCTTGATGCAAAAGCTTTCTCTATGTTGGCAATGGCTCTCCCAAATGAGATATACTCTGGCCTTTTACATTGTGAAAGTGCCAAAGAACTCTGGGATTGTCTTAAAGAACAGTTTGGAGGAACTAAAGAGGTGATTGCCAACACCAGAGAGATTTTAGCTCAACAATACGAGACATTTGCTCACATTAATGGGGAAACTTTAACTCAACAATTTGAAAGATTCTCCTCATTAATATCTGAGCTAAAGTTAAATGGTCAGACCTATACAACAATATCTATGCTACATAGATTTTTAAGGTCTTTACCAGACAAATGGGAAACATACTCCATTGTTTTAAGATCCTCACCAGATTTTGGCTCCCTCACTCTTACAAAACTCCATGGGAGATTACTTACTTTTGAGAGAGAAATTGATCAAAAGAAGAAATTACAATCATCTGGTAAAACTGCTGATGACTACCTACCAGGTAGTACAGCACTTTTGGGACAAGACTCACCAACTTGTTCCTATGGATCTTATGACAACATTGACATAACAACTGGGATCTCATCAGAAAGATCTTTCCCAGGTTATGACAATAATGACCAACGTCAAACTGCTGATAATCTATGTTTTATCATGGATGATTTGAAAAACTTTAGCAGTGATGACTTAGAAGAAATGGACATTTTACACCAACTGGCCATGCTAAGCATTAAAACTAACAAGTTTTATAAAAGGTCAGGAAGGAAATTTCCAGGATTGACCAGTAATACAAAAATTGATTTTGACAAATCTAAACTGAGATGTCACAAGTGTCAGAAGTTAGGACACTTTGCTAGAGAGTGTAGAAACTCTAGCTTTAACCAATCACAATCTGGAAATAACTTTAACCCCAATTATAATAGGAATAATGGAACTCAAGGGAGTGCTCATTTTGTACAGGCACAAGCTCCTCAACAGCAATACATGCCACAAGTACAATATGTTCAAATGCCTGCTCAACAGATGCAGAGCCAACAATCAATCCCTCCCTTTCCAGCTGCTCAACAACCTCCATAGCCTCAACAACCCTCTCAACAAAGTCTTTTCACCTCAGGGTATGTTGACTGGAGCAGTCTTCCTTTTGACACCACAGAGTGCAATCCTGATGCAGACAACAAGTTGTTTGACATCAACTGGGGAGAACCAGACAATGGCAGAATGAACTTTGCCTTGATGGCATTTGAAGGTTGTACTTCAAAATCTGCATTGTCACAAGTATCAAAAGAGTCTTTGACAAAACTTTGCTCAAATTCTTGCAAAGAATCTTTTGCTCTCATAAGAGAGACAAATGTGCACTTACAAGGAAAAGCCAATGATTTAGAAAGAAAATACACTCAGATGAAATGTGATTTAGAGAGAAAACTTACTACTAAAACAAAAGAAGTCTCTAAATTAACTAACTCAGCTATTGAAACCCAAGCACAAATTAAAATGATGATAGAAGATCTTGGGAATGTCAGAAAAGAGCTTGCTGACACCAAGATCAGTTGTGAAAAATGGGTGGATTCTTGTAAGGGGTACCAGCTATTGCTAAACAAACAGAGTGCTTCAAATGTTAAGTTTGGCATAGGGTACCATCATGTTGAAACACCAACAGTTTTCTCTCCCAAAACTACTGAAGATGGGAGAAAAATTGTTTCAAATGAAACTTCTGAAGGGAAAGACTGCACATCTTTCCATGAAAACTTTCTAAACAGAAATCCTGGTATTTTCAAAGAAAGTACTTCAGAAGTATTAACAAAATCTGACAACAAGCCATCAGTAGTTTCATCTACATCAGGAGTTGAGACCCTGAAAACTACTGATGAGCAAAATCTTTACACTAATGTCAGAAATTTGCCTTTAGATAAAAAACAAAAGGCAAAAGAGTGTGAAATTTGTGGTCTGTTCAACCACAAAACAGAGTTTTGTAGATACAGAAAAGGAATTCAGTTCAATCAAAAAATTAAACAACAGGTTGTGGGAAATCAAATCAGAAATGATTATGAAAGAATCTTTAATCCCAAGAAACAACAACCTGAAAACACCTTTTCTCAGAAAAAGATAAAATCTCAACTAAAATCTTTTTCTCAAAATTCTTTGTCAGTAGTTAGACCTGAATCATCAGCAGTTTCACAAACTGCTGAGATTCAAAATCTAATGAACTTGGTACAACTACTGATTACCAAGGTTGATGGTGGTCCTGAAAAGGATACCACCATGGCTCTTAATGAAAAATCCATTGCCAAAAAGACATGGATTTCTCAACCTGGTCAAAAACAAACTGTAACTGTTCTCAAGAGCAAACCCAAAGCCAAACAGGCTTGGGTTCCTAAATCTAACTAATTTGCTATTATGTGCAGAGAGTTTCCAGGGGCTTAAACAGCATATGGTACGTTGATAGTGAAGGCTCTATGCACATGACTGGATGCAGATACCTGATAAACAATTTTATCAGCCGAGGAGAAGGATCTGTATCCTTTGGGAACAATGCTAAGGGATATGTGCTAGGACATGGCAATGTCTCCTCTAGCAAAATACAGTTTGACAAGGTCAATCTGGTTGAAAACCTTGAATACAACTTGCTAAGTGTGTCACAAATGTGTGATAAAGGATATTCTTCCTTTTTCACAAAGACAGCATGAAAGATCATCTCACCGGAAGGCCATAAGTTGATAGAGAAGATCATTGAAGATCATACCTTGCTGATTGCCAAAAGATGTGGAAATGTCTATGCAGTGGACATTGAGAAAGACAAGGTATTGAACAACACTGCCTGTTTCTTTTCAAGGGCATCAACTTCAGAAACTGATCTCTGGCACAGGAGACTTGGCCATGTGAACTTTAAAACCATAAATAAAGTCACAAAAATGGGCTTTGTCAGAGGTCTACCTTTGAAAGTATACCAGTGTCAAGAACACTGTGTATCCTGTTTAAAGGGAAAACAACATAAGTCCTCCTATAAGTCTATTGAAGAATAAAAAACAACTGCATGTCTTCAACTACTCCATATGGACTTATTTGGACCTGTCAAGATTATGAGCCTTGGTAAGAAGAAGTACTGCTTAGTCATCATTGATGACTACTCAAGATTCACATGGGTATTCTTCTTATTCTCCAAGGATGAGGCTGCTGAAATCATCAAGTTCTTCATTCTACAAGTGGAGAAACAATATTCTCTACCTGTCAAAACCATTAGAAGTGATAATGGGACAGAGTTCAGGAACAAAACTCTGGATGAATTCTGTTTGTCTAAATGGATTATTAGACAATACAGTGTTCCCAGAACTCCTGAACAAAATGGTGTAGTAGAAAGGAAGAACATAACCTTAATAGAGGGAGCAAGAACAATGTTAGCTGATTCTGGGCTACCCTTGTACTTTTGGGCAGAAGCAGTTAACACATCATGTTATGTTCAGAATAGAGTTCTTGTGGTCAAGAGACATTCCAAGACTGCCTATGAAGTTCTTCATGGCATGAAGCCCCTTATCTCCTTTTTCAGGGCTTTTGGGTGTCAATGTTTCATCTTGAACATCAAGGAATCTATTTCAAAGTTTGCTGGCAAAGTTGACTCAGGTTACTTTCTTGGTTACTCTTCAACTAGAAAAGCCTACAAGGTTTTTAATTCTCACACCAGTATAGTAGAAGAAACATTGAATGTCAAGTTCAATGAGTCAAAACACACTCTTATTCCAGCACATCCTGCTGAACTTTTTGACCTTGACAACTTCCATTTTGGACCTAAGAAGGCTATTACTTCATCAAAACCTACTTATTATGGTGACAAAAGGTTTGATGATGAGGATCCCACACCATGGACTCCTCAAACAGTTATCAAGTCAACTTCAAAATCATTAGAAGTTCAACAAACTTCTGATCAAACAAGTACTGAGGAACAAACTCAAACTTCTGGTTCAGTAGATCCAACTACTGAAGATCAAGGAACATCTGAACCAGATATTATAGACCTCAGTAGTTTGTTTGAAGAACATGAGCCACCTACACCTGTCAGTGGTTTACAACAACTGATTGAACACAGAGATCATCCACTTGATCAAATCATGGGTGATATAGCTTCAGGTGTTCTTACCAGAAATCAGCTCTCCAACTTTTGCCTATTTTCAGCCTTTATCTAACAGTTGGAACCAAAGAAGTATGACGGTTGGTTCAACGAACACCCTTTAATAGTGTTAAAATGTTTATTTTATCCACATTTATCCATGTTATTGCTTGGAATTGGGTAACTACGGTTATGATGGTTGCAGGTGTAATAAGGAGTTAAAAATGGTGAAATACGGGCTTGGGAGTGGACCGGACCGCATCGGAACGAGATAGAAAAGAAGAAGAAAAATAATGAAGAAATCAACAGACCCACCGTACCCCTACGGCCAATCAACAGACCCACCGTACCCCTACGGCCAGGCCGTAGGGTTACGGTGGCCTCAGGCCACGTTTTCCACCGTATGGCAGTCTTGAACCACCATCAAGATATGAAACCCACCGTACCCTTACGGTGGGACCGTAGGGGTACGGTGGCCCCTGCACTCTTGTGTAACTCCTTCTTTAAAGTGCAATTATTGGAGACTTATCATTATCACTTCTCACTTGGGACGTTTCTTATCATACTTTGGGCGATTTTGGCTGCAAGAAAGCATTGGAGAATAATTCTAATCCTTTGGTTTGTGTTTTTGATTCCTATGAACAATTACTTGAAGGTTATAATGATTCACCACACCATGCTAGGCTAAAACCTTTGGTGATCATTCTTGGTGAAGGTTTTTCTCAAACTCTTGTGTGTGTTTCCTTGAATTTCTAGGATGATAATTTAGTATTCTTGCTTGATTATTATGATGTTTGAACAATTGATTGTAGTGTGTTGATTAATTTACCAATTTTTAGTCTTTATCGTTCGTTCTTGGTGTTGCTAACAACCGAGATATCACGGGAAGGATTGGGGTTGGTTATTGATTAATTGGTCATCGGGAAACAACCTCGCGTTAATATAATCCGAGTACTTTGTTCCTTTTTACCACAACAATTGCTTTTACATGAGTTATGTCTATGTAACTCTTTCTAGTGGAAATTCACACATGTGTTTAAAGAAACCGGATCCTTGAATGATCATTATCTCATAATTTGAAGAAACGTTTTTAAGTTTGAATCAATAATTAGTCGTTATTTTAGTTAAAATCAAAACACTCAAAATCTTAATTGTTTACTTTTTATTTAAGTAGTTTAATTGTAGTCAATCAACAAAACTAGAATTTACACATTTTCCACAAACTCCCTGTGTTCGATACCTTCTTGCTACTATACATTAGTTGTAATTGGGAAATTTAACGTGTACCACGACAAGCACGTCAAATTTTGGCGCCGTTGCCGGGGAGTAGTGCGCAACGTGTGTTAAGTTTTTAGTTTTATTTGTTATTTTCGGGTTTACACGGGTTGTGTTTAGTGTGCAGGTACTTCATGTGTATGCATACTAGGGGCTCTCACGAGTCATCACCACTTTTGTTTGATCCGGAGATTGAAAGAACATTGAGAAAGAACCGAGTTTTGATTCGAAGAAACAAAGTCATTGATTCACCTACTTCACCGTTCACCCCAAGAAACATAATGCAAGACCCTCACATACCAACAACGGGTCAAACGACCTCACCATTCATGCCTACTTCTTCACACATTTCACCCAACACCACATTACCTAACTTGTCCACTAATCCTGAAACACCAAGCCATACCACCCAACCGAGTTCCACCCAATTTGATCCAAACCTTAACTTTAATCCATCATGTACCATTCCACCATTTTCCCATTTTTTCCAACTACGGGTCAATCATCTTCTACCATTCCACACCCACAAGGACAAGGTTCAACAATTGTCCACACCACATCTTCTTATCAACCACCTAATCAATCGGGTTTTAACCATTCATCTTTTCAAGGTGGTCTAAATTCAAGATTTCAAAGAGATGTGTATGACGAGGGGTATGATGATGAGGAGTTTAGTGGGTACAATGAAGAGGGTTATTACTATGGAGGAGAAGGTGCATATGTGGGTTCTCAAGCTCAAATGGGTCAAGTAAGTCAACCACTTATACAATTTCAAGACCCGTCAAGATTACCGGTTGGTGTGCAACATGTTAGACCACAAGGATTGCAGTTTCAGCGTCCCACGCCACTCAATCAAATGCGGCCTCCAAATATGCAAGCTCAACATCAAAGGCCAAATCACCAACAACAACCTATGCATCCGAATCAACATCAACAACAATTTGCACCACAAGGTGCAATGCAAGGGCAAATGGGTCAACCAAGAGCGCCATTGGGAGCACCTAGAAGACTCCACCGTGATGTTGTACGGGGAATTGAGGCACATTTTCGGCCTATCATCACTAATAATCCATCACCCATAGTGATTCCACAAAACGCAAATGGAAGAACTTTTGAAGTTAGAACAACCGCACTTCAAAGTCTACCAAAATTCAAGGGGCTAGCAACGGAAGAGCCGTACTTTCATTTGGAAACGTATGATTCAATTTGCAACACTATTGGGGGCCAAGGATTTACGCCGGATGATGTCAAGTTGGTACTTTTCCAATTCTCATTGGAAGATAAAGCAAAGAGATGGTTTCACACTCTACCATCCGCATCAATTTTCACATGGGCCGATATGCAACAAATCTTTTTGGATGAATTTTATAGTTCGCAAAAGACCAATGATGCAAGGAGGGGGTTGAGAAGCTTTCAACAACAGTCGGGAGAGATGTTCCATGAAGCATTTGAGAGGTTTAACATGATGCTACGAAATTGCCCTCACCATGGTATTCAACTATGGGAGTTGTTAAATGCTTTTCATGAAGGTTTGACATCGGAGGATGCACGGGATCTTATGTCCATCACAAATGGTACTTTTGGTACAAATTTTGAACAAGATGATTGGGCATATTTAGAGCAAATGGCGGTGACTTCAAAAAGGAAGGCCCAATCTTCAAGAAGGGCAAGACATGTGATTCAAAGACCACAGGTACATGCGGTTGAGGGAGGTAATGTGCAAAATACTAACCAATTGTATAATGTTTGCAGCACTTGTCAAGAGATAGGTCACACGGCGGAGGTTTGTGGAGTGGGTGTGCAAGAAGCACCAAGTGAAGAAGTGAATGCTATTCAAGGGGGTGGGAGAAACTATGACATGAACTCCAACACTTACCACCCCGGGTTACGAAATCATCCCAACTTTAGATATGGGAATGCTTCTAATCAAGCCAACCCGAATTTTCAAGCTGCTCAAGGTAACTTTGTGCCTCGTCAACAATACAACCAAGGGAATTATAGAGGCGGATACAATAGTGACTATCAAGGGCAAGCTCAAACTGGACAACGAAATTCGGGTCATGATTCGTCAAGTGGAAATGAGGTCATGGAGATGCTTAAAGCTATGCAACGAGATATGCAAAGGCGAAACCAACTTGATGAAGCACGAATACAAAAGGATGAAGTTCGTGATAAAAGCATTCAAGCATTAACAACTCAAATGGGTCAATTGGCAACCGATGTGGCGGAGTTGAAGAAAGGTAAAGGTAAACTTCCTAGCGATACGCAGGTAAATCCGTCACATGGCTCGTCACGAGGTAACAATGTTAATGTTAATCATGTAAGTGTTTTAAGAAGTGGGAAAGAATTTAAAGCGGACTTGTCACCAAGTTTTGTCGAGGGGGTGGTTGAAGATGTCACGGGTGAGGAAAGTGACAATGATGAAGTTTCACCGGTTTTACAAAAAGAAATAATTGTTAAAAAACCGGAAGCGAATGAGATTGAGAAAATTGAAAATGAGCCGAATCAAGTTCCATTTCCATCGGCTCTACTTGACCCGGGTAAGAAAAATTTTATTGCATCAAGAGGTCCCCAAAAAGAAGAAATGTGGGACATGTTTAAACAAGTAAAAATAAATCTTCCTTTACTTGATGCAATAAAACAAGTACCCGCATACGCTAAATTTTTGAAAGAATTGTGTACACAAAAGAGGCAACAAAAGAAAAAAATGCCTAAGCGGGTAAATGTTACGGGTCAAGTGAGTGCAGTTTTAAACGGGGAGCTTCCTCCTAAGCTTCAAGATCCGGGCACGCCATTAATAAACATTCAAGTTGGAAATTTTCAAATGGCAAAGGCGTTGCTAGATCTTGGAGCCGGGGTGAGTATTTTACCGGGTGGGTTGTATGATCAATATGACTTTGGTCCATTAGCTAGGGTGGAGACAACGGTTGTTTTAGCCGATTTGTCCCATAAGTTACCCCGGGGGATGGTTCAAAATGTCATTGTAAAAATTGATGAATTTTATAACCCAGTTGATTTTTTGGTATTGGATTACTCATCCGCCGAGTCAAAACAACAACAAAATGTCATATTGGGTCGACCCTTTTTGAACACCGCACATGCGGTGATTGATTGTAGATTTGGCACGGTCGACATGACATTTGGAAACCGGAAAATGCGTTTAAATGTTTTTACTAACAATACTAATGATTCCGGTGTTGAAGAATGTTTTATGGCAGATGTCATTGAGGGATGCAATCCATGTGAGTATGAGAAAGATGGAATGGAACTATGTGCTTGTAATTTTATGAACAGGTACATGCTTTTGATTTGGAGAGTGAAGAAGAAAAACAAGATGTGCTAGCGTTGAAGGAGGGTCGACCACCATGGTCCCACCAGTTTGATAGTTTGCCAGTGGAGATTGATTCGGGCACCAAACCCTCATTAGAAGTGCCACCAAAGTTGGAGCTGAAAGACTTGCCAAGCCATTTGAAGTATGCTTTTCTAGGGGATAATGACACATTACCGGTCATTATTGCCTCTAATTTGGAGATGGCTCAAGAGCAAGCTTTGTTGGAAGTGTTGAAGGAGAACAAGGGGGCCATTGGGTGGACGATTGCCGATCTCAAAGGAATTAGTCCATCCATTGTGATGCACAAGATTATCACCAATGAAGATGCAAAGCCCACAAGAGAAGCGCAAAGACGGTTGAATCCTAACTTATGGGAGGTAGTTAAAAAGGAGGTAATTAAGTGGTTAGATGCGGGAATTATTTATCCAATTTCGGATAGCTCTTGGGTATGTCCTACTCAAGTGGTACCTAAGAAGTCCGGCATTCAAGTAGTCAAAGATGAAAGTGGTGAACAAATAGTCACTCGACCCGTAACCGGGTGGCGAGTGTGTATTGACTACCGCAAATTAAATGCCGCCACTTCTAAGGATCATTTCCCACTTCCTTTTATTGACCAAATTATTGAAAAATTATCGGGTCAAAAATACTATTGCTTTTTAGATAGGTATTCGTTGTACAACCAAATTGCAATTCACCCGGATGACCAACACAAGACCACCTTCACTTGTCCCTATGGTACTTTTGCCTTTAGGCGGATGCCATTTGGCTTGTGTAATGCACCGGCTACTTTTCAACGATGTATGATGAGTATTTTCTCGGACATGGTTGGAGAGTCGCTTGAAGTGTTTATGGATGATTTCTCAATATTTGGCACTAGTTTTGAATCTTGTCTCAACGAGTTACAAAAAGTTTTAAAAAGATGTGTTGAGAAAAATTTGGTGCTTAGTTGGGAGAAAAGCCATTTCATGGTGCAAGAGGGAATTGTGTTGGGTCATGTGATTTCGGAGAGAGGTATGGAGGTGGATAAGGCAAAAATCCGGGTTATTTCATCTTTGCCACCACCAAAGAATGTGAAAGGGGTAAGGTCATTCTTGGGACACGCGGGTTTTTATAGACGGTTTATTAAAGGTTTTAGTGTCATTACCAAACCTTTATGTAATTTGCTTTTGAAAGATGTTCCATTTGACTTTACTAATGAATGTTTGCAAGCTTTCACTGTTTTGAAGGAACACTTGGTCAAGGCTCCTATTTTGCAACCACCGGATTGGTCGAAGCCATTTGAGATTATGTGTGATGCTAGTGAAACAACAATTGGAGCGGTTTTGGGCCAAAGAATTGATAAAAAGCCGGTGGTGATTTATTATGCGAGCAAAACTTTATCCGAAGCGCAACTGAATTACACCACAACCGAAAAAGAATTATTAGAGGTGGTGTATGCTTTGGATAAGTTTCGTTCGTATATTTGGGGAAGCAAAGTGGTGGTATACTCGGATCATAGTGCCGTCCGTTATTTGATGGAAAAGAAAGATGCCAAACCACGCTTGATTCGGTGGGTTTTATTGTTGCAAGAGTTCGATGTGGAAATTCGGGACAAGAAAGGAAGCGAAAATGTAGTGGCGGACCATTTGTCTCGGATTCCGGTGGATAAGAATGATGATTTTGGGGAAATAAATGAGAGGTTTCCCGATGAGCAATTGATGGCGACATCTACTAGTCATGCACCGTGGTTTGCTCATTATGTTAACTATTTAGCCACGGGGGTCATTCCGGATCATTGGACCAAGAAGCGAAGACAACAATTTATGGTCCAAGTAAAGCAATACATTTGGGATGAACCGGATCTCTTCAAAGTTGGATCCGATCAAGTGATTAGAAGATGTGTGCCTGAATCGGAAGTGAAAGATATTCTTACACATGCTCATTCATCCGCTTGTGGGGGGCATTTTAGTGGGCATAAGACTGGTTACCGGGTTCTATCATGTGGGTTTTATTGGCCCACCATATTTAAAGATGCTTGTGAATTTGCCCGAAATTGTATTAATTGTCAAAAGATGGGAAGTATCTCCAAGAGGGATGAAATGCCTCTACAACCAATCTTGATTGTAGAAATATTTGATGTTTGGGGCATTGACTTCATGGGTCCCTTTCCAAATTCTAATGGGTTTTTGTATATCTTGGTAGGGGTTGATTATGTTTCGAAGTGGATCGAAGCAATTGCTACAAGGACTAATGATCATTCAGTGGTTTGCAAGTTTGTGCAATCTAACATTTTCTCTCGTTTTGGTATTCCTAGAGTGATCATTAGTGACGGTGGATCCCATTTTAAGAATTTCAACTTTGGCAAATTGTTGAAGAGATATGGAGTAAATCACCGGATTGCCACCCCGTACCATCCACAAACAAGTGGACAAGTGGAAGTTTCTAACCGTCAAATTAAAGAAATTCTCATGAAGACGGTTCGAGTTGATAGGAAAGATTGGTCGGGAAAGTTGGATGATGCATTATGGGCATATCGGACGGCTTATAAAACTCCGATTGGAACGACACCGTATCGAATGGTGTATGGGAAAGGTTGTCACTTGCCAATGGAATTGGCACACCGAGCACATTGGGCAATCACCACGGTAAATGCAGATTATGATGAAGCGGGTCGAACGAGAAAATTGCAGTTAAGTGAATTGGAAGAAATAAGAGATGAGGCTTATGAAAGTGCATCGGCGTATAAAGATAAGTTGAAAAAAGTGCATGATGCAAAGTTGCGAAGGAAGACCTTTGAAGTGGGTCAAAAGGTGTGGTTGTACAACTCGAGATTGAAGATGTTTGCGGGTAAGCTGAAAAGTAAATGGATGGGTCCATACATTGTTTGCAGGATTGGGAAATTCGGTGAAGTCGAAATATTAGATGAAAGCACCAACAAGCAACAAACGGTGAATGGACACCGCTTGAAGCCATACTTGGATGGAAGTGACATAAATGCTTTGGAGATGGATAAAGCGGGCTATTTCTTAAGCCCGGTGGAAGAGGTGCAACCATGAAAGGCCAGGTTTGGTAGTGTAAATAGTTAGTATTTTATTCTTTCGTTTGTGTGTGTTCGAAATCCGTGTTTGAAACAAGTGTGGGGACGTTCCGGTCACGAAACAGTTCTTGCATTGTGTTGAGGACAACACGGGATTTTCGAGGGGGTAGGGTAATTTTCATTCAAATTAATTGGGTGCAAGCTATGCTAGATGAACTGCTTCAGTTCAACAAGCAACAGGTCTGGGAAATCTGTCCCTTACCTCCAAACAAGCAACCAATTGGCACAAGATGGGTTTTCAGGAACAAACAAGATGAAGCTAGTATGATAATCAAGAACAAGGCACGACTGGTAGTTCAAGGGTACTCTCAAGAAGAGGGAATTGACTATGATGAAACCTTTGCTCCAGTTGCAAGGCTTGAGGCCATCAGGTTATTTCTGGCCTATGCCATTTCCAACAAAATTAAAGTTTATCAAATGGATGTAAAGAGTGCATTTTTGTATGGAAAGATAAAAGAGGAGGTGTATGTCTGTCAGCCACCTGGGTTTGAGGATCCTTCTCATCCTGAGTGGGTGTACAGACTGGACAAAGCTCTTTATGGGCTCAAACAGGCTCCAAGAGCCTGGTATGATACACTCTCCACCTTTTTACTCAAAAATAACTTTACAAGAGGTGCCATTGACAAAACTCTTTTCATTAAACATGTTGGAAATCATGTCCTACTTGTTCAAATTTATGTTGATGATATCATTTTTGGTTCAACAAACACAAAACTGTGTGATGATTTTAAGAAACTCATGCAATCAAAATTTGAGATGAGTACCATAGGAGAACTGCAGTACTTTCTAGGACTGCAGATCAAGCAACAAACAAATGGAACTTTTATACATCAATCAAAATATGTTAAAGAATTATTAAACAAATTTTCTTTACAAGACTGTAAATCATGTTCCACTCCCATGACACCAATCACACAAGTTGAACCTGATGATCAAGGAAAACAGGTTGATCAAACCATGTACAGATGCATGATAGGTTCCCTTTTATATCTAACTGCTTCTAGACCAGATATTATGTTTTCAACATGTGTCTGTGCTAGATATCAATCAGCACCAAGGGAATCACACCTTATAGCAGTCAAAAGAATTTTCAGATATCTGAAAGGAACTCCAACACTTGGAATTTGGTATCCTGCTTCAAGCAATACCAAGTTATCAGCTTTTTATATAGTGACTAGGCAGGGTGTAAGATGACAAGAAAGTCAACATCTGGTGGTTGTCAATTCTTGGGTAACTGTCTAGTGTCATGGCAATCAAAGAAGCAAACACCTGTTGCAACTTCAACTGCTGAAGCTGAATACATTGCAGCTGCAAGTTGTACATCACAGATACAATGGCTCCAATATCAACTTCTTAATTATGGAATCAAAGAAACCAAGACACCTTTGTTTGTAGACAGCAAATCTGCCATTAACATCATTCAAAATCTGGTACAGTTCTCAAAAACTAAACATATTGAGATCAGGTACCATTTCATAAGAGATTGCTATGAAAAAGGCAAGATTGAGGTAAAGCATGTAGCAACAGCTAATCAAATAGCTGACATCTTCACAAAACCCCTTGACACATCAACATTTCAGAAGTTAGTATCCATGCTTGGGATGCTAAATTTGTAAGTGTTTATTTTATTGTTCTGCACATATTTTTCATTTTCCACTTACAAAAAGACAAAAAGTCTGAAACAAAACTTCTGAAAAGAGAGAAACTACTGATGAACAAAACATCAGTATGGGGATAATTTCTGAAAAGTGAATAACTTCTGATAAAATAACCTTTAGAAGTTATGAATAAAAGTATTTATAAAACATTTCTCATCAGCTGTTAAAACTACTGAAGAGGAAATGGGAACTACTGATGAAGATAATCCTTCATCAGCAGTTTAGTCAAAAAGGGCAAATCTGACTTTTCCCATCATCAGAAGTTTAACCTAGGCGGTTTAAAACTTCTGATAAAGAGATTTTTAACCGAGGCGGTTTAAAAACTTCTAATAAAGAAGATTCAAGCGGTTAAAAACTTCTGATAAATACCTTTTTTCAACACTTATCCTTTCAAACTCAAAAATTCCCTCCTTCTCTCTCAAAAACTCTCTTAAAAACCTAAACCTGCAAATCAACTGTGCGATCAACAAAAACCCAAACCACATGGCTCTCATTCTAAAACAGGGACACAATCAAAGGGTCTTTCTTGAAAAACAAGAAGGCTGGTCCCAATACGATGAGATCATTGATCTTGTCGTAAAATCCCAATATTTTACTGCTCTCACAATCGACCCACCAATTCATACTGAAACTCTAAATGAGTTATGGGCTAATGCTGAGACGGTGACGGTTGATGGTGAAATTATCTCCCTCAACTCAAGAATAAAAGGGAAACCACTGACCATCACACCGGCCACACTGGCAACAAGACTGGGCCTGAATGATGTAGCTGCCCCTGATCATGTTGCTAACTCTGACATTCACTTAACCATGACTGAGTGTGGTTATCAAGGTACTCTCTCCCATGCTACTATTTTCAAAAAATATTTTGAACCAAAATACAAGCTTTTGTTTCATTATATTATTATGTGTTTGAGTGCAAAGACAGGGTCTTATGACCAGATGCCCTCTACTTTTCAACCAATATTTCATTCCATAGTGAATGAAACCAAATTCAGGGCATCAAAATTATTTTTCAATGAGTTGGTGTTACATCATAATAATACCAAGAAAAAGTTTTTGTTATACCCAAGGTTCATTATGCAATGCATAATAGGGGAACTGGGTAATGAGGTGCTTGTGGGAAAAGTTTCAACTTTAAATCCATTAACCTCACAAGCATACTCTAGGCATAACAAACCGGCTACCTGGCCAGAAGATGATCAGGGAGAACAACAAAAAGTCCCCCTGAAACCCACATCTTCCAAACTCACACCATCAAAAGCCAAAAAGCCCAAGCCAACAAAGACAATAACCCACCAACCTAAAAGAAAAGCTGTTCAGGAGGTTGAGATGCCTGAACATGCTCATGAGCAATCTGCTATTCAAATAGGTGAGACTGAAACACCCTCTCAGTCTCATCCATCTCAAACCCCACCAAGAGCACCCATAAAAATCTTATTCAAAAGAAAAAGACTTAGAAAAACTGTTGTAACTGACACTTCTTTTGAAACTGCTGACCAACCTATTGAACCTATTGCCCAAACTTCTAAACCAACCCCTCAAATTTCTGAACCAGAGGCAATAGAGATTGCCAAACTTCTCACTGGGCTAAAAGAGATAGTCCTACCTGATAATGTCAGTCCCCTACAACCACAACAAACAGGGGACATAACCATAGAATCAGACATGGATGTGGACATCACTAGCCCTAACCCAAGAGATGAGGGTGGACCAGAGTCTTTAAGCCCAATCTTAGAGACTCTTGGGGCATCTGAGGCTGCTACTACTCAGTTACCACCCAGTGGTGGATCTGAGGATAGAAGTAAAACAGCTAAGACCTCAGATGTGGCAACTACTGATGAAGGCTTAATGCCTGAGGTAGGAAATCCTCAGAACCAAGAACAAGAGGTTCATGAGAGAACTGAGTTGGGCTCTGATGACGTGGGTAGCCTAAAGCAAACATAAATATACAACATTACTAAACAAATGCTTAAAGGGTTGAAGCCTACAAGGCTTCGGACAACCAGGAGCATCCTAAGTCAAAAAGATGACTTGTCCCGTCATCTTTTTCATCGATCAAGACAGATAAGCTGATGGAGTAACATCAGCCAACAGACCGCAGGTCCATAGCAGCCACTTACCATTTGTGGGATGTCCTTTAGTTGCAACAAGGCTCAAGGCAAGATGCTTTCTCCTTAGGGAGATCTCCTTTCTCTATAAATCAGAGGCTGATTCCTCAGCTCTGGACACACCATCACAATCACTCTCACTTCACTCTTCTAATTCTTTTGGTCTTGCACGTGGAAGAATATTTCTCTCCACTCGGATCTCTAGAACTTCTATTTCTGGTTTCGAGTACATCTCAAACCAGAACCTTAAAGCATCTAAAACAAGAAAAATAACCTTGAACCTCCTTCTACGTTTGCAGCGTAGAAGGACACCACGACCTGCGTTAGGCAAAGTGGAACCCTTGAACCCTTGAACCTCCCTTGTGACTCAGAACTATCGTTAGGCAGTTATTTGTTGTAGCAACAAGTTGGCGCCCACCGTGGGGCTACGCCATTGTCTTTACAAAAATCAGTTGTGTAGCTCCGACTCTCTCCATGTCTGACCCTGAGTCCCAAGAGGAAGTCAACCAGATCTCTCCAAGCACAGATCAGACTTCTCCAGCCAGATCTGTGTCTTTTTCCACTCCAGGAGGCACTCCAGCTAGAACTTAGTCCCCACCTGCACATCATGGGACAACAAGCTTACAGACTCCACCTCCCACTCGTTCAGGGGTGTTTTCTCCTCTCCCTGATCTTGCACAGACTCCCCAACGCATAGATCTTACCCCTGAAGGAGTGGAAAGAAACTTCCTGCAGCTTAGATCCTTTTTGAACCAGTACGTCATGAAGGAAAGGGATAAAGGAGTCCGCCTCCGTCTAGACTATGGCGAGGAAGAGGAGGTATCACTCTCACCGGGGCCTCCTCCTCCTCCTCTAAATGCCACCTACAGTCATAGACCACGACTCGGAAGCAGTAATGCTGGCCCCAGCAACACATTCTCCACTTCTCAGCATGAGACAAGGTCCAGCCCCACTGCTTTCCCACTGTTTACCACCCAAGCTGCCACTACTGGCGCACCACTTGGACATGAAGTCACCCTGGATCAGCTTCTACAGTCACCAATATCCAGTGTCCCACCACCGGTAGTCACTTCATGGGATCAAGCCATGGCTTCGCTCCCCATGGCTAGGAACGCTTCCATGAGCATCCCCATGGTGACTAGCAACGTGGCCACAACCGAAAACCTCCAAGGTTTAACCTCATGCCCTATATGATATCACAAGTGATGGCTAACTTCCCTTGGCAGCAACTCATCAGTCAAGCCATCGCTGCTCAACAGGGCACTCCGGTTGGAATGACCAACAACAGGACGGAACACCCTGTCAACCCACCCTACAAGCCGAACAGCTTATCTTGCTTCTCACCAGAAATAGCAGATTATGACTTTCCTAACAAGCTAAAGATGCCAGCTCATATAAGAACATATGATGGTTCTGATGATCCAGAAGAACACCTTCAGATCTTCTCAGGGGCAGCTCGGATCGAAAAATGGGGCGATCCTGAGTGTTGTTTAATGTTTATGCAAACCATTGTTGGATCTGCAAGGATCTGGTTCAATGGCCTGAAGGTTGGAAGCATCCGAACCTTTGATGAACTTAGCAAAGGATTCCTAGCCAACTTTTCACAACAGAGAAGATGTGTCAAGGATGCAACCGTCATCTTCCAGATAAAACAAAAAGATGATGAAAGCCTGAAGAATTTCATTGAGAGGTACAAAAAAGAAGGTCTTACCTACGTTGGTGCAGATGAAAAGATGAAGGTTGCAGGGTTCATGAATGCCATCAACTCAAAATACCTCACCAGGGAGTTTAACAAAAGTCTCCCCAAAACCCTTGAAGAGGCTTTGGAAAGAGCCGAAGCCCACATCAGAGGAGAAGAGGCTGTAGACATAAAGGAGCAAAGAAAGAGGGCTTCCAACTGGAGAAGCAACAGCCCTACTCAGAAAAGAGGAAACTATGGTACCTACGACAACAGATCCAGGAGGTCTGAGCCTCGAAGGTCGGAAAGCAGGAACCCTCCAAGCAAAGACAGAAACATAAACTTTACAGCCCTCTCCAAAACTCCTCAAGAAATTTTAGCCACGGAAGAAGTCAAACACACCTTTAGACCACCTCGTCCCTTGCCTAAAAGCAAAAAAACAAAAACTCCAACCAGTATTGTGAGTTTCACGAAGAAAAGGGACACCACACCAACGACTGCTTCCAGCTTAAGAAGAGGATCGAAGAAGCAGTTAGATCTGGCGAACTAGCCCACTTGGTTAAAGGTGTCAAAGAAAACATAGCTGATGGCAAGAAGAAAGATGTTGTCATGGTGTTTGTTGAAAGTGAAGCGCCAAGCAAACGACAGAGGTTGGAGGATTGGGAATGTCAAGGCATCTACTTCCCTTGTACCAACGAAGAAAAACATTGTGATCCACTAGTCCTTGAAGCCCTTGTGGGTTCACTTCAAACACAAAAAGCCTACATAGACACCGGAGCTGCCACTGAAATCATGTTTGCAAAATACTTCAACCTTCTAAGCCATGAAGAACGCTCCACGCTCAAGCCAGCCAAAGCTGCCATCAAAGGCATAGCTGACATCCCCATCAAACCCTTGGGCGAGATGGTACTCAATGTGACTTTCTCCGATGGGCAAATGCGAAGAACTGAACCGTTGACGTTCATTGTCTTAGACCTACCATCCAGTTACGATGTCATCATTGGTAGACCCGGTGTAGTAGCTTTCGATATGACCGTTTCCATCAGCCGGAAGAGTGCCAAGTTCCCCACCAAAGAAGGAGTAGGAACCCTCCAACCTTCAGCCTCTGTGCTAACGGTTGTTGAAGAACAAAGCAAACTCGGTCTTAGCATCAATCATAAATACCCTGATCAAAGGATACGGGTAAACACAGCCCTTCCGAGGGAAATTCTCTCAAAGCTTGAAGCGTTGCTAAAAAACAATGTAGATGTTTTCGCTTGGTGTCCCAGTGACATGACAGGGATCCCACGTGATATTGCTGAACATGAACTCAAAGTTCCCCAAAACATCAAACCAATAGTGCAAAAGAAAAGAAGCCTTGCACCAGAATGAAGCAGAGCAGCTTGCCAGGAGGTTGACAAACTGGTCGAAGCAGGAATCCTCCGAGAGGTCAAATACCAATCCTGGGTTGCAAACCCAGTGATGGTTAAGAAACTTGATGACTCATGGAGGATGTGCATAGACTTCAAAGACCTCAATAAAGCTTGCCCAAAGGATTGCTATCCTTTACCAGAGGTGGATTTGAAAGTTGACTCGTTGACAGGTTACCTTTGAACCTAAAAACAACTTTTAAGTTATTCAACACCTCCCAAATTTGTTTCTTTTCACATAATGCATGCTTACAAGCTAAACCTTCAATAGGTTTCCCCTTCAAATGCTTTTTGGATGCCTATAAAGGTTATCACCAAATACAAATGAAGGAGGAAGATGAAGAAAAGACTGCTTTCCATACTGACAAGGGTATCTTTTGCTATAAAAAGATGCCCTTCGGCTTAAAAAATGCAGGTGCCACCTATCAAAGGTTGGTTGACAAAGCCTTCACCGAACAAATTGGTAGGAACATGGAAGCATACGTGGATGATTTGGTTATCAAAAGCAAGACTGAAGATGAAATGCTTGAATATATACAAGAAACCTTCAACAATCTCAAGAAGATCAACATGAAACTAAATCCCATCAAGTGTTCCTTCGGTTTAGAAGAAGGGAAATTCTTGGGACATGTTGTAGGAAAACAAAGCATAAAAGCTAACCCGAACAAGGTTCAAGCCATCCTCAAAATGAAGTCACCACAAACCAAGAAAGAAGTGGAAAGCTTGAACGGCAAGCTTGCCGCCTTGAAACGTTTCGTGTCGAAACTTGCTGAAAAATCCCTTCCTTTCTTCAAGACCCTCAAAGGTTGTGCTGAAAAAAAGAACTTCAGGTGGACAGAAGAAGCAGAAGAAGCCTTCAACGCTATGAAACATTACTTGGCTTCCCTTCCCACCATTGCAGCACCTGAAGCAGGGGAAACGATCTCTGTCTATCTTTCAGTCACTGAAGAAGCCTTCAGCGATGTTCTCACTATCGAAAGAGAAAAAGCCCAAGTACCCGTTTATTTCATCAGCAAAACCTTAAAGTTAGCAGAGGTCAAGTACCCTCCTTTGGAAAAATTAGCCTTGGCCCTGGTACAAACGGCCAGAAGACTTCGAAGGTACTTTCAAGCACATCCTATTCAAGTAGTCACTGACCAACCAATCAAGAATGTGCTTGAAAGGCCTGAAACCTCGGGACGACTGGCCAAGTGGGCCGTTGAGCTAGGTGAACACAAAATCACCTACGTCCCGAGAAAAGCAATAAAAGCACAAATACTTGCTGATTTCATTGCTGAAATTCCAAGGGTAGAAACTGCTGAGGTTAACATGACCATGGACGAACCTCTCGATCCTGAAGCCTGGAAGCTTTACACAGATGGAGCTTCCAGCGTTGAAGGCTCGGGAGCTGGTCTTATATTAATCAGTCCTGAAGGGTTAGAATTCACATATGCCCTTCGTTTGGAATTTCAGACAACAAACAACGAAGCCGAATATGAAGCTCTGATCGCAGGACTCAAGCTTGCAAAAAAGATGATGGTTCACAAGCTTTAAGTGTTCACCAATTCACTACTGGTCTCTAGCCAAGTGAACGATAGCTACATTGCCAAAGAACCCAACATGAAAAATACAAAGAGAAAGCCAAGGAAATCATGAACACTTTCCAACAATGCAAAATCAAGCAAGTTCCAAGGTCTCACAACAAAAAGGCTGACGCGCTAAGCAAGCTCGCCTCGTTAACCTTTGCTCACCTCACTAAGAAGGTATTGGTTGAGGTAATCAAGCATCCTGCCATATCAGAGTTGGAAGTCCAAGACGTCATCACTGAAAATGAACCAAACTGGATGACTCCGTTTGTAAGGTTCCTTCAAAAGGGAGAACTACCACAGGACCCTGTTGAAGCTGAAAGGATCCGAAACAAATCGAAGCAGTATACCATACAAGATGAGATGCTTTACAAAAAAGGGTATCTAGCTCCACTGCTCCGATGTGTCGGACCCGAACAGAGCAAATACCTGATTAAGGAAGTTCATGAAGGAATCTGCGGAGCCCACTGTGGTCCAAGGTCAGTTGTGGCAAAACATATGAACCTGGGATATTTCTGGCCCTCCATGCATCGTGATGCATCAGAACAGCTGAAAAAATGTGAAGCCTGCCAACTTCACGCCCCAGTTCCCAAAAGTCCCAAGCATGATTTGGTACCTGTTAATTCAGCTTGGCCGTTCTACAAATGGGGAATGGATATCGTTGGACCCTTCCCACCAGCAAAAGGAGGGGTTAAATTCTTATTGGTGGCAGTAGATTACTTCACAAAATGGCCAGAAGTGAAGCCCTTGGGGAAAATATCCAGGAAAAAGATAATTGACTTCGTTTGGGAAAATATCATTTGCCGGTATGGCCTACCTGGGGTGCTTGTGACGGACAACGGCAAGCAATTTGCAGAGAAACCATTCAGTGCTTGGTGCAAGGAGTACCGGATAACCCAAGTCTTCAGTTCTGTGGCCTACCCCCAGTCGAACGGTCAAGTCGAAAGAATGAATAGGAGTGTGGTTGAAGGGATCAAGGCTAGACTAGGCAGACAAGGAAGAAACTGGTTGGAAGAACTGCCAAGCGTTCTCTGGGCAATTCGAACCACTGAGAAGACAAGCAACAAGAAAACGCCTTACAGCCTTACCTTTGGATCTGAAGCAGTAATACCTGCTGAAATCGGAATCACCATACCAAGAACCTTTCATGTCGATGTCCAGGCAAATGAACAAGAATCACTGCTTAACCTAGATCTCCTGGAAGAAGCAAGGGACTCAGCAGCAATCCGTGAAGCTCAATACAAACAAAAGATGGAGTCCTACTACAACGCCAGAGTTAAGCACAAACGATTCAAGCCCGGCGACCTGGTTTTGAGAAACAACGAAGCAAGCAAGAAGGAAAGTCAAGGGAAGCTAGGACCCAAGTGGGAAGGCCCATACACTATCCTAGAATCCCACAAAGGGGGATCCTACAAACTGGCAAGCATGGAAGGCAAAAAACTCCCCCGTCACTGGAACGGCAAGAACCTCAATAAGTTCTTTGTTTAAGTTGTAGCAAAATGTTGTTCTTTTCCAAATGATGTAATGTTATCCCATCTAATGAATGAAAGGATAATTTGATCCTCTTTTAGAGACTTTGTCTTTCTATCCTAAGTTCAGGTTGAGAACCTTGAAAGAAACTCCATGGTAGAGACCATGTAAGGGGATGAGCTCCCAGGCCATATCGCTCAATAGGTTCGAGGGATAAACGGACCTATATAAGGGGTGAGTTCCTAAATCAATCCTACTCCATGAGATAAACAAAACATACTTTTAAGAATCTCATAGACAGGTTTGAACAACCTACACCAATCGTTCCTTAAGTTTAGAAAACAAACTTACGAAAATATATCGAAAACACTTGATTAAGTGTTGTATATAGGATAGATGGTGACATGTTTGCCTAGACTACCTTAAGGATGAATGACTGCAGCATTCAACCTTTGAAGGTGCTACCGGATAAACATTCCCAAACAGCAAAGACAAACATAAATGACAACAGAAAAACAACAATAAAACTTAAACTCCAGCCACAAAGACTTAACATTTAAAGGCTTTTAACAAAGCCAACAAGTAGCATAATTGTTCAAAGGGCTACAACCCATAACTACCAAGGAACCATTGAAGGTTCCAACAAAAGATAAAAAGTACTTAGAAACACAAACACAAAGTTAATTGTTTTAACAAACCAAGATGCTAAGAAAGCTACGAATGGGAAGTTCAGACATCACCACCAGACTCCGAAGGCTTAGAAGCTTCATCCTCATTCACTACCTTGACCACCTTCGCCTTCTTTCCTTTCTTTGGAACCTTCTCCACAAGTCCAGCTTCAGAAGCTTCAACACTAGCATCCTTGGAAAATGTTTCAGCCACATCCAACGTCTCTTCACTATCACCAGAATGTGCCCTCTTCCTTGAAACAGATTGAAGCACCTTTGCAGAAACAAGTTCGTTTAAACCAGCAGGCTTCAATTCTTTCAGCTCCTTCAAGGGTTTCCATAGTAGGAAGAGACTTGTGCAACATAAGGATAGCTGGAGTGTTCCATCTTAAGGACAGTCTCCTTAAAAACATCCAAGGAGTCAGGCTGATAAAAGGGAGATTCTTCCAAAACTTGGCCAGACTCATGAGCTTTAAACCCTGCAACAAAACCAGCATGCTTACCATGGGTCAAAAGCTTGGTATATACCTCCCCAAGGGCAGAGTTGAATTTGGTGGAATGAAGAAGGTAGGTAACGACTTGCTGAAATCCTTCTTCAATCAGCCATTTGTTATCACTTTGGGCAGCAGCAAGGGAAGCCTCCAACCCCTTCTTTTCACTTTCAAAAGTCTTTTTCTCTGCTTCCAAAGCAATTGATCTGCCTCCACCTTAAGAATAGCAGCTTCATGCCTTGCCATCTCAGCCTCATGCCCTTTCTTCAGTTCATCAATAAGGGAAATCAAAGTAACCTCCTTCTTAGCATACTCCTCAGCATCCTTCTTCATGTCAGCAATGGACTGTTTCATCTCCCTCTTCTTCTTGGCAAAGTCACTATACTTACCCATAACCTTCCTAAACCTACTAATCCCCTCTGGAAGCATAGCAGCAAGGTTACAGGTACCCACCATCATCTTTGCCAGCAGAGCATCATCATCCAAACCCTCAAGACAAGCCTTGGCACCAGGAGTAGCAAAGTGTGCAAGAACCTCCTCACAAATAGCCGAAGACTTAAAGTTGTCACTAGACTTCACATTCCACCCAGGAACATACAGACCTTCCTCGTCAAAGCTAGCTGACACATCTGTTTCTTTCACCACTCCAACCTTCACCTTTTTACCCTTACCTTTCTTAACGACAGCATCCACAGGAACATCATCCATGGTCTGATCTTGCTCATCTTCAGAATCCTCAATGTCATCACTAACCGTCACTGCTTCAGAAGGATCAGCAGGCTTAGCAGCCTTCAAAAGCCGCCTGCTTGACCTCCTTGTTGAAGCCTTGGAAGAACTGGCTTTAGCAAAACCCTTCACATTAGGGACAACAACATAGTTGGTCCCATCATACCTCCCTTTCTGATATTTGGTTAGTGCATCTTCCCCATCTGCTGCTTCAGCATCAGAAAATACAACGCCCGAAGCATCATCACCTTTGATAAAGTCAAGAGCCGACATAACTGCAAAAAACAGAACACATAATGAAGAAACAAAGAAAGCAAAAGAAATCAACAATAAACAAAATTCATACCCTGACCATCCTTCATCACAACAGGATCTCTACCCGGCTTGTCCCAACGAGTGCTAACACCGGATAATACTAAGAAGGGTTCAGCAAATGGACGAAGCCTTGAAGGACAGGCTCTAAGAGTCGTTAGGAAGGTATCATCTAGTTCAGACTCTGAGGGTTCCCCTTCATTAAGAATGGCCTCAGGATGCCTCCACACAGGCTTAAAAGGGAAAATAGAATCAGACACCCAAAAGAACCTATTCTTCCATTGACCAACCGTCGTAACATGGGAAGAAAGAAGGTTAGTCTCCACTGATGACCCCTCGAAGGTGAACCAGTCACCATTCTTGGCAAGGCGAAAAAATCGCCTGAACATCAATAGAGTGGGATCATACCCTAGGGCTCTACAAAGACATTCAAAGTGTAAAACACGGCCAACACCATGTGGGTGGATCTGACCAAGGGAAACCCTATAATACTCAAGAACATTCAACAAAAATACAGAAAAAGGATAACGAAGGTTTGCAAATTCAAAATGACGACAGTACAAAGCAATAGAACCAGACGGACACTCGGAAACAGAGAGTTTTTTACCAGGAGCCACAGGTTTGAATGACAAATCAATATCCCATTCGGCACAAAACGCTTCTACCTCTTTCTGAGAAAGAGTTGAAAACGTAACGGCCATGTCCTTTTTAGCGCCCATTATGCTCAAAAGGATTATCAGTAAACAAAGCAAGAAGAAGAAAAACTAACCTGCTGTGGTGAAAAATCACGAAACCCTAAGATGGATGAAGTGTTTGAGAGGATGAAGATGAAGAAAAGAAAAAGGTAAAGTAAAAAATGAAGTACAAAAGGTTTAAAAATGAAAAAATCAAACGGTTATTTAATTCAAAAGAACCGTAATAATAATGACATGCAGTAATTAGTCTGAGCGAACAGCCAGATGTCACATCAACAGTCCAATCAACATTGAAACTGCTGAGTAATAACCGCCTAAATCACAGCGAACCCTCGAACCTTTCAAGCAAAGGATAAACTAGGAAAACAGTCAGAAGCTTTCAAGCTACCTCATCAAACCTTCTGCCTTGGGGGGCTGATGATGTGGGTAGCCTAAAGCAAACATAAATATACAACATTACTAAACAAATGCTTAAAGGGTTGAAGCCTACAAGGCTTCGGACAACCAGGAGCATCCTAAGTCAAAAAGATGACTTGTCCCGTCATCTTTTTCATCGATCAAGACAGATAAGCTGATGGAGTAACATCAGCCAACAGACCGCAGGTCCATAGCAGCCACTTACCATTTGTGGGATGTCCTTTAGTTGCAACAAGGCTCAAGGCAAGATGCTTTCTCCTTAGGGAGATCTCCTTTCTCTATAAATCAGAGGCTGATTCCTCAGCTCTGGACACACCATCACAATCACTCTCACTTCACTCTTCTAATTCTTTTGGTCTTGCACGTGGAAGAATATTTCTCTCCACTCGGATCTCTAGAACTTCTATTTCTGGTTTCGAGTACATCTCAAACCAGAACCTTAAAGCATCTAAAACAAGAAAAATAACCTTGAACCTCCTTCTACGTTTGCAGCGTAGAAGGACACCACGACCTGTGTTAGGCAAAGTGGAACCCTTAAACCCTTGAACCTCCCTTGTGACTCAGAACTATCGTTAGGCAGTTATTTGTTGTAGCAACAGGCTCAGCTCATGATTTAACTGAGACAGTCCTCATTGAGGACAACATCAGGGATTCAGATGATTCCATTAATTTGGATGATGATTCAACAACCAAAGCTACTGAATTGACGGCACTTTATGAAGGTCCTGTTTCATGGGTATCCAAGCTCAAGAAGCTAGTCACCCCTGAACAGGTTAAAGTCCACTCAATCCCTAAAACCCCTAGAGTGGCATCCTCTGTACAACATGAGGATCTCCCAAAAACACACCCTTCAAATCAAATGCCTACCCAATTCCCTGGGCCTTCAAGCATAGACATGAACCAACTATGCAGCCCAGGTGGTGACCTTTATCATATGATGAATGCCCTCATCAAGAATCACCTCCAAACCTATACAGCTAACTTGGAGCTGTCCATCAAGAACCAATTTGTGGTGATTCAGACGAAAATGAATGATCTGCAGACCAAGATTGACTTCAACAGCAAACAAATTGCCAATCTGACAGATCAGATCAAACCTCTGAAGACTATTGATGAATCCAAAAAGAGGGAGAAGATGAAGGAACCAATGGATACAGTTGAAGCCAGAAGAAAGGCAAGACTTGCTATCCTAGAGAGAGAACATAAAAACCAGGCCAGAAAAGAAGCAATGGCCAAACAGTTTGGTGTCTTAGTGGAAGATATTGAAGCCACAGAAAAAGAAGATGAGACCCAAACCTCTGAAGAATCCCTAAGGCATAATAAAGAAACCTCTGATGGTCAAAGTCCTGATGACTCAGAAGATACTGAAGACAATCCTTCAGTAGTTGACAACCCATCAGCAGTTGTCAACCCAGCAGAGGTTAACACTTCCAAATCTCAACAAACTAAACCTTCCAGATCCACTGAACAAATCAAACCAACTTCTGCTCCTCCAAGGCCTACAACAACCACTACTATGACTGTCCTAACCCCTGCTCCAATCTCTCAATCTACTGAACTTCTTGAGCAGAGGTTAAAGGCAGTTCAACAAAAAGCCAAGGAAGACCAGATTTGGAAAAATCTGGAACAAAGGGATGACTTAGAATTTGAAGAGAAGCTCCAGGCTTATCAAGCTGAACTGGAAAGACAGGCTGAAATTGATCATGTTGCTGAAGAAGACAAAAGACAACAACTGGTGTCTTACATCACAAAGAACAGCAAGACTAAAGCCTACACACTCAAGGGACTCTCTATGCAAGAACTGACAAGAAGGGCACAACTAATTGCAGACAAACTGGCCACAAGTAAAGAAGGAAAGGCCAAGAGAGCCCAGATGATAAATGAATTAGTAGCAGATGGCTATGGTTCAAAAGCCTCAGTATCCAGATGGAAAGAAGAAAGACTGATGGATACTTATCGAAAATATAAGGCTGCCAAGGCTGCAAATCTAGAGAAGTTTCAAACTGCTGATCCTTCAAGATCAGTAGTTAGAACATCTGGTGTTTTAACAAGAAGGCCTGCTACTCAAAGGAAGAAATCAGAGGACAATGTCAAAACTGATTTCAAAATGGTACTACTTGAAGGAAGTTCAGTAGTTCACTCAGATTTTGACATTGAGGAGAAACCTCTGATAACACAATTCAGGGATCCTTCCACCTTTGCCTACCAAATTCAAAAGACTATCAAAGAAAAGATGCATACCAAGGTAGTGACTGAACACCATCTCCCAACTATTCAGATGCCTGATATGCAACAACAACACCAACAACAAGGAAGAGACTCCCACATGAGGCTTACTGAAGTAGAAAGCATCCAACACTCAGGATCATCAACCCAAGGGACAAGTCTGGTTCCCTATACCTCTGACTTTAACAAGTCAAAGGTACCTATCATCAGATGGTCACTTACTACTAACAACTCAGTACTATTGACAAGAAGAGACCTTTCAAGCAGGGCTTACAAGAAGATCAGTGATCTAAAGAAACTGTCAACACAAGACCTGCTCACAATTCAACATCTGGAACCACAGAAAGGATCTCTATCTGATGGACAGTTAAACCAGCTAAAGAACACCATGTATAAAGAAATATGGAAGATTGTTCAAGACAGAAGAAGATCATATGGAATTAGTAAGGTTTTGGGTTCATCAATCTATGGGGAGATTGTTAGGACAAAGAGGATTGGTGAAACCACTTTTGGAAACCTTAGTCTAATTCACTTCTGTCAATTTTGGCTAAGTATAGAAGAACTGAAGAGAAGACAATAAACTGCTGAAGAGAAGATATGAGAAGTGCTGAAGAAGAAACTTCATCAGAAGTTCTGAAGTCCAAACCAGACAAGTTCACTTCAGAAGTACTGAAGACAAACTACTCATCAGTAGTTTGTCATTCATCAGCACTTAGCATCAGATATTTTCCACCGCCTTTTGTATCAGTAGTTTATTGTTTATTATTACTTTTAGCTGTAATTGTTTCTTTCAATGTTGCAACTTGTGCAACTTGTTTCTGATGTTTCTGTACTTGCTTTATTGGCAAGATACATGCATGTAAACGTCTATAAATAGGAGGCTTCAACCTTCTATTTTAGACATTGATTTTTAGAGAAAAATCCTTCAAACACTTTCACTGTTCTATTCCATTTCTGTATTTATTGTGAATCTGCGTAGGTATCTAATTCTCATTTACTGCTTAGATTCATAATAAATACTTGTCATTATTAGTTTCAATCATCAAGAGGGAGTAATAACTCCTCTTAAGTATAAAAAGTGTTGATTTAACTTATACATTCCGATGTGCTTACAATCTGATATACAAGAGCTTGCTAAACACATAAGTGTCAAAGATAGCAAGTTCTTACTTAAACAAAGAGCATACTGATCCCAACAATCTCCTTTTTCAGGGCTTTTGGGTGTCAATGTTTCTTCTTGAACATTAAGAAATCTATTTCAAAGTTTGCTGCCAAAGTTGATTCAGGTTACTTTCTTGGTTATTCTTTAACTAGAAAAGCCTACAAGGTTTTTAACTCAAGAACCAGGGTAGTAGAAGAAACACTGAATGTCAAGTTCAATGAGTTAAAACACACTCTCATTCCAGCACATCCTGCTGAACTTTTTGACCTTGACATCTTCCATTTTGGACCTGAAAAGACTGTCACTTCATCCAAACCTACTTATTATGGTGATCAAAGGTTTGATGATGAGGATCCAGCACCATGGACTCCTCAAACAGTCATTAAGTCAACTTCAAAACCATCAGAAGTTTCACAAACTTCTGATTCAACAAATACTGAGGAACAAACTCAAACATCTGCTTCAGCACCTGCAAGTACTGAAGACACTGAAACTGCTGAACCAGATATAATAGACCTCAGTAGTTTGTTTGAAGAACATGAGCCACCAACACCTGTCAGTGGTTTACAACAACTAATCGAACACAAAGACCATCCACTTGATCAAATCATAGGTGATATTGCATCAGGTGTTCTTACAAGAAACCAGCTTTCCAACTTTTGTCTCTTCTCAGCATTTATTTCACATTTGGAACCAAAGAAGTACCAGGAAGCCCTCAAAGACAACAATTGGGTGCAAGCAATGCAAGATGAATTGCTTCAATTCAACAAGCAACAGGTTTGGGAAATCTGTCCTTTACCACCAAACAAGCAACCAATTGGCATAAAATGGGTTTTCAGGAACAAACAAGATGAAGCTGGTATTATAATAAAGAACAAGGCAAGACTGGTAGTACAAGGTTACTCTCAAGAAGAAGGAATTGACTATGATGAAACCTTTGCTCCAGTTGCAAGGCTTGAAGCCATTAGGTTATTTCTGGCCTATGCCATTTCCAACAAAATAAAATTTTATCAAATGAATGTTAAGAGTGCATTTTTGTATGAAAAGATAAAAGAGGAAGTGTATGTTTGTCAGCCACCTGGGTTTGAGGATCCTTCTCATCCTATGTGGGTGTACAAACTAGACAAAGCTCTTTATGGGCTCAAACAGGCTCCAAGAGCCTGGTATGACACACTTTCAACCTTTTTACTCAAAAATAACTTCACAAGAGGTGCCATTGATAAAACTCTTTTCATAAAACATGTCTTACTTGTTCAAATATATGTTGATGATATCATTTTTGGTTCAACAAACACAAAACTGTGTGATGAATTTAAGAAACTCATGCAATCAAAATTTGAGATGAGTACAATGGGAGAACTACAGTACTTTCTGGGACTGCAGATTAAACAACAATCAAATGGAACTTTTATACATCAATCAAAATATGTTAAAGAATTATTAAACAAATTTTCTTTACAAGACTGTAAATCATGTTCCACTCCCATGACACTAACCACACAAGTTGAACCAGATGATCAAGGAAAACAGGTTGATCAAACCATGTATAGATGTATGATAGGTTCCCTTTTATATCTAACTGCTTCTAGACCAGATATTATGTTTTTAACATGTGTCTGTGCTAGATATCAATCAGCTCCTAGGGAATCACACCTCATTGCAGTCAAAAGAATCTTCAGATATCTGAAAGGAACTCCAACTCTTGGAATTTGGTATCCTGCTTCAAGCAATACCAAGTTATCAGCTTTTTCAGATAGTGACTATGCAGGGTGTAAAATGTCAAGAAAATCAACATCTGGTGGTTGTCAATTCTTGGGAAACTGTCTAGTGTCCCGGCAATCAAAGAAACAAACATCTGTTGCAACTTCAACTGCTGAAGCTGAATACATTGCAGCTGCAAGTTGTACATCACAGATACAATGGCTCCAATATCAACTTCTTGATTATGGAATCAAAGAGACCAAGACACCATTGCTTGTAGACAGCAAATCTGCCATTAGCATCATTCAAAATCCTGTTCAGTTTTCAAAGACTAAACACATTGAAATCAGGTATCATTTCATAAGAGATTGATATGAAAAAGGCAAGATTGAAGTGAAACATGTAGCAACAGCTAATCAAATAGCTGACATATTCACTAAACCCCTTGACACATCAACATTTCAGAAGTTAGTATCCATGCTAGGGATGCTAAATTTGTAAGTGTTTCTCTTTACTTTTCTGCACATATTTTTTATTTTTCACTTACATCTGTTTTCAAAAATTGAAAAGCTTCTGAAAAACAAACAAGAGAAAAACTACTGATGAACAAAACATCAGTATGGGGATATTTTCTGAAAAGTGTTTAACTTCTGATAAAACAACCTTCAGAAGTTATGAATAAAGTATTTATAAAATATTTCTCATCTGCTGTTCAAAACTACTGAAGAGAAAGTGGGAACTACTGATGAAAATAATTCTTCATCAGCAGTTTAGTCAAAAAGGGCAAATCAGACTTTTCCCACATCAGAAGTTTGACCTAGGCGGTTTAAAACTTCTGATAAAGAAGTTTTGACCTAGGCGGTTTAAAACTTCTGATAAAGAAGTTCTAAGCGGTTTAAAACTTCTGATAAATACCTTTTTCAACACTTATCCATTCAAAAAACAAAAATTCCCTCCTTCTCTCTCAAGAAAGCTCTCAAACCCTGAACCTGCAAAAACACTGTTCGATTCATACACACACAAACCACATGGCTTTAGTTCTTAAACAGGGATACAATCTCAGAGCCTACTTAGAAAAACAAGAAGGCTGGTCCCAATACGATGAGATCATTGATCTCGTCGTCAAATCCCAATATTTCACCGCTCTCACAATAGACCCACCAATACATCCTGAAACTCTCAATGAGTTATGGGCTAACGCTGAGACAGTGATGGTGGATGATGAGGTTATCTCTCTCAACTCAACAATCAAAGGGAGACAAATGGCCATCACACCAGCCATACTTGCAGACAGACTGGGGTTGAATGATGTGAATGCCCCTGAAAAGTTTGAAAACTCTGCAATCCACCTAACCATGACTGAATGTGGTTATCAAGGTACTCTCTCACAAGCTACCATCTTTAAAAAATATTTTGAACCAAAATACAAACTTTTGTTTCACTATATAATTATGTGTTTGAGTCCTAAAACAGGGTCTTATGACCAGATGCCCTCAACCTTTCAACCAATTTTTCATTCCATTGTGAATGAAACAAATTTCAGGGCATCAAAACTTTTCTTTAATGTGTTGGTGTTACATCATAATAACACTAAAAAGAAGTTTTTGTTATACCCAAGGTTCATTATGCAATGCATAATCAAAGAACTGGGTGATGAGGTGCTTGTGGGTAAAACTGAAATTTTGAAACCCTTAACCTCACAAGCATACTCTAGGCACAACAAACAGGCTGCCTGGCCAGAAGATGACCAAGGGGAACCAGAACCAGTCCCCATGGAACCCTCATCTTCCAAACCTACACCTCCAAAGGCTAAGAAACCCAAGGTACAAAAACAAAAACCCACCAAACCAAAAAGAAAAGCTGTTCAGGAGGTTGAGATGCCTGAACAACCTATTGTGCAATCTGCACTTCTTAAAGATGTGACTGAAACATCCTCTCAGTCTCATCCATCTCAAACCCCACCAAGAGCACCAATCACAATTTTTTTCAAAAGAAAAAGACTTAAGAAAACCATTCCTATTGATGCTTCTTTTGAAACTGCTGAACCCATTGACCAAACTACTGAACCAGCACCCCAACTTTCTGAACCAGATTTTGAAATAGCCAAACCTCTCCCTGGGCTAAAAGAGAAAGTCTCATCTACACATGTCAGTCCCCAACAACCACACCAAACAGGGGACATAGCCTCAGAATTTGACATGGATGTGGACACTCAAAGCCCTAACCAAAGAGATGAGGATGAACCAGGGTCTCTAAGCCCAAACTTAGAAACTCTTGGTACTTTTGAGGCTGCTACTACTCATTTACCACCCAGTGGTGGATCTGAGGAAAGAAGCAACATAGCTAAGACCTCAACTGTGGCAACTACTGATGAAGGCTTAATGCCTGAGGTAGGAAATCCTCTAAACCAAGAAAAAGAGGTACATGAGACAACTGAGTTGGGCTCAGCTCATTATGTAACTGATACATTCCTCATTGAGGATGTAATCAGGGATTCAGATGATTCCATTGACTTGGATGATGTTTCAAAACAACAAACTACTGAATTGACAGCTACAAGTGAAGGTCCTGCACCTGGTGTATCTATGCTCAAGAAGCTAGTCACACCAGATCAGGTTAAAGTCCACTTAATCCCTGATTCCCCTAGAGTGGCATCTTCTGTACAACATGAAGATCAACCAAAAACACACCCCTCACTACAAATGCCTACCCAATTCCCTGGGCAATCCAGCATAGACATGAACCAGCTATGCAGCCCAGATGGTCCCTTATATCATATGATGAACACCCTCATCAAAAATCACTTCCAAACATACACAGCTAACTTGGAGCTGTCCATAAAGAATCAATTTGGGGTGATACAGACAAAGATGAATGATCTATCCAACAAGATTGACTTCAACAGCAAACAGATTGCTAATCTTACAGGTCAGTTCTCCCAACCTTCAACATCAAAGCCTGATGAAGCCAAAAAGGGGGAGAAAACTAAGGAACCTATGGAGTCACTTGAAGCCAGGAAAAAGGCAAGAGTGGCTATCCTACAAAGAGATCAAAAAAACCAAGCCAGAAAAGAAAAACTGGCCCAACAATTTGTTATCTCTATTCAAGAAGTAGAAGATGCTGAAAAGTCTGATGAATCCCAAGGGCACAATGAAGAAACCTCTGATGGACAAACTTCTGATGAAGAATCAGAAAGTACTGAAGACAATCCTTCAGTAGTTGACAAACCTTCAGTTGTTGTCAACCCATCAGATGTTAACACTTCCAACACTCAAACTGTCGAACAAGAGCCTTCCAGATCAACTGAACCTATTCAACCAACTCCTGTTCCTCCTAGGCCTATTACAACAGTTACCACAATGACTGTACTAAACCCTTCTCCAATCTCTCAATCAGCAGAACTTCTTGAGAAGAGTTTAGTGGCAGCTCAGAAGAAAGCCAAGGAAGATCAGATTTGGAAAACTCTGGAAGAAAGGGATGACTTGGACTTAAGCCTGGATGAAAAGCTACAGGCTTATGAAGCTGAACTTCAAAGGCAGGCTAGCCTAGACAGAATTGCTGAGGAAGATAAAAGACATCAACTGATGTCTTATATTACTAAGAACAGCAAAATCAAAGCCCATACATTAAAGAGACTCTCCATGGAAGAGCTGACAAGAAGAGCTCAACTTATTGCAGACAAACTTGCAACAAGTAAAGATGCAAAAGCCAAGAGAGCTCAGATGATAGAAGAACTAGTAGCTAATGATTATGGTTCAAAAGCCTCTGTGTCCAAATGGAAAGAAGAAAGATTAATGGACACTTATAGAAAATATAAGGCTGCAAGGGCTGCAAATCCAGAGAAGTTTCAAACTGCTGAAGTACCAACTTCAGTAGTTAGAACTTCTGGTGTTCAAAGAAGACCTGCTACTCAAAAGAAGAAATCAGAAGAGAATGTGAAGACTGATTTCAGAATGGTACTACTAGAAGGAAGTACAGTAGTCCATTCTAACTTTGACATAGAAGAAAAACCTCTGATCACACAATTCAGGGATCCTTCCACCTTTGCCTATCAAATTCAGAAAACCATCAAAGACAAACTGCACACTAAGGTAGTTACTGAACATCATTTGCCAACCTTTCAACTACCTAATGTGATGCAATAAGAACAAGGAAGTGAATCCCACCTGAGAGTCACTGAAGTTGAAAACATCCAACACTCAGGAGAATCCCAGGGTACCACCATGGTTCCCTACACTTTAGACTTTGACAAGTCTAAAGTACCTATCATCAGATGGTCCTTTACTGATAACAACTAGTACTTGTGACAAGAAGAGATCAGACAAGCAAAGCCTATAAGTCGATGAATGATTTGAAGAAGCTATCAACTCAAGACCTGCTTACAATCCAACATCTAGAACCACAAAAAGGATCTCTCACTAATGAGCAGCTGAACCAGCTGAAGAATTCCATGTTCAAAGGAATATGGAAAATTGTGAAGGACAGAAGAGAACAATAAGGAATTATTAAGGTTTTGGCTTCATCAATCCAGGGGGAGATTGTTAGGACAAAAAGGATTGGTGAAACCACTTTTGCAAACCTTAGTCTAATTCATTTCTGTCAAAATATTCTAAGTATAGAACTGCTGAAGAAGGAAGATCAAACTGCTGAAGAAGAGATTCCTCAAGTACTGAAGAAGAAAAGTCATCAGAAGTTCTGAAGTTCAAACCAGACATTTCTACTGAAGAACTACTGAAGACAAACTACTCATCAGTAGTTTGTCATTCATCAGTACTTATGAGAAGATCTTTTCCAATGCCTATTGTATCAGTAGTTTATTAGTTTAGTATTACTTTTACTTTATGTACAAGTTCCAAGACTGAAACTTGGTTGCAACTTGTTTCTGAACTTGCTTTTTGGCAAGGTTCATGTATTTGTAAAGTCTATAAATAGAAGGGTTCATCCCTTTGTTTAAGACATTGATTTTAATACAGAAATCCTTCAAAGCATATTATTGTTATTTCCATTTCATATTTATTGAGAATCTGTCGAAGTGTTTCATTCTCATTCAATACTTAGATTCTCAATAAATACTTATCATTTATTAGTTTCTCAAACATCTAGGGGGAGTTATATCTCCTGTTGATAAGTGTAGCTTTAAACTCATAACATTCCGCTGTGCTATCACTGATCAAGAACTTACTAAACACCTAAGTGTTCACTAGCAAGTTCACACAAAAGAGCAATACTGATCCAACATAGATCACTCGTCCAATCATTTATCCAATGTTGTAACATTTTTTACCACATTAATATTAACAAACAAGGCAGGGGCCTAGTCTCCTCCCGAGGTTTTATGCTGGCGATCTACAATTCATAAAGGGCTTTCCTCATACATCGAGTGTTGTTCTTTGTGTTTTAGTGCTTTTCATACTTATTCCTTGAATCTGCTGATAGTTGCATCCTCAGGATACAACTATCCATTCCAAATCATACCTTCGCCATCCCGAGCATAGTTGTCCATTATTTGTTTCTTTAACATCCTGATTCACCATTTTCAGAATATAACTAGATTATAAACTTATCTAACACTTATAGCACTCTACCTCACATTTTCTAATTTGGAAAACAAAATTATTTCTACTTAGTATTTTTTTACCAAAACAATTTGGCGCCCACCGTGGGGCAAGTGGTGCTATTTTAACAAAAAACTTTGTTAATTTTTTTTTCCAAAAACAACTCACTTTACAAAATCTTGACAACTATGTCTTCTTCCCAGAAAACTGTTTCCTCATCCATGCCATCTTCAATCTCTACCATAAATGCTACACTGCCACCCCCACTGTAACACCCCAACCGATGGCGGAAACATCGGGATGTCACGTATTGAATGATTGTTCAGTAGCTCATGGTAGTACACAAGTTTAAATAATCCTTTATTACATTACAATTTTGAATTTAAAGTCTACATCAAGAAATCAACAAAGCTTCAAATATCTCCTCATGCTAGCTCTAGACTTCAAGCATCAGTATTTCCTGTTGAGTTTGGAAAAATGGGGGGGTCAACTAGAAGTTGGTGAGAATACATAAGCCATGTCAAGCAAATAGTTTAAGTATAAAAGTTTAGCAATTTGTATGTCTATCGTAAATTTAAGTCTACATGCATAGTATAATATGTTGACATAATCAAACCTCCGACTAGTTTAGGTCCATCCCGTCATCTACGGTTCACCTTAGTAATATGTTGAACGATAACAATCACCCACGTGACCTATGTAGGAGGTACACGTATCCGGGTGGGGTTGTCAATCCAATAGATCTATTATTGAGTATCGCCGGCTTGGCCATAGCTAATGATTATGTAAATGTTGAAACTCGTTGAAACTCGTTGAAACTGTTGACTAATACATGAGGCAATAAAGTTTACTACTAGACATGCATGTTGAATTGCTTAAATAATTGTTGCAAGTATAAAGAATCGCATAAACATGGTTACGTAAACTCACCTTGGTATAGTTTTTGGTATTGAGAAATAGTATAAGTGTATCCCAATAGATTGCCAAGTATCACCCTATGTATAAGGCAACAAATAAGTCTAAGTCTATCTAGTTTACAAGTATAATCTAGGGTTTCGATTTGGGGATATTCAATTGTTGAATTTATAAGTAAATAAAGGGAAATTTGATAATTAAATAAAAAGAATTTTAGTTTAGGATGTTCACAATAATGCTTTTGAAGTGTAAAAATATTTTTTATAAAATTATTTTCTTTAAAATAGATTATTAAATCTATTTATTAGGAATTACCAATAATTAACATTAATATTTAAAAATATTAAAATTAAAGAATTATTATTTTAAAAATCATATTTCTGTTCTAAATATTTAGAAATAAATTGTATAAAATTTTGGTGCAAAAATATGAAAAATTGAATTTATTATGATTTAATTATGATTAAAAATAACAAAAATTGATTAAAAATATAAAATAAATGATTTTTCTGAAATAAAAATTATTTCAGAAATGTTTATTGTTATAAAAACTTAGAATATTTTTTGTAGGAATTTATAAGATCGTTTTGATATTTTTATAGATTTTTATAAATAAAATAGAATAAACTTGATTTATTTATTATATATATTAAATAATTAAATTTTCTGAAAATAAAACTTGTGTAATAAGGTTTGTCAGTTATATATCATAAAATAAATTTGTTAGAATTTATAAGTCATTTTTGATATTTTAAAACCATTTTTAAAAGTTAATATAAAAAAAATACAATAAGGAGGTGGTTTAAAAATGATGCATATGCTGGGACTCGAACCTGCCCTTCAGGCGGTTCAACATTTTACAACAACCCTTCAAACCATCTGGTCTGGCCACCAGAGTTGTTTTATTTCTGTTTAGAAAATATTTAACATAAGAACAAGTCATTCATCTTCCCCAATATTAACATAAGAACCCTAGATTTTCTAATAATCACTATCAACAATCAATAGCCTCTGATTTCATGGGGCTATTGTTTGTTGATTGCCGAACAACAAAAACATCAAGTAAATCGTGGCTTACAGTGAGTGTTAGTGTGATTTGAATCAGTCAACGAAAAAGTCAACCGAGCTTGATTCTTAATTATAAACGATTTGTTACTAGAAATTGAAGATGAGGGTTTGATTTTCGGCACTGTTAGGTTGAAAAGAAGGGTCCAATTTATAGTGTTAAGCTCGTATGAACGAATTGGAAAGTTTTGACCCATTTAATTATTTACGCGTGATTAGTCCTAATTAAAGAATGATTTGACTGGGTTAATGTGTAATAATAGGCGAAATCCTTTACTAATTCATAACATAATTCAATCAGTGGGTATATTGCCATTTTTAAGCTTGCTTGATGAATCCTTGTTGTGGGTAGCTGCTGTCACGTTCAGCTGAGAAAGGGAAGGGAGGACAGCAGTTTGCGTATAAAAATTAGAGGGTTGGATAGAAAAACAAAAGTCCCTCGTGGTCTAGTGGTGAAGTGCGTGTGTGTGTGTGTCTGAAGGGTCACCGGTTCGATACCCGGCTGAACCCTTTTTATTTTTTTTTTAAAACTAAGCAGATAAGAGGAGGGGTGTTTGGGCCGGCCTGATGGGCCTTGGGCCTTGGGCCTTGGGCCTGTGGGCTCCAAATAAGGTAAAGGGATGGGTTGGTATTTGTAGGTTGGGTTTAGGCATGTTTGGGCTCAAGTAAGGGTGTCCATTTAATACTTGATATCATGTGAAGTATTATTAATTTTTATTATTATTATTATTATTATATGTATATATATATATATATATATATATATATAAGTTGTGTGGTCGGGAAATAAAACTTAGGCATATTATAATTTGGAAACTTGGCAATGTTACACCCACCTGCATTCTCAAGAAGCTCTACTTCCCAGATTCCACCAAGACCAGCAATGGGAACATCTGGATCCACTCCTCCTGTTTTCGTATCGAATGATGAGCTCCTTTCCATGTTTTCAATGGTGAAGGATCAAATGCAGTAACAGCAGGAGACCAACAGGATGATAATGAGAGAAACACAATCCCTCAAAACATCCTCAAAGAGACCAACTGAAGACATGGGGACACCATTACAACCTAGGGTGTTAGATTTTAATTCTGGCATCTCTGGGGGAGTTCATCAAGGAGATTTCATCCCCATGAGTACTGGATTCTCTGCTCCAGAAACAACTACTGCACCCAGGATGGCGACCACCAGGGATCCAGGATATGCACCTGGGCCATCCCAAGGATACAACAATAACGGTAACAATTTAAGTTCCAGTACCTTTACTGCTAATGATGTTGCTTCTTTGCAGGATACATGTATAAGTCCACAGCTAGCAAGGGAGCTACAGAAAATTAAGGATATGGTATCGAGTGTACCAAGGATAGTACAACCTATTCCTGAAGTATCCTCAGCATGCCATAGGGTGTCTCGATTTGCACCTCCCATATGTGATGCAGAGATCCCAAAGCGGTTTCAAACTCCAAGCATGAAGCTCTATGATGGATCTACAGATCCTAAGGAGCATGTGGCTCAGTATAGGGAAAGGATGGAGATAAATCCAATCCCTGCCAATCTTAAGGAAACATGCTTATGCAAGGGATTCGGTTCAACTCTCACCGGTCCAGCTTTCAAATGGCTCCTAAGTGTTCCTCCCTATTCTATTACTTCTTTGGATTCAAAGATTCAGGCCATACAAAAGATTCAAAGCCTTGCAAAAGTATAACCTAGAAAAATTCAGGCCATTAGAAGTTTCACAAACTTCTGATTCTGCAAAAAAGAAGCCTGCTGCCAAGATAAAGAAAATATCACGGGAACAAATAAAGACAGACTTCAAGATGGTTTTGATTGAGGCAACACCATTGTTGAAGATGATTTCATGATTGAAGAGAAGCCCCTGATTACACAAGATATGGATCCAACAACATTTGCTTATCAACTGAAACAAACCATCACTGATCAAAACTAGACCAAGGTAATTACTGAATACCACATTCCTATTCCGAGTAGTGTACCTGGTACTGTACAAGTTGAACATAGAAGGAGATCCAACCTGATCATATCTGAATTAGAAGACCAATCAACATCAGGCCTATCTTCAAACAAGCAGATAGTACCATACAAGGCTGACTTTAATCTACCTATTGGACACCTCAACATGCCCACTAGTTTGTGGGTGATACGGTGTTGCAATGCGGTGGTCTACACCATAATTTTTAAGAAGCTTGCCAAAGTGAAAGTTTTTAAAATGGGACCCCCCATCACTAATGATCACACGAGGGATTCCAAAGCGAGTAAAGATGTTACTTTGGACAAACATGCACACCACTTTGTGATCATTCGTCTTGGTGGCAATGGCTTCAATCCATTTGGATACGTAATCCACTGCCACTAAGATGTACAAATTACCGAATAAATTCGGGAACGGGCCCATAAAGTCGATTCTCCAAACAACAAAGATGTCAACAACTAGAATCGGCTGCATGGGCATCTCGTTCCATTTCGAGATGCTACCCATCTGTTGACATCTTAAGCAATTTTTAGCGAACTCAAAAGCATCTTTAAATATGGTAGGACAATATAGGCCGCATGAAAGCACTTTGTGGCCCGTCTTTTGACCACTGAAATGGCCACCACATGCTGATGTGTGCACCATTCTCAGCACACATTGAACTTCATCATCCGGTACACATCTTCGGATGAGCTGGTCTGGTCCAACTTTAAAGAGGTATGGGTCATCCCATATGTAATACTTTGCTTGAGCAAGAAAGTGCTGCTTCTTCCTCTTTGGCCAGTGCTCTGGAGTGGTTCCTGTAACTGCATAATTAGCAAAATCAGCGAACCATGGTTTAGTGGAAACAGATAATAATTGTTCATCTGGAAATGTGTCATTGATTTCCAATTCCGTTGCTTGTGTCTCATGCACCACCCGTGACAAGTGGTCGGCTACCACGTTCTCACTCCCCTTTTTGTCTCGAATCTCAAGGTCGAATTCCTGCAACAGTAAGATCCAACGAATCAACCTTGGCTTAGCATCCTTCTTTTCCATGAGGTACTTGACAGTACTGTGGTCAGAATAAACAATAACCTTGCTACCCCACAAATAAGATCTAAACTTATCCAATGCATACACAACTGCAAGCAACTCTTTCTCAGTAGTGGTATAATTTAACTGAGCATCAGAAAGAGTTTTGCTTGCATAGTAAATAGCCACAGGCTTTTTATCCACTTATTGTCCCAGAACCGCCCCAACCGCATAATCACTAGCGTCACACATTATCTCAAAAGGGGTGGACCAGTCTGGTGATTGTAAAACAGGAGCCTCAATTAGTTTTTATTTTAGGGTGGTTAAAGCTTTCACACATTCTTCATTAAAAACAAACAGGACATCTTTTAGCATAAGGTTACATAGCGGTTTAGTAATAACCGAAAATCCTTTTATGAACCGTCTATAAAACCCGGCGTGTCCAAGAAAGGAACGAACACCTTTGACATTTGTAGGTGGAGGTAAAGTTGAAATCACTTGAATTTTAGTATGGTCCACCTCAATTCCCCTACTTGAGATTACATGTCCCAACACAATCCCTTCCCGAACCATAAAGTGGCTCTTTTCCCAACCTAAAACCAGATTTGTTTCGACACATCTTTTCAAAACTTTTGTTAGTTGTGTTAAACATGACTCAAAAGATGTGCCAAAAATGGAAAAGTCATCCATGAAAATCTCAAGAGAGTCCCCGACCATATCTGAGAAGATACTCATCATGCACCTTTGAAAGGTGGCCGGGGTGTTACATAGGCCAAATGGCATTCGCCTGAATGCGAAGGTGCCATATAGACATGTAAATGTAGTCTTCTGTTGATCCTCAGGATGTATGGCAATCTGGTTATATCCTGAATAACCATCTAGAAAGCAGTAAAATTTCTGACCTGCGAGTTTCTCAACTATCTGATCAATAAAAGGTAATGGAAAATGATATTTGGAAGTTGCAGAATTCAACTTCCTGTAATCAATGCAAATACGCCACCCGGTCACGGGCCGGGTAGCAATTTGCTCACCATCCTTACCTGTAACAATCTGTATACCTGCTTTCTTGGGCACTGTCTGTGTCGTACTGACCCACTCAGTATCCGAAATCGTGTAAACAATACCTGCATCAAGCCACTTCAAGACTTCCTTTTTCACCACTTCCCGCATATTCGGGTTCAACCTTCTCTGAGCATCCCTAGCCGGCTTTGCACCTTCTTCAGTAATAATGTTGTGCATCACAATGGATGGACTAATTCCCTTCAAGTCTGCAATGGTCCATCCAATCGCCGCCTTATGCTCCACCAACACTTCCATCAATGCTTTTTCCTGCACATCAGACATATTAGAAGCAATAATAACAGGAAGAGTTTCATTCTCACCTACAAAAGCATATTTTAAATGCTTTGGTAATTCTTTCAGTTCCAGCTGTGGAGGTGATTCCAATGATGGCTTCAGTTGTGTGTCAATGTGCTCTGGTAGGCTTTCCACCTGATGTGTCCAGGTGGGTTTCCCTTCTTTGACGCCATCACCTCCAACACGTTCTCCATCTCCTTCAGAACTTCCATGTATTCAGCATCCTTCCTGTCACAAACAAAACACGTCTCTGTTGCGTCTTCCTCATTTACATGAGGGTGACACGTGTCAATAATGTCTGCCATAAAGCATTCATCACTGACCAGAGAATTAGAGGAAAAAACACTCAATTGAACTTTCCTATTCCCAAATGTCATGTCAGCTGTCCCGTTTCTACAATCAATTAAAGCATTTGTAGTTGCTAAAAACGGTCTACCAAGTATCACATTAGGTTATTTAGTTGTGTCTGAAGAGACATAATCTAACACTAGAAAATCAACTGGGTAGTAAAAGTCCTCAATTTTGACAGTGACATCGTATACTATCCCCCGGGGAAGTTTCAAAGTCAAGTCAGCCAACATCACAGTAGTGTCGTCTTTCTGTAAAGGCCCAAAATCATACTGGTCGTATAAACTTCCCAGTAGGATGCTAACACTAGCTCCGAGATCTAGTAAAGCTCGGTCTATCCTAAATTCACCCACTTGAATGGGTATCAAAGAAATCCTTGGATCCCTGAGCTTAGGAGGAAGTATACCCGACAAAACGGCACTGACACTCTCTGAAAAATCAATTTTCTTTGGAACTTTATTTTGCCGTTTTTGAGTACACAACTCCTTCAAATACTTAGCCTAAGAGGGAATCTGTTTAATAGCATCTAACAAAGGTGTATTAATCTTTACCTGCTTAAAAGTTTCCCACATCTCCTCCTGTTGTGGGCTCCTTCTTTTTACCTTTGTTTCCGGTGGCACCAAAGCTGCAGGAAACGGGATGGTATTACTCTCCACACCCTTTTCCTTAGCTTCAGTGTTATTCTCTATTACCCTATTTGGTGATTCAGAAAAAGTTACTTTCTTAGTCTTTTTAGGGCTAACAGATGTTTTTACAGATTCCCTCTCATCATCATCATCACTGACATCCTCCGCCACCCCCTCTACAAATGGTGGTGGAGACCCTACCTTATTGTCATAAATCTTAACTGAGCGAAGAATACTTACTTGATTAATCTCTGCATTTTTGCCATGTCTCAAGATGGATGATTTGTGTGCAGGATTTACTGTAGTGGTGCTCGGTAACTTACCTGGGTCTTGATGCATAGAGGACAACTCTTCTGCAATCTGGCCAACTTGCTTCGAAAGGGCCTTGTACTCCTTGTCCCTTATTTCATTTTCCTTCCTCATCTCTTTCATGAAATCGCCCGTTGACTTCATGAATTCTCCTGTTGACTTCATAAACTCAGTCAACATCTCTCTCACTGATCCATCCTGTCCCGAAGAGCCACCATGTTGATTGCCTTGACTTCTCCAGTTGCCTTGAGAACTCCCTTGATTGCTTCCAGATCCTTGCTGGTAGTTTCTTTTATTGATGTAGTTCCCTTGGCCTGAATATCCTCTTTGATTGTTTTGATTAGGTACCTGTGATGGAGGATTCAACTGGTTAGAAGTATTACTGTAACTAAAATTAGGGTGATTTCGCAAACCTGGGTGATATGAATTAGAATTCATATCATATGGCTTTCGCTGTCCATAAAGTTGATTTACTTCTTCATATTTCCCTTGTTGAGTAGGACAATCAGCATCCATGTGTCCTAGATCATCACAAATGGAGCAAACTATAAAAGAATTAGCTGACTTTTCTCCATCACTCCTTCCTGCGCCTCTACCAGCTGTCAATTGTGCAATCTGTCTCTCCAAGCTTGCTATTCTCTTTTCAGCATCTGCATCAACACCCCTAGCTGCTCCTGTTCAGCTTCTTCTACTAGCACGAGCCTATCTCTTTGATGTCACTGCTAACCTCTCCATATACTCCCAATCCACATCCTCATGGCTAGTTAAAAAGGTACCATTACTATTGGCATTCAGATCTCTAACAACCTCGGGTAATAGGCCGTCATAAAACGACTTAATCAGTTCCCACATAGGTATATCATGATGTGGACATTTCCTTAACAACTCCTTAAACCTTGTGAATGCTTCATGAAATGGTTCCCCCGAGTGTTGTTGGAAAGTTCTGATAGCCTCCCGAGCATCAGTAGTGCGAGTCATAGTATAATATTCCTCTATGAACTGTTGTTGAAGCTCTTGCCATGTGAACATGCTCCCAGCTATCTGCCACTGTATGTCATGCTTATTTAGAAAGAACACAGGATTTATGAGTTACAACTATAATAAAGCACGATAAATAGATAACTTTTAACCATTGCGAATAATATCGGTTCTTTTGCACATAATAATGGACGGAGAATTAGAATAATTTGGTTGTTGCAAGTTTATGTTTTTAAAAAATCAAAATGTACGTGCTTGTTTTATTTTAACGTATCCGGAGCTTTTTAACTCAGAGGGTTCTTTTTCTATCTACACATCTCTTCTCAAACATCCTGCTTGCATGGCCAATTCTAGCACCACAATTGTTGAACTCTCCACACATACCGACTTCCCCATCAAATTAACCTCAAATAACTTCCCCTCCTGACGCAAGCAAGTCCTATCCATTCTCACGGGTCTTGAAATCGAACAGTTTGTTAACGGTTGCACTGAGCCACCACAAAAATTTCTTGAGGGAAAACACAATCCCGCCTATCGATCTTGGTATTGCCAGGATCAAATACTTCTTAGTGCGCTTCTTGGAAGTTGTTCCAACACCATTCAACCACTTGTTTCCTCTGCCTGACAACTTTTCCAATGATTGACCGAGAGCTATGCTGTTCTCTTGCGATCTAGAATTATATGTCTGTGAACCAAACTGGAAACCAACACACAGACAAGTGGCTAAATATCTCAACGAGATGAAGGACATAGCCGATGAATTGGCTTTGGCGTAGAAGCCGATTGATGATGATGACTTCATAGTTCACATACTTGCCCATCTAGGTGATGGATACAAAGAAATCATTGCGGCCCTAAAGACACGAGACACCACCACTACTGTGACACCCGCTAAATTCACCAGTCAAGACCGTACAATTAATTAGTTTTGCCTCAATATGTGCCTAGACTAAGTGTATCAGTGCACGTCAATATTTGAATGATCATGTGAAACAAACCCTACCCGAATACAATGATCATGATAATCAACAAGTACAAACAAATGTATGTACTTTCACATAATATTTTATGTAACAAAAACTATGTTTTTATTATACAAAATACATATGTGTATGTTAAACTAAAAACAAAAAACAACTCTCTCTCTCTCTCTCTCTCTATATATATATATATATATATATATATATATATATATATATATATATATAAAAGTATATAATTGGTTTACACATGTATAGACTTGAGGGATTTCAAAATGCATATTATATATATCTACATACATACATGCGGCCCATTTATATATATGTACAATCAAACAAAACCTATATAACATACATACATATATACTCGACATATTGGAGTGTTGGTGCCCGTTTGAATTTCTCATGCATGTACACACTACACAAACAAACAAGACACCCTAGTTGAAAACATACACCAACATAGCTTCTTATCCATTCACCACCTCCTTCCAACACACATTTGACTTCCACAATTGCACATTTTCCTTCCCCAAAATAGGCCCACTAGTTCCAAGAGAAGCATGCATTTTCAAAGTCAACCAATTATACTAAAATGGCAAGTAACTTTTTCGTCAACAAATCCTATGTAGTTTGACCTCCTTAGACTAATCCAAATCCTCCTACACTCATTCTCCCTTGGCTATGTAAGAAGGCCGAATGGCCATTGTTTTGCTACAACACTCAATCAAATATTACTAGCACTTAAACAATACCCTCTCATCCTTCCTTCTTTTCTTTTGCCTCGGATCGACACCAAAACAGCCCCACCCGGTTCGTTTTCGGTCGCAAACCACAACCATCACCCACGTTCAAGCTTTATAAGTGTCTAGAAGTGTAGAGTGGAAGCAATCGACTAGGAGTCGACCCATCCTCACCTTGTTTCAGTTCACCTTGGTGGTATGACAAAAACTAACCTATATTTTTACCATTTTATTTTCTTAGTCGATATCAAGTTCACCCGAATTTATGACATACATTAACACCAATAAACTAAGTTATAATGTACAGAAACACAAAAAGTTGAAGTTATATACCATATATATACACGCAATATATATATACATATATATACACACACACTATATTATAATGCATGAGGCAAGGGTAGTTTAAGATACTCAAAAGTTAAGAATTTTATTTTCATTAGCAACCCTAAAATGAGAGTATTATAGTCATTCAAACATTTTTACACTTTGATACTTTATATTAGTTACACTTTAATCCCTTAAACTTTACTCACTTTTTGCTTATTTAAATTATAGTTAAAACTTATTTTCCTTATTTTAATCAAACTATGCCCCATATTTTTAAATAGTCATATTTTTTTCATACGTTGATACTTTTATAAAAAAAAATAATTACATCATAATAATGAGAATTTTATTATATTTAATTTGAGTATAATATTGCTATTTTTTAATTAATTTTTTATGTGATACGTGATTAACAATATCTAGGAGTGAGCAATAACTAAACCGTTCACCGAAGCCAAACCGAAAAACAGACAAAATTGAACTAAAATCTATTGAAAACTTAACTAACTAACATCTGATGTAACTTAAAATCGGTGATCGTTTTCTTTTTTACCCTTAGTTAACCGAACTCAGTCAAACTGAAATGGAACCATTCATATATTCATAACAGCGCGCCCGTGCGATGTAATAGGGAACAAAAACACTTCTAATGGTGCATGGCTGGGTTTGGTTCAGTTTGTTTATTAGCCTCAACCGAAACAAAAATCGGCATTATCAGTTTATCGATCTTTTTAACCAACCGGTTAATTGGTTCAGTCTATTTGGTTAGATTGTCGTTTTTATTTCGGTTTAGTTAATTTTGGTTGATAACTAAAACCAAAATTTGGTTAAAATTTTTATTTAGAAGTACATGAAATTGATGGTTCTCTCAGTTCTCAATTTGGGAAAAAGTTTTCATTTGAACCAAATCCTATATATATATATATATATATATATATATATATATATATATATATATATGGATGCATTAAAATAAAAACTAGGTTTAGTTGTGAGAACCATAGGAACTCACTTATTAGCCACACATTTAATTAATTGTGCAATGGATTTGTGGTTGTAATTAAACCATAATATAATATTAAATAAAATATTAAGTGTGTTACACCGGTATAGTCATTTTGTTACACCAATGTAAGGACGACGTATTTTTTTTTTTTTGTATATTTTCATAGTTAGCCAAATTTACATCCTTGGGTAAATTTTTTTAAAAAATGCGCAGTTTACGTCGGAGTTCTCACAGTTCTTATAACTGGAGTGAGTTCTTAACCGAACCGAATCCTATATATATATATATATATATATATATATATATATATATATAAAGCACTATACGCATGCTAGTATAGACCCACACGTAATGTTATTTGTAAACATACATAATAGATGACATCTAACTGTTCTTGTATATAATTGTGTCCCATTAAAATTATACAAGGTCATTCTTTTATATCTATATCTAACAAGAGTAATATAATTAAAACGTGCTACAGTTATGAGGCTCATGGAATCAAATGTGATGGTTTTCGGTATAACCTTTATATTGTTGTTTGTGTCTTATCAATGTAAGTTCTCCACCTATAACCCTTTAACTGTGATATGTTTTGAGATATACATCCTAATTAATATTGTCATTTTGGGTCTATAGGTGGAAGAAATGAATTCAGTCACATGGGAGCATTCGCGGTTCCACCACCAAAGGATTGTACTCCACGTTGTGTTCTATCGAAAGATACTGAATCGTACTATTGTTGCGATAAATACTATGCTAGTGAGTTAATCTGTAAAAATAATTGTAAAAACAAGAAAAGTTGTTGTCAGACACAAACATAATTATTAGTGTTACTAAGGACAACATATATAATGAAGATCAACTATTTGGATACTTGGTGCTACGACAATATATATAGGATTTGGATTATTTGAGAACCTTTGGCTTAATTGAGAATTAAAAGAACTATTCTGAACCACACATTTTTCTAAGGAAATTTTTTGTTCGCTAAATCACTCATTTCCCTATAAGATTTTATTATAATATTTTTGCATTTATACGTATATGTATACTAACGTGTGGTATGCTTGTGTTTCGCTTGGGATGTCAATGCGGGATGTGACTATGACAAGAAACTAGGAAAGTTCGTGAAGGTTCGGAAAGAAAAGAAGAAACCTAAACAAACTTTTGAGCCAGTTATGACTAAAGAGCAGAAGACTATTTTGCGCATAAAGCTGATGAACAAACAGATGGACGAAGCGCGAAGGCAATCCAAGCAATAGTCGAGGGGGATTTTGTTGATGCACGTTTTGCGACTAATGCTATTGGATTGCATATTCTATTATGTTTGTCAAAGTCGTGGGGTCGAAGGTGGAATATTGAGGATCGAAGGTGGTTTATTATGGGCGAAGGTGGAGAAACAGGTCGAACATGGAAGACTGAAGATCACTGTGCTGATTCGACCATAATGAAGGGTCGAACCTGCACATTCGACCTTTACGGGGGGCGAATGTGCAGGCCTATATATATTCTGATTTCATTTTTCAAGTTAACTTTTTGTCATTTGTTTGTCTGGTTCGACCTGTTATTCTCTCTAGTGTTCTAGTAACTTTTGAAACTATGATATTTCATTGTAAACATCATTGTAAAGCTTTTATCAACTTGTTTATTAATGAAATAGATGTTAAAAGGTGAATTGCGTGTTTTGTTTGCATTACTATCATTTTGTAACTGATTTAGAGATTCTGCACCTAAATTGGTAGACTTGTATGATCAACTAACATGTTTTTGTCAAAACGATCCTCTTACAAAGTGGTATCAGAGCCTATACGGATCATACAACTACGAATTGATAGTTTTTGAACTGATTTGGACCCAAATTTGATCAAAATTTTTCTGTTTTGAATGAACAATGGTTGTTTGATGAAAATTGATTGATTCAGACTAGTTTTCACGGATAAAATCAAGAATTCTCTTCATTAAGCTTGTTCCAAATCAGTTCCAAAGCAAAACTTGCAAAACATCATCAAAATTCATCAACTTTTGAAAAATTGTGATCAAAATAACCGATTTTCAAAGAATAACCGTTTTTCAAATGAACAGGGTCGAACGTAGGAGAGAAAGGTCGAACGTGTAGTGTTTTGGGTCGAACCTAAGATTTTTAGGTCGAACGTGAATCATTTTAGGTCGAACCTAGAGGTTGTGTGTGTTGTTTTGTACATTCGACCAGTATTTGGTACATTCGACCCTACGGGAGGTCGAAAGTGGGATTTTAGTGGTCGAAAGTGAGACAGAGTTTACACATTCTAAATTTGAATCCACGACAGTTGAAAAGGGTTGAACGTAGAATCTGAGTGAAAATTTTTCTAAGTATTTCGTGTTTTGGACTTCGTAGACGATATGTGGGGATTTCCAACAACACCTAGGCCTAATACTACACAGCAACAACACGTTACCATGGATCCTTGGGCTGTAGCTGCACAGAAGACTAACAGTCAACCATCTCAGCCGATTAATTACCTCGCGATGACTAGTTCCATTCCAAAGATCGTTGCCCAATCTCCACAACAACCCATGAATGATTATTGGGGAGTAGCAGCAGCAGTGGTACACACTCAAACTTCTAATGCTATTTCTACACTAATAAATGATTTGTCTTCAGGAAGTGGAAACCGTCCACCGAAGCTGATGGAGATGGTGGATTACAATCAATGGAAGACTAAGTTCAAGATTCATTTGGAAGGAATGGGAATGGAGGGCACCGAGGCATGGCAGGTGATTGCTAAGGGATATGTTGCACCGGTTTTGGAGAATACAGGTGATCCAATTCCGCTGGAGATCCTAGGTGAGGTTGAGAAGAAGAAGTTTGCAGTGGAGAAGAAGGCGTTCTCCCAACTATCTCAAGCTATCAACACTGATCTTCTACATCAGTTTGGTTCATGTACTACTTCCAAACAGCTTTGGGGAATGAGACTTTGAAGGAGTTGATTCCTAGATATTGTCATCTTTTGACTGAATTGTCAAATTATGAAATTAAGATTCCTATGTCAGAGTTGGTTGATAAGTTTGCTGATGCATTACCACCGTACTGGAATCAACAAATTGAGGTTCTGAAAGAGAAGGATGCTTATCAATATTGGAGTATCAATGAGTTGATTCAGAAGTTAGAAAATAAGGAGTTGGAGGAGAAGAGGAAAGCTAGAAGAGCACAATTCCCATAAAATCCGGAATTGTATCATGCCTCTTCATCTACTTCTGTGAATAGTCCAAGTGTGGCAGGTAATGTTGCGCCACATATAGCTTGTGTGTCGAGTGTTATTGAACCACCCAGACAACCAATTAACTACCTTGCACAAACATCAACTTATCCACCAAACTACACCACAAATTCTTACATTCCACCACAACCACAACCTCAAACGTCTACCGCATGTTATTCATCCAATACACCTCAACAACAACCGTATGTTCCTAACACATCACAAGCTTCTTCTAGCCAAAGTTCCATTGTGTTGGAAACTTCCAACATGGATAATGTAACTGTTGAAGTTGCTCAGCAACACATTGCGTTGGTTTCAGCAATGGTTGCATCTTATAATGGACTGGTGGCGAGTCAAATTGGTAACAATTGTCTGACTAATGAAGATTATGCACAAATTGATAAGGAGGAGATGGAACTTATTGATATTCAGTGGGCGTTTTCCAGTGTAATGAGAAGGGTGACTGAGTTTATTGAGAAGACCGGTAGGACTGATCTGGCAACATCACCGAACACCACATATGGCTTCAACAAAGCCAAAGTTACTTATTTGAATTGTGGTGGTAAAGGCCATTTCAAGAGGGAGTGCTCCCAGCCAGCTAAACAAGGTAATAGAAATCCTTTCAATTCTAATTGCCAAAACCGTCAATCTCAGAACCAAGTAACCTATCAAAACCAAAACAACAACAACTATCAATCACAAAACAATTACCAAAACCGACAAAACACCTCACCAAACAACTCTGCTAGACAAACAACTACACCAAACCAGACTCAAAATCAAACACCACATAACCTAACCCAAACTATTATTCCTATCTCAACACCAAATAGCCAACAACAAACTGAAAACCAAAACCAGGCTTTGGTGATCCAAAAGGATGAAGGTTTTGACTGGACTGGGATGCAACTGGATGTTGAAGAGATTACTACCGGTAATGTAGCTTGTGTTGCTCAGAAGATTGATTTAGAGGAGCCGGTGTTAGTTGAAGAAGTTTTGGAGAATGAGAAGGTTTCTGAAGTAAAGATTGAAGAGATGGTAGAAGAAACTAATGTTCCTGTTGAGAAGAATTCAGGAATAATCATTGATTCGGTCACAGATGTTCCTGATGAACGTGATTCGACATATTCTGATTCGGAGTGTGAAACGGATTCAAAAGCCAGTGTCAATTCATTGGATGATGATATTGATCAACTTTTAGCCGAAGCTGATTTTCTGATGACTCGGAAGTCATGCATAGTTTATGACGCTTTCACACATTGACTACTCTAAATTCTTTGTTGGAAAGGAAGCGCATTTTGCTTTGATGGCTATGACTGATCCTCCGAAGCAGGTAAGTCCTGAATCCACAATTGATATGAATAGTGAAAAATATTGTGGAACTTATGATAGATTGACAGAGGAAAACAAGCAACTCAAGGTTCAATTTGAGAGTGCAAGAATCAACTGTCAATCTTATCGCAAAGAAGCACATGAGTTTAATAAGGTGCTTGATGGTTACAAAAAGGACATTTCTGATGCTAAGAAAACTCTTTCTTTGAAACAACTTGACATAAACAGTTATATCAATGAACTTGAAGAAACAAAATTAGAAATGGCAACCACCAAATGCTCTGCTGAAAAGGTCAACAAAAGCTTGAAAGTTACAAACACATTGCTTATGTTGTTGACCATATCATTGAAGAACCCTCACAACCTAGTAGTGCAAACTACAAGGCTGTTCGATCCCCAGTGTTATTTGAGAATCACAACTTACACTCAATAACACCGGAGAGTTCAATCAAATCAGACTCCGCATCGGAAAATGAATCTAACACTTCTAGTGTTGGAGATCCACATTCCGATGTCAGGCCAATTTTCGGATTGAACAATGAGGGAGTGGTTCCAGTGACTGATGATTCAGACACTGAAGATGAGAAACCTAAGAAAGAGTGTGATATTCCTATGGAAAATCACATTATCACAAATGAACCAGTTTCACCGTTTCAGTATTCTCATCCTCAGGCTAATGCACATTGAAAGAATCAATCAGTTACTGATGTGAAGAAGGTTGAGAAAAATGAATCAGTTAACAAACCCGTCAAAGTATTTTATCGGATGGAAGGATCCGATAAGATTATCTCTGACGAAGAGTATCCGATTAAATTTGCCAATTATTCAAAAATTGAGAAAATCTGGCAGGAGAGTACTATATGGTTTCCTAAACATGAAACGACCAATGATGTACCTCCGGAAATTTTAAAGAAAATATATCTGGATGCCCCAAAAGAACCTAAGGTTCATGTCACTGATTTCATTAAGCCAAAAGATAAGTCTAATGGTTTTCTTGAGCCGACGTACTCAAAGGACCCAACTCCTGATAGTTTGAGACGTAGATGTGTGGATGATCAATATCCAATCAATTCCTACGCTAAGTCGAATGCCAAGAATGTTTTTGAGGAATACCGTGCATGTTTCAAGTGCGGGGAGAGAGGACATTTACTTGCTCACTTCCCGTACGTGAGACATAAAAGGCACGAAGTTGAGATGAAGCAACCATATAAAAGTCCAGTTGACAATCATTGTTATCCTCAAAGACGTTTTGTCCCTCAACCAGCACCATTTTATAATCAGAGTCGTTATTTTCAAAAGAGGGATAATCATCAATTTGCTTATGATCGTCGTTACCGGATTGCTATGGAAAAACTTTTGAAGAAACCAGTGGTGAACTTAGCTGTTGATAAACAAAAGGTTACTCCAAAACCTGCTGGTAAATCATCAGTTGGACCTGTTTCTATTAAATCAGAAAAGGTAACTAAGAAAGTTTCATTTAAGAACGATACAAAGAAATCGACTGTGACTCCAAAATCTCAGATCAAGATTCTGAAACGTTCGAAACAATCTTGGTCACCGGTGGGTTCTCCGGGTGCTTCAACCTCAAAGGTTAATGAAAAACCTTAGAGTGAGACAAATTTGAAAGATCAGAAAAAGGTCGATTCTAATTCAAATGTTTGTGTGAATGAATCTTTGAAATCCAATGTTCAAAGACCCAAGACCAAACAGGCTTGGGTCCCTTGAAAGAACTAATGATTTTCTTTGATATGTGCAGGGAGCTCCAGCTGGCCCTGTTAGCAGTCTCTGGATTGTCGACAGTGGAGCTTCTGGTCACATGACGGGTGATTTGACGCTGCTATTCGATATAAAGAACATCAATGGAGGATATGTAGCGTCGCTGGAAATAAAGGAGGTTACATCACGATGGAGGGAAGTGTGAGTAATGGGATTGTTAGTTTTGGGAAGATTTCATATGTAAAACAGATAGACTATAATCTTTTAAGTGTCAGTCAAATCTGCGACGAACAGTTTTCTATGCATTTTGATGACAAATCTTGCTATATCCTCAAACCCGAGTTTGTTATTCCAAAGGAGTGGATCATGCTGAAAGCACCAAGAGTGAATAATCTTTACATTCTTGATATGTCAAAGGCGATGACAACTCAGGGCCAAGTTACGTGTTTCCTATCAAAAGCTACAGAGAAAGAATCTATTATGTGGCACAGGAGGATGGGACACATTCACCTCAGGAAAATGAATCATCTGGTGAAGAATAAGCTTGTTGTAGGCGTTAATGTCAAACATTTTCATCTCAATGACAAGTGTGTGAGTTGCAAGAAGGGCAAGTAGCACAAACAGTCCCACAAACCGAAGAAAGTGAATTCTGTTGATATGCCGCTTGAGCATTTGCATATGGACCTATTCGGACCTGTCAAATGTAAAAGTCATGCTGGAGAACTATACTGTCTTGTGGTTACTGATGATTACTCTAGATTCTCATGGGTGATGTGCTTGCAATATAAAAGCGACACGTTTACCAATCTGAAAGTTCTGTTCACTCGTTTGGAGAATGTCTATGGATTGAAAATCAAAAGGATTCGGAGTGACAACGGGACGGAGTTCAAAAATGCACAGATGGATGCTCTTTGTGAAGCAAAAGGAATTCATCATGAATACATTGCTCCGTATACCCCGCAACAGAACGGTGTTGCAGAGAGGAAAAACAGGACTCTAATTGAGACGGCAAGAACAATGCTTGCGGATTCTAATCTTCCAGTAATGTTCTGGAATGAAGCCATTTACGCAGCTTGTTACGCATTGAATCGTGTGTTAACAGTGAAGAAGTTTGGCAAAACTTCTTATGAACTGTTGAACAGACGAAAGCCGAATTTAGAGTATCTAGAACCATTTGGAGCACCATGTACTATGCTTAATCCATCTGAGAAGTTTGCTCCAAAGGCTGAAGAAGGATTCTTTGTTGGATATGCAGCCTTGCTCAAACGGGTATTCAACAAACGAACTCGACAGGTAGAGGAGTGGGATAATGTTGAAGTTCAATGATATACTCAGAACGTACAGGGTAGCGGTCCAGATTGGATGTTTGATTACAAAGACTTCTTTGAATCATTCAATCTAGATAACTTGGTTGAAGAGGCTGTTCTAAGACTTTATTACGAGTGTGAAAACGCAGTGACTTCACTGTTGGTGCGTCCGATCACTGTAACTCCTCCAGCAGCTTCTAATGATACCAATGTTCCTGCAGCTGAAGAAGAGGTTTTCCAAGAAGCTTCAAATACTCTTGATACTTCAGAATCGGAAGATGATGATGAAGTCTTTAGTGAAGCTATGCTACATCATGCAACAGATGAATCACCAGTGAACCCAAATCCAGCTGTTGCTACATCGTCTAACACGGGTAATGATCTTGATTCGACAGAGAATTTGACTACTCAAACTGGATTTCTGGTACCTGATAATCCAGAATCTCGAATTCATCGTATTCACCCGCTTGAGCAAGTGATTGGTGATCCTGGAAGCAGTGTTATGACTAGAGGACAACTTCGGAGTGCAAATTCACCGGAAAATCTTGGCGCTTTAGCTTAATATGCAAAAATTCAAAAATCTGGCTGTCAGAATGACTGGTCCTTTGCTTGTTATGTTTCGCAGGTTGAGCTGCGAACTTACAAGGATGCTCTTTTGGATGATGCTTGGGTAGAGGCGATGCAAGAAGAACTGTTGCAGTTTCAGAAACTCGGTGTTTGGACACTTACAGATTTACCTCCGGGGAGGAAGAAAATTGGAACCAAATGGGTTTTTAAATGCAAAAAGGATGACAGAGGCGTAATCGTGAGAAACAAAGCTCGACTGGTAGTTCAAGGTTTTCATCAAGTGGAAGGAATTGACTACAATGAGATCTATGCACCTGTAGCACGTTTAGAAACACACAGAAACACACAGAATTGTCGTTTGAGGAAGCTCACAATTGCTGTGCATTTCTTGGCGAGGTCAAGAAACACACAGAATTTTCGGGAATTATAGACTCGTTGATGCAATAGTTACACCTGCCATTATCTATAAAGATCATCAAGTGGATTTCTGGAAGAATGCGAAGCTGGATTATTGGGATAATCAGACAGCTATAGTAAGCAACATTCAAGGACAGCTTGCTATCGTTACAGAGAGTAATATTCGAAATGCCTTGAGACTGAAGGATGAGCCAACAGATCCTAGAAGTTTGTCTTAGATTGAACAGAGGAAATGTTTTCTTCGGATGAAGTATAACGGACCGATCACAGATGGAGCTTTACATATAGGAAAACTGTGTCCACAGTTTAAATATCTAGCTCATGTGATGTTACACGTCTTTACCGGTGGTTATGACGTGATGAGGAAGAGCATCAGTTCGTTAATAGGTGCTCTAGAGCTGAACAAGCCGTTTAATATGTTGGGAATGATCTTGGATCACATGCTTGAACCGTTGAAAGATTTGAAGCACAAGAGGTTCTTGCTATATCCTAGATTTTTACAGATGATATTTGATCAGAAGTATAAGAAACTGAGAAAAGATCCTACACAGATTCTAGTTCAAGATCATATGAGTTTGAACACTTTGATCAGAATGAAAGGCTACAAAGGTGTTCCTTAGAACGAAAGACCACCTCACAAGAATTTGTTTGGACATCTGATTAATCCAGATTATAAGGATCCGGGTGTGGATAAGGCTAAAAATGCTAACAGTGAATCAGATAATGATGATCCTTTGTTTCATGTTAACCCAGAAGCAAAGAGGAAGAGACAAGTGGTGAATGTTGGAGCAAAGAGTGGCAAAGGGAAAGGTAAAGAAAAGGAGGTTGAGGATGAACAACCAAAGAAAACATCAAGAAGGAAGAAAAGCATAGCAAGAAAAGGTACTATGCTTGTTGATGAAGAGTCTGCAGATTCTGAGGAGACTCAAACAGATGAACAATGGGATTCGGGTGAAGAGACTGTAAAAAAAACCAAGCCCAAGGCCACTGTGGCTGGTGAGTCTGAAAGTCTTAACAAAACCTTAGAGGAGCAGAGAATGAAAAGTCCGATTGTGATGGACGATATAGATCTGGGTCTTGGTATTGGTGAACAAAGATTTCAGTGGATCTCCGATTGTGGGTGAGAAACAGAAGAAGCCCAAATACAAAACCATGTCAAAGAAAGATGATAAAGAGAATCCAAAGAAGAGGAGAGCAAAAGAAGTTGAAATCTTGATTGCAAGAAAGAAAATTCCTGAAGTGACTAGTTCTAATTCTGCTACACCCGTGACATCCCCAATTGCTAAGAAGATGAAGAAATCAGTAGCTGAAAAGAATGTTGATTCTTCTGCTGATTTTAATGCTACTATGGAAAGAGTCTTGAATAAGTTCAAGAAAAAGACTCCTGTTGCTTAGGCTTTAATACCACAGGTTACTGTATCAAGTGATGTGATGAGTGCAGTTAACCAGAAGCTTTCAGAAATGATGAAATTTATTAACCAGCAACAGCAAGAGATTGAACAATTGAGAAAGAACGATAAGAAGATGTTAGATATTGTTGAATCTTCGCAGGAGAGTCAAGAAGAATTAGAAGCGAAGATTAAACAACTTCAGAAAGATAATGAGAAGTTGTTAAAGCATGAACAAAGAAATACGAGAAGATTTATTGCTTTGAGACTCAAGAATAAACATGTGAAGAAGGATAATAAGGGTTTTAGATAGCTTATTGATGATTTGTATGAAAAAGCTCCTCAGATGAAAGAAGGAGAGGAAGATAAAGAACATGAAGAAGAATTAGTTGATTTCGAACCGTTAGAGTCTGAAAAAGAAGAAGATGATGAAGATTTAGAATAGGATGCCGGTGATGTTCCTGAGAAGAAAAAGAAGGATGATAACAATGATGGTTCTGGAGATGATTCAGATGATAACAGTTCTGCTAATGATGATGATAATGATGATGATGACGATGATGATGAGGATACAGAGAAGTATAAGTGTGAAAAGAGAGAATCTGGTAAAGATGCAGGAGAATCTAGTTCAAAAGCTCCTGGTGGTAATACTAATGATGACAGTATTTTCTGGAATGAAAAGATTAGATCTTTATCAGATGAAGACAAGAAAGTGTATCGTCAAATGTTGAGTAAGAAGGTTTGGACGATCGAGCTTACTGGAAAGTTTTCAGAGATCTTTGAATCAGATGATATGAGGTTTGAGCTCGAATATAATGATCCTGATCTTGAAGATGGTGAAGTTTCTACAGCCGTGTCAAAGGAAATACTTGAAGGTTTGGCAAAACAAGTAGGTAAATCTCTTGAAGAGTTGATGAGTGACAATTATATTCCAGATATTCCTGAAAAAGAAGCTGGAAATCACTCTGATGATAGAGACACTCCTGTATTTGAAGATGTTGAGATTGAGGATATTACTCATGAAGAATATCCTGATTATTTTAAAACCAAACAGGATGATGCATTTCCTGAGTTTTCTGAAGATTTGTTGAATCAGGCTGAGAAACTTGCAAGAGAAAAGAGTAAAACATTCGTTGATGAAGTATTTAAGAATGCAGAGAATCAGAAACCTAATGTAGAACAATCTGATGATCTGAAAATCTTGTTGAGGAAACTGAAAGAAAAGGAAGCCAACCGACCAAAGACTGAAATTCAGGGAGGTTTCTAAAAATTTCACAACGAATTGTTCAAAGGGAAAGCTCTCGATTGGAAATATTTGAGACAGCTAAGGTGTGTTGCTGTTAAATGGGAGAAGGAAATTATGTATTTCAACAGATTCCATGATATCAAAACACTACCTTACTAGGCTGTACGCGATGTCTGCCGACATACTTTGTCAGGTGCAACTGTGAACAATGATGCAGTTGGTTATTTTGCAGATCGCATGGCTAGAGAGAGCAGAACGAATTGGGATGTGTTCACTCCACAGTATCCTAAAAGGATAGTTCACAACAAGAAGAAAGATCCAATTACTGGGATGAACAAGGTGACTTTGAAGTATAAACCACCGACTGTACTGAAACATATTCCTTTGATGCCGATACCACAACACTTTTAGAAAGAATTCATGTGGTGGTATTATGATTGGAAGACCGCAGAAGCTGTTATTTTGCTGAAGGATAAGAGAGATGAGTTCAAGAAGATTCATATTTTTGATCCGATGTGGTTGATTAATTGCTCACATGAAGACATTATTATGCTGTATTACAACCCTATTTACTGTGAAAAGAAGGATAGCAAACAAGCTCTGAAGTACAAACGTGTGGTATGCTTGTGTTTCGCTTGGGATGTCAATGCGGGATGTGACTATGACAAGTAACTGGGAAAGTTTGTGAAGGTTCGGAAAGAAAAGAAGAAACCTAAACAAACTTTTGAGCCAGTTATAACTAAAGAGCAGAAGACTATTTTGCGCATAAAGCTGATGAACAAACAGATGGACGAAGCGTGAAGGCAATCCAAGCAATAGTCGAGGGGGAGTTTGTTGATGCACGTTATGCGACTAATGCTATTGGATTGTGCATTCTATTATGTTTTGTCAAAGTCGTGGGGTCGAAGGTGGAATATTGAGGATCGAAGGTGGTTTATTATGGGCGAAGGTGGAGAAACAGGTCGAACATGGAAGACTGAAGATCACTGTGCTGATTCGACAACAATGAAGGGTCGAACCTGCACATTCACCCTTACGGGGGGCGAATGTGTAGGCTTATATATATTCTGATTTCATTTTTCAAGTTAACTTTTTGTCATTTGTTTGTCTAGTTCGACCTGTTATTCTCTCTAGTGTTCTAGTAACTTCTGAAACTAAGATATTTCATTGTAAACATCATTGTAAAGCTTTTATCAACTTGTTTATTAATTAAATGGATGTTAAAAGGTGAATTGCATGTTTTGTTTGCATTACTATTATTTTGTAACTAATTTAGGGATTCCGCACCTAAATTGGTAGACTTGTATGATCAACTAACTTTTTTTTGTCAAAACGACCCTCTTACAGTTTATACCCCGATAGCGTTTCGAGATAGACAAATATGATGTTGTGACATCCGACAAAAATCGGTGTGTTTCCATACGTAATTATTATGTGTAATTAACAGTAATTAAGTACAATTCAAAATTAATTGTATTAATTTAGCCTTTAGAGAATATCAAATTACCCATAGGATGCATAGAAATGTATTTGTTTGATTGAAAGCATGGCGAAATCGCGTGCAAATAAACTTGCCTGGAACGGATGTTGGTGATTACCTGGTAACAATTAATTAACCGAAAATGATCCCTAACATCCAATATATAAAATAAAGGGTATTTTCATGAAATATTATGTGTTTGGGAACACCAAAACCATAAATAGAAACTCCAAATAAAAATCTTCCAGTAACGAATAAAGTTCGCGTATCGCACCCAATACGCGCGAAACTTGAAAATTCACCTAGATAAAGCCCAAATAACCTACCAGTGCCTAAACTAGTCAATGTTTAAGGGTAATTGGGAGTCGATTATATGTCCGATATAACTTATAATAAACACGTGGTAAAATCCCGAAAACCCTAACCGAAACACTTAGAACTTAACCATGATATTACAAGATATTTAGCAAAAGCAAGTGGGCCCCACAACAACACCCTTTTGTTGCCAGTTCTAGGGTGTGCCCAAGCCACCCTATTGTTGCTTGTTTGGCTATCTAAAATAATGGTGCTTAGAAGCATGCTTAAGCCATGAGTTGTCCATTGTACATGTTATAAGATATATGATAAACCATAGCCTCTAGGTCGGCCAAAAGCAAGAAGCTATAGCCACACTTGTTCCACCTAAAGATGCAACTAATGATGGTGTCTTGGGCATGCTTGGTGATTATTATATTATACAAGTAATATCACATGGTGAATTAACACTTTATAAGCTATTATAATCACACTTCAACAAAACAAAACAGCCTTCCCTCTCTCTCTCTCTAAGTGTTACGGCCATGATGCCTTTATCACCACCACCCTTTGTTTTCAAACAAGAACACTTAAAAACACTTCTTTCCATACCAAAATAAAGTGTGTTTGGAAGCTTGGAGCTTAACCCTTTGAAGAACACGCATAACTAAAATGTGTGAAGAACACGCATAAACCCATCCAAATCAAGAGTTTTTGTCTTCCCTAACCTTGTGCTAGTAGTAAGCTTTTTGATCTTGTCATTTTGATCTTGAAAGTTCATGTTCTCATGTGTTAAAAGCAAGTTGTATATGGGGTAGGGTTATGGATTTTCACATAATAAAACATATGTTGATATAAAACTAAAATGGGAGTGTAAAGGTGATAAAATGTGCCATAGGTTTTGTTATGTTGGTAATGATGTTTGTAAATTGAAAAGTTAAACATAATCTTACATGTGTTAAAGATCTAAGCATAGATTGTAAAATGGGTTTTAAACATGAGATGTTGTATGTTCTCACAAGACTAACATAGATGTTGTATCCCTCACTTCCTTATCATGGAGGGAAGGTGTTTATACTAGTAATGACTGATTACTTTTCAAAATGGATCGAAGCTGAAGCATTTGTACAAGTGAGGGATAAGGAAGTGGTTTCATTCATTAAAAGAAACATCCTGACAAGATTTGGAGTGCCAGCTGAGATCATATGCGACAACGGTTCTCAATTCATTAGTAAAAGGACAACTGGCTTTTGTGAAAGCTGGGGAATCAAGATGATAACTTCAACACCAGTTCATCCTCAAGCTAATGGACAAGCAGAATCCTCAAATAAAATTATTGTCAACAATTTAAAGAAGAAGCTTGGGGAGAAGAAGGGAAAATGGGCAGAAGAACTTCCATTTGTACTTTGGGCTGATAAAACTACTTCGAAGAATGCAACTGGGCAAACACCTTTCTCCTTGGTTTTTGGAACAGAAGCAATGCTACCTACAGAGACGGTCATGCCTACAGCAAGGAAGCATCTTCAGGATGCAACTACCAACGCAGAAGCATTATTGCAGGATTTAGAAGCAGTAGATGAACTCAGAGATGCTGCTAAATTGAGAATGGTTGCTCATCAACAAAGGATTGCTAAAGCTTACAACAAAAATACAAGGATAAGAAGATTTCAAGTAAGAGATTTAGTATTAAGGAAAGCCTTCCAAAATGCAACCAAACCAAGTGATGGCAAGCTAGCTCCTAAATGGGAACGTCCATATTTGATAGATTCTGAAGCTAGCAAAGGAGCATATTGGTTATCAACCATGGAAGGAGAAAGTCTACCAAGGGCTTGGAATGCTATTCACCTGAAATACTATCATGCTTAGGGATGCATGTGACTGATCTCTCTGGAAGAGAAACTATAGTCCGAATCACAGGTGGGATGAAGGTGAAGGCTGATAGAGATGAATCATCTCCATATGTAAGTATTCTTAACCTATTTTGATCGTTTGTTTTTAACTAAAATAGTCTATTTCAAGAATTTTGCAGTACCATCCTGAAGATGGAACATTTTGAAGACTAGAGGGTTGGCCACCCTCTCCTCCGTTAAGGTGTCCGACACCTTCCTAAGGTTTAAAGGTTTTCACCTTTCTCATGGGGTTAGCAACCCCGCCTGGAGCGCACGTTGTTCATATATATTTTCAGGATGGTGGGACCAGTCCATGTAAAAGTGGCTGACAATTTCACCATTTTTGAGATATGTATTGATCTGTTAAGGTTTAGACATTTTTCAATGTCTCTTACGTATTTGGCCTTGTCGCCAGTAATTCCTAAGATGCTACATTAGGCCTTGTCGCCAGAAACTCTCAAGATACTACGTGTTGGTTTTTTACCAAATTATTCATAAAAGGACTTGACCCCAGTGTACTTAAAGGCCTTGTCGCCAGTATAATAATAGTGATTGCATTTATACATGTTGTTCTTGAATATTCCTTGAAAAAGGAAATGGTCTCGAAGACCATCTTGAAGGTATTATACTAGGGACATCCTCAGAATAATGAAGATCATCCTGGGGACATCCTCAAGATAGTATCATCCTGAGGATGACTAAGCAGAATGAAGGGCATATTCGAAGACTATCTTCAGAAAATAAAGGTATCATTTAAGTAATTTGTTTATGTCTGAATATTCACTAATGATGGCAGGATATCAGAAAGAAAAGGACACAGGGATGTAGCGTCAAAAAAGTAGTTACCATATATTATTTATGCATCACAGGCAAAATTGATGTCAACCCCTGGCTTCATCCAAAACCAGGACCCATCCACCAAGGGTCAGCATCTAAAGTCAGGGTCAATAATAGATTTGGGGCTTCGTTTGGAAACCAAGATCCCTCCACCCCAAACCTTAAAATATCCTAAATTATTACATACCAAATAAATTTTTTTTGAAATTGTTCAACCACAAACTACCCAAAGCAACTACAATAAAAGATTTAAAAAGTGGGCTCCAGCCTAGTCATCATATCCTTCATCACCCACAGGAAGATCCTTCACCACCTCAGCCACCTTAGCCTCTGCTGCCTTCACTTCAGCATCCTCAAGATCCTTGCTTGTATCTTCAGGATGAGTAACAGGAACAGGCAAATCCACGTCTTTACCACCAAGGCTCTTAACCTTTTCCCTCCAAGCCTCAACATCCCAGTCATCCTGTTTGTAAAATGGGTGTTAAACATGAGATGTTGTATGTTCTCACAAGACTAACATAGATGTTTAAAAACATGAATAAGGGCCGTAGGGTTTCTGGTAAAAGGATATTGGTTTTGAAAGTTGTAAAACCACACATACACATGTTAAAAGTGTAGATCTAGAGCATTGTTTGTAAACATAAATTGGATACACCCAAAAATGGTTTTGAACATCTTAAGATGACCATCCAAAGTATAAGGTCGTGATGGATCTATAAAATGTAACAAGATATAAAAGTTAAATATTCAAAGTTACAAACTTTGAAACACCAAATATGGATATTTTGGACTAAAAATACCAAGTACATTGTTATTATCCTTAATAATATTATTATGAACGAGTAATAATTTTGGATCATAATAATAATATTTTGGAAAAAACTAAGTTACTAGTTTAGTAAGAACTTGTCATTTTTAAAAGAATAAGGATAAAAATGTAACTTTTAAAAGTTAAGGATGCTAATTGGTAACTTTAAAAGTTAAGAGGTGTAAAATGTCAATTTAGAAACTTGAAGTCTAAAATGTGACATTTGAAAAGATTGGTGTTCAATTTGAAAAGTTGTGTTTGTCAAAGGTTGGTCATGAAAATGTTCTCAAGACTTACAAAAGTGGTAATTTCATACAAATGTAATTTTTATAAAATCCATAAAATAGGATTTTATAAAAATATAAATTACCAAACATGTTGAGAAATATAAAAATAAAGGTTTTTATAATAAATTGGTAATTTAAAAGACTTGGTAAAAATTGTATAAAAATGAACACTTTTATATCTATGGGAATATAAAAGTGTTGGAGCATTTTCGGTGTTGAAAGTAACCAAGTCTTGGTGTATGAAAATACAAAATTTATTTTCTAAATTCCAAATAAAACATGTTGTTGGAAATTTAATAAAAATAACCAAATATATATTTTGGATGTAGGAAAAATAATATTACGACGACAAGTAAATATTCCTACAAAATGTATGTGTGAACAACTTGTATTATTCGGGACGCGGGAATATATAAATACAAATGATTGAATGTTGACGTAATTATATTACAACGTGTTAACGGACAAAAATGTGAAGCGGACGGATTAATATATATTGTATAACTTCCTACAAGATATGTATATATGTTATTGCATCAAATGTGGACATGAATATATATATATATATATATATATATATTGAACTAAAATATATAAGATTTCTTATGGGTAAAAAATGTGTAACACTTTCCTAAGTGTTGGAAAAATATTCGTTTGAGAATTAACGTTAAATAATCTATAACGGTTACACGTTTAAACTAAGTTAAGTATGTGAACTTGACAATGTAAAATATGTTGTTGAATCGACAAGATCCTAGTATATTTATTTAATGGAAAACTAAATATAAGGTAAAGTGAGTCGAGTCGAATGTTGAAAATGAAATATCGATCGACAAGACCCTAGTATAATTATTTAACGGGAAAATAATTACATGGTAAAGTGAGTCGAGTCGAGGAGGATGTAATACGAGTTAATTAATACGGAAATATAAGTGTAACTTATAAAAAGGGTAATCCATCACCAACAATCCTAGGAGATACGGGGAATTGTGTCTAATAGTGGTGATGGGAGTTGGGTGTACAACTTGTCAGATAACATGCACTATAGACTTAGTGACTTATATGCACTAGGACGTTCATATGTGCTTGACCTCGGACTTGCTATTCTCTGCTATTTGATTGCACACTATACTTTAGGTGAGTTTCATGGCCCCCTTTTACTGTTTTTGTTTTGGGGTAAAGATATGTTTTGTCAAATGTTGTTACATGTCTACATGTTGTTAAATGTTAAAATGTGATAAGTGGCATGATGAGTACTTAGGTTTGTTATACACCACTCGGGGTGAGTTCTCGCTACTGTAACCATTTACTTGTGTTTTGTGTGTGTGTATGAAATCGAGAATCTGGTGCCTGACAAGGCCCACCCCTAATCGATAGCGTCGATTATGCAATTGTGTATACTAGGGGTGAACGTATTCTGAAGTAAGTTGTTAATTTCCGAGAAACAAATTCTGCTCGCGGGGCATTGCTTGTCTTGGTTTGGTATGGGCCTAAGGGATTGCTCGTCATAATTTATGTAGGAGCTAGCTACTCCTTACAATGGCCACTACTTGTGTTTGTTCCGCACATGTTGTTAAAATGTTGTTGTTGTGGAACTAAAACCTGTGAACTTACGAATATTTTATATATTGGCGTCTTTTTAAACATATCTTTCAGGTAACTAAGTCGTGAATAGATATGATGCTAGTGCGGTGGAATATGGGATGTCAGATACTTGTCGGGGTTTCATCTATATTTTCCATTGGGTTGAGATATGGATGGAAAAACCCCATGTATGAACTTGTTGTTTGTGAATTGTTTTGTGTAATGTTGTGACAAGGTACTCATTTTCGATATCTTAATAAAATGATCTTTTCTAATTAAATATGGTTTGTGTTAATCTTGACTTTGATATGCTCTCGAGCGTTGCGCCACGTGTTTCCGCCATTGGGATGGTGTGACAAATATAAAGTGACAAAATGTGTGTACGATAAAAGGGATAAGCCCTTTTTTTCAGAATTGTTTTTGTAAAGGATCAACACTCGATAACTCATAAAATGGCCTTCTAATTCTTTAGGTGCATGTGCACCTCTTGCTCGAGTGAAGTCTTTATGCGTAAACACGATTAATAATTACCTTCACACATTGTGTTGTTTTTCATGTATGAACAAAAATCCACTGAAAAGCCGTTTTTTTGCATATATATATATATATATATATATAGAGAGAGAGAGAGGGGGGGAGGGGTGGGTGTATGAGCATGAAAGGATCGATAACAAACAAAGATTGATCAAACAAGTTAGTTTCTGGTGCGGAAACCCTAAAACTATCACAAAATAATAATCAAACAGATTCAAACACACAGATCATCATTTTCAATCAATTTCATTAATAAAACACTTGTTTACACGTTGAATAATCAATACAATCAAGGTTTAAACGTAAAACAAGTTTAACAAAATCTAGAGAGAGTTTTCAGAAAGAGGAGGGAATAATAATCATCAAAGTTACATTCAAAAATGAACTTGACCTATTTATAGGCCTGCACATTCACCCAAACTGTTCATGCGAATGTGCAGGTTCGCCCATATCAACTGGTCGAACCAAGTTCTTCCATAATCTAAGTCTTCATTCGTACAAACAATCTTCCTTCGCACCTTTTATACCTCCTTCGCACCTTTAAACTCACTCCTTCGCACCTTCGATATCTACAAAACAAAATGTGTTTGACAATCCAAAGCTTTAGTCGCACTTTTGCATCTACAAACTCCCCCTCGACTATTGCTTGGATTGTGTTCGTCGTTCTTCATCCAACCTTTTGTTCCACATTCTGATATGTCTTTGAATCATTTGTTCTCTTGTCAACACCGGTTCCTGAAATTGTTTCTGTTTCTGCGTTTTCAGCTCTAGCACCTTTTGCTTCTCCACATACTTTCCCAATTTCTCATCATAATCACATCCAGCATTGATATTAAACGCAAAGCACAAAAATACCACATGTTGGTACTTTCCTGCTTGCTCAGCATCTTTAGCATCTGAATAGATCGGATTATAGAATAGCATGATGATATCCTCATGTGAACAGTTTATCAACCACATGGGATCAAAGATATGCACTTTCTTATAATTCGTCTCTCCATCCTTCAACACAATCACGGCCTCTGCAATCTTCCAATCATAATACCACCAGATGAAGTCTTTTGCAAAGTGTTGCGGAATAGGCATCAAAGGAATCTTTTTCAACACTTTCGGTGGTTTGTATTTCAACGTTACTTTGGGCGTGCCAGTTATCAAATCAATATCCTTCTTATGAATGATTCGCTTTGGATATTGTGGTGTAAACAAGTCCCACTTAGTTCGGCTTTCTCGAGTCATCTTCTCAGCAAAATAAGTAATCTGACTATTTGACGCTCCCGTTAAACGGTGACGACAAATGTCTCTGATTGCCCAATACGGAAGGGTCTTCAAGTGATGAAACTTCTCAAAATACAAGATCCCCTTCTCCCACTTTACTGCGAAACACTTCAACTCTTTAACAAACTTCCAGGCCAACGCACGACCTTTGAAAATCTTATTGTGAAGTTTGTAAAAGCTGCCTTGAATGTCAGGTTTCGGACGATTATTCTCCTTTTCTTTCAGCTTCTTTAACAACTCTTTTAAGCTTTCTGATTGCTCGAACCGTGGCTTGTTATATCCTTTAAAGATTTCATCTTCAAAGACTTTGCTCTTATCTTTTGCAAGCTTCTCGGCATGGTTTAGCAGTTCGTCTGAGAAAGAAAATCCACAATCTTGATTTGTTCTGAAATATTGTGGATATTCTTCGCTCGTAATATCTTCCATTTCGACTTCCTCGAATGCAGGAACATCACGATCATCCGAGTGATTTCCAGCTTCTTTCTCAGGAATCTTAGGAATAAAGTTATCTGCAAGTAATTCTTCTAACGTCTTGCCCACTTGCTTTGCTAAACCTTCAAGAATTTCATTCGAGATAGCCGCAGAAACTTCACCATCCTCAAGATCAGGGTCATCATACTCCAATTCGAATAGTTTATTGTTTGATTCAAATATTTCTGGGAACCTGCTAGTCATGTCTATCGTCCAGACCCGATCAGTGAGCATCTGGCGATACTTGTTCTTATCTTCTTCGGACAATGACTGCAATCTCTCGTTCCAGAAAATATCTTCATCATCAACATTTTCACCAGGAGCTTTAGAGCTCGATTCACCGCCCTTATCCGAATCACGTTTCTCATAAGTAAACTTATCAACATCATCATCATCGTCATCACTACTATCATCAAATGCAGAGCCGTCTCCATCACTCGATCCATCATCCGATCCTCCATCATCCTTATCGTCCTTCTTCTTCTTCTTTGTATCGTTACCAGCATCTTCATCTAATTCATCATCTTCCTCTTCATCAGACAATTCGTAATCAACTAGCTCTTCTTCTCTTTCTTTTTCCACTTCACCAGCTTGAAGTTGAAGAGCTTGAGAGTACAAGTTCTTTATCAGATCATCCATATGCTTGTTACTCTTTTTCAGCTGTTTGTTCTCCTTCTTCAAGACTATGATTCTTCTGGTGTTACGTTGCTCATGTTTCAGCAACTTCTTGTTTTCTCTCTTCAATTTCTTGATTGTCTTCTTCAAGGTCTCATTATCATCTGCCGATGTGACTACGACTTCTAACATCTTTTTGTCATTTGATTTTAACTGCTCGATCTCCGTTTGTTGTTTAGTAATCAAATTCATCAACTCAGAAAATCTCTGATTCACAGCAGTCATGATGTCACTGTCCACCGATACTTTTGTCTTCTTTGGTGGTTCAACAGCTTCATGCAGTTTACCTTTTCTGATTTTCTTTAGCACATTATCCAATGCTTCATTCACATCATCCATTGGAATTTCTTTAGTTTGTGGTGTGCTAGATGTTGTTGCAGTCTTCTGTTTCTTATGAGCTGGTGCTGTAACCGGTGATTTTGTACTTGTAGCTGGTGGCAGTTTCTTTCCAGCTATCAATGATTCTATCTCTTTCTTTCTCTTTATACTTGGCTTCTCCTGTTTCTTCTTCTCTTTTCTAACAGCTTGCACAGGAGAACCAACCAACGTCTCTTCAGCATTAAAACTCAAATCTTCTACATCAACGGGAATAGGACTTTTGTTCCCTTGATCTTCTTCTCTTTGGCTAGCAGATGCACCAGCCTCAGTGGTCTTGGGCATGGTCATCTCTACTGTCTCAGCATCAGAATTCCATTGTTCTTCCTCAATTGTCTCTTCTGAATCAATGGATGCTTCATCAACTAAATTCAATCCCTTTTTCGCCATCCTCTTATTTCTTCCTTGAGTACTCTTCTTCTTCTCTGGTTCAGAAACCTCAATCCTTATCTCTGGTTTCTTTGTCTTACCACTCTTCGGGCCTACATTCACAACTTGTCTCTTGCGCTTAGCGTCAGGATCAACATGATGTAAAGGATTATCAACATCAGAATCACTGTTCACATTCCTTACAAGCCCCTCACCCGGATCTTTATAATCCACCCTAGCAAGATGTCCAAACAAACGTCTAACAGGAGGACGTTCTTCAACAGACAAACCCTTATAAGCTTTCATTCTAGCTAGTGTGTTCAACGACATGTGTTCCTGAACAACAATGTGTGTAGGATTTCTCTTCAGCTCTTTGTACTTGTGATCAAAAATCATTTGAAGAAAACGAGGATATAAAAGAAACTTCAGGTTCCTCGTTCCATTCACGGGCTCCAGTAAGTGAGACATCAACATGCCAGAGATATTGAACGGTTTGTTCAATACTAAAGCAACCATCATCGAACTGATGCTCTTCCTCATCAAGTCATAACCTCCCGCAGCAGATCCGAAAACGTGAATTAAAACATGTGCCAGATACTTGAATTGTGGGCACAGCTTTCCTTTATGCAACGAACCGTCAGTGATAGGTCCGTTGTACTTCATCCTGAGAAAGCACTTCCTTTGATCCATGAATGTAAACTCCTTTGGATCTTTCGGATCATCATCCAGATTCAGTGCTTCTCTCAAATCTTCTTCGCACACTATGACTCGTTGTCCCTGGATTTTGCTCGTCAAGTAAGATTCGCACTTCCAGAAATCTAGTTTAGCATTAGACCAGAATTCCTGTATCATATCTCGGTAGATCACTGTCGGCGTAGCAATGGCATCTATTACTCTGCTTCGCTTCAAAAACTCAATGATGCCGACAAATTCTGTGTGCTTCTTCACATCGCCAAGATATGCGCAACAGTTGTGCGCATTCTCAAAATCAAGCTGCTTTGCGGGCTGTGATGAGGATCCTGCTTGTTCTGTAGTCTTCTGCTGTTCAGACATGGTTAGATCTGCAAAACAAACAAAAACACAAGTTAAAAATCGACAAAAAAATCAAAATTGAAAATTTTGGTCAAAAACCCCTCCTTCACCCAAACGGGGGTACGAAAGTGATTTTTGTAGTGGTACGAATGAGAAATAGATGGTACGAATGTGTTGATTTTGATAAAAAGTTTCATTCGCCCATCTAATCCTCTTTCGCCCATTTCCTTTTCTTCCTTCGCCCATTCAAACTGGTCGAAGGAAGCAGTTCATAATTTTGAAAAATCAATTTTGAATTCTAGTCATCCTGAACATGTCCATTTGATTGTATTGGGACCTAATCAAGCCGATAAACAATCCTAGACTACCAGTTTTATCAATTAAACATTGTGTTTGTGTTTTCACCCAAAAACTAGGGTTTAAACATCGACTGTTCAATCTGTCATGTTTTAAACTATGATTTTGATTATTTCTCCCCGTAAAACACACACACAATGAACCCTATGCATCAATTATGATTATTATGATGATTTAAAGCAATTTTGAACACTTAGGGCTCGGAATGTAAAAACAGGGATTACGAACTGATTCCTTGTTGTTTACCTGTAAAAGTGATATCAAACTGATCAGTGGTAAAGCACGAACACAATAGAATGATTTTAAACGAAAAAGCAACAAGGTGAGGTTACGATTAAAAATCTGGAAAAAATATGAATGAGGTTCGAATGAGAGACTGGATATATATAGGCCTGTTCCTTCGCCCGTTTTGTTCATACGAAGGAGAAACTTTTCTCTCCTTCGACCCTATTGAAAGGGTTCGAATGAGATAAAAGGGTTCGAATGAGATAATTGTCAGGAACACTCTCCTTCGCCCAACAAAACATACGAATGAACAAAGAAAAACCCACATTCGACCAAACGAATGGGCGAATGAGACTTGGGATTTTTGAAAATTTTCCAAATCTCAAAAACGAGTCCCGGTTCAATTATTTTCCAACTTTTAAGCATCCAACATTCATGTTTTCACATTTTAAGAGTTACAAAGCTCAAATGGTGTATCAAGGTTTAGAAAATCGACATCAACCACCATCAGTTATCAAAAATAAGATGACAATGAAAAATCTTTTTGGATTTTCTAAAATTTATGCTAAAACACACCTAAAATCTTTTGGCGTTTTGTAATTTTTGACGAGAAAATAAAATGCAAAAATGTAAATGAAAAACTGTAAATATTTTTGTGATTTCCGGTAAAGGGATCATATCAGTTTTTGAGAAATCTGATCACACCGTTGATCTTTTTGAAATTATTATCATTAAAGACAATGTGTGATCTGGCAACTGCTGATATTGTGATCCACATAAACTCACATGCAGACTGTTGTGCAGTGCTTTATACTGATACTAATATTTATAGTATAAACGCAATTGTCTGTGGTTCCCACACACACGACATACTCCCGTATCAAGAAGTAAATGCACAAAGACTCATTGTAAAGCGTGATTATGCTTTCGTCGTCTGTAATTGTACAAGATATAATGCATAGAGGTATACAGGTCAGCAAATTAATGCAGCAAAGTAACATATGCACTATACCAGGTTGAGGACTGATATTAATCATGATTTGCATCAATGATCAATACGATGTAATAGATAATCTTTGATCATCATATAACATAGAAAGTTCCTCAATTCGGTAACTTTAGGATTTGGCATAAAGCTCTTTTATAAAGACACCCTGTCTGATCTAGGTCCGTAATGACTTACAGCAGAAGATCAGAGAGGCTATCCCCAGACAACTAATAACATAACGACCCTAAACCTCCGAGTTTTGTACAAATACCCTATCAAACGAAATTACGGTACTAAGACCATATGCCCATGAGGAGTTCATCCACACAACAAATCGTTTGAGATGTATGTATCAGACACGCAGTAATAGGTCTACGAAGCCTATCAGCACATCGCACAGACTCAGACTCACGCCCTATATAGCATTACATGATTTAGAATGTGTCAGATCCCCACTGATGTACTATCATTTCCCTCCATACTCCAGGAAATCATTTTAGAATTTTCTGATTTTTTATAGATTTTCGAATTTACTGTTCCCAAGGATAAGCTGGAGCATTTCAAATATGTGACTGCCCAGATATCGTTTGTTCACAGAAATCTGACGGCATTAATCTAAGGGAAGAAGATATAGCAGTCAGCAAAGAAATTTTTCAATTTTTATGATTTTTGAAATTTTTCAATGTTTTTGGATTTTCAAAATTTTTCTGAAAAACAGTAAGAATTTAAACTAAAAAGTGATAGACTGAGGTGGTGATTAGTCCTGTTTTTCTTTAATACCATTTGCTTTCAAAAGATAATCAAATCTGGATTTATCAAAAGCTTTGGTAAAAAGATCTGCGCGTTGGTAATCGGTGTGGATTTTGACCATATCGATCAACTCTTTAGCATAACAATCACGGATAAAATGATATTTAATCCGGATATGTTTAGCCTTTGAGTGATTTACTAAGTCTTTTGTTAATGCGATTGCGGCCTCATTATCACAGTAAATAGGGGTTTTAAGAAATTGCAAACCGTAATCCACCATCTGCTGTTAGATCCAAAGAACCTGTGAGCAGCAGCTCGATGCTGAAACGTATTCTGCTTCACATGTGGATAGTGCAACTGCGGTTTGTTTCTTGCATTGCCAGGTCACGAGCCTGCTCCCCATAAACTGACATCCAGCTGTTGTGGATTTGCTGTCTTTGTCACAGCCGCCCCAATCTGCATCACTAAAAGCGATTAGGTCAAAATTATCATCATGAGGGTACCAAAGTCCTTTCGATGGACAACCCTTCAGATATCTAAGGATACGCTTGACAGCTGCAAGATGACTCTGTTTCGGCTTCGATTGATATCGCGCACAAAGACATGTCGCAAACATTATATCAGGTCTTGACACTGTGAGATACATCAGAGATCCGACGATTGCTCTGTATGTAAATGGATCAGACAGCTCCCCCTTAAGATCAACTCCAATCCCGTGATTGGGCTGTATCGGGGTATCCATCGGCTTCGAATCATCCATTGGTCTTTGCTCCACCTGCAAGCCGAGGAAAAACTGCATTTCTCCCATAGCGCTCATTTCGAACTTTCCCTGCATAACTTGTTCAAATTCCCTGCACAGAAGTTCGTTAGTAGACCCGAAAATAATGTCATCAACATAAATTTGTACTAGAAGCAAATCATCTCCTGCTCGTTTCGTGAACAGTGTGCAGTCTACCAGTCCGCGTTTGAATCCTTTCGAGAGAAGATACGTGCTCAGCTCTTCATACCATTGTCTCAGAGCCTGGTGCAACCCGTAGAGAGCTTTGTTTAACACATAAACCTTATCCCGGTGAATAGGGTCCTCAAAGCCCGGTGGTTGACCTACGTAAACTTCCTCTTTGACCACACCGTAAAGAAATGCCCTCTTTACATCCATCTGATACACCTTAAATTTCTTCCATGATGCAAACGCGAGGAACATTCTGATAGCTTCCAAGCGTGCAACCGGTGCATAGATTTCATTGTAGTCGATTCCTTCAACCTGATGAAAACCTTGAACAACCAAACGAGCTTTGTTGCGCACTATGACTCCTCTGTCATCCTTCTTGCACTTGAACACCCATTTGGTTCCAATTTTCTTTCTTCCAGGGGGCAAATCTGTTAGGGTCCATACACCAAGTTTCTGGAATTGTAATAACTCCTCCTGCATTGCTTCCACCCAGGCGTCATCCAAAAGAGCATCCTTGTATGTCCGCGGCTCGACCTGCGAAACATAACAAGCAAATGACCAGTCATTCTGAAAACCAGATTTCTGAATTTTGGCATATAAAGCAAGATTGCCAATGTTTTCTGGTGCTTGAGCATTCTTCAGCTGCCTTCTTGTCATCACACTGCTACCAGGATCACCAATAACCTGTTCAAGCGGGTGTATCCGATGTATCCGAGATTCCGGATAATCAGGTACTTGTACTCCCGTCTGAGTTGTCAAATTCTCTGTAGAAACCAGATCATTACCCACATTCGATGTTGAAGCATCAGTGTTAGATGGGTTCACTGGTGGTGTCACTGTAGCGTTGTCCAGAATAGCTTCACTTGTTGCATCATCGTCTTCATATTCTGATTCGGATGAATTAAGCGATGTAGAAGCCTCTTGGAACACCTCTTCTTCCAATACAGGAACAGTGGTATCATTAGAAGCTGCTAGGGGGTTAACCGTGATCGGACGCACTAACGGTGAAGTTACAGCGTTTTCGACCTCGTAGTATAAGCGAAGTACAGCTTCTTCAACCATGCTATATAGATTGAATGATTCAAAGAAGTCTTTGTAATCAAACATCCAATCTGGTCCTCCACCCTGTACATTTTGTGTATATCTTTGAACTTCGACGTTAGTCCACTCCTCGACTTTTCTAGTTCTTTTGTTGAATACCCGTTTTAATGGGGTTGCATATCCAACAAAATAACCTTCTTCAGCCTTTGGTGCAAACTTTTCCGAAGGATTCAGCATTGTACACGGGGTACCAAATGGTTCTAGATACTCCAGATTCGGCTTGCGTCGGTTCAACAGCTCATAAGAAGTTTTGCCAAACTTCTTCACTGTCAAAACACGGTTAAGAGTATAACATGCTGCGTAAATAGCTTCGTTCCAGAACATGACTGGAAGATTTGAATCCGCAAGCATAGTTCTCGCCGTCTCTATAAGAGTCCTGTTCTTTCTCTCTGCGACACCGTTCTGCTGGGGTGTATACGGAGCGCTATATTCATGATGAATTCCTTTGTTTGCACAAAGATCCTCCATCTAAGCATTTTTAAACTCCGTCCCATTGTCACTCCGGATTATTTTGATCTTCAGACCATATATATTCTCCAGACGTGTAAACAGAACCTTCAAATTGTCAAAAGTGTCGCTTTTCTGATGCAAACACATTACCCATGAAAATCTTGAATAATCATCAGTCACCACAAGACAGTATAACTCCCCGGCATGACTTTTACGTCTGACTGGACCGAATAAATCCATATGCAAACGTTCAAGTGGCAGCTCAACAGAATTAACTTTCTTTGGTCTATGGGATTGTTTGTGTTGCTTTCCCTTCTTGCAACTGATACACTTGTCATTCAGATGGAAGTGTTTGACATTAACTCCCGTGACAAGTTCATTCTTCACAAGCTGATTCATCTTTCTTAAATGGATGTGTCCCATTCTCCTATGCCACATAATGGATTCTTTTTCTGTAGCCTTGGAGAGAAAACATGTGACTTGGCCATGGGTGGTCATTGCTTTAGACATGTCGAGAATATACAAGTTGTTAACTCTCGGTGCCTTCAGCATCACCCACTCTTTTGGTAGCTCAAACCCAGGTTTCAAGATGTAACAGGATTTGTCATCAAAATACACAGAAAATTGTTTATCACAAATCTGACTAACACTGAGCAAGTTGTAGTCTATCTGTTTCACATAAGAAATCCGCTCAAATGTTACGACCCCATTGCTTACACTACCCTCCATAGTAATGTAGCCTCCCTTATTACCAGCAAATGCCACATAACCTCCGTTAATGTTTTTGATGTCAAAGAGTAGCGTGAGGTCCCCTGTCATGTGACCAGAAGCTCCACTGTCAACAATCCATAGGCTGCTAACAGGGCCAGCTGGAGCTCCCTGCACATTTAAAGTAGATCAATTAGTTCTTTCAGGGGACCCAAGCCTGTTTGGTCTTAGGTCTTTGAACAGGTTGTTTCAAAGAGTCTTTTGAATCACAAACATCTTGGGTTACTTCAACCCCTTTCTTCTCACTAACAACCTTCTTTTTCTCATTCTTCTCACTCTGTGAAGTAGAGGCTCCTTCAGATTCCTTAGATGACCAAGATTGCTCAGATCTTTTCAAGATCCGAATCTGAGATTTTGAAGTCTCAGTCGGTTTCTTTACTTCTTCTTTAAAAGCAACCTTCTTGGTTACCTTCTCTGATTTAACAGAGACAGGTCCAACTGCTTGTTTACCATTAGGTTTAGGAGCTACCTTTTTGGTATCAGCAGTTGAGTTCATCATAGGTTTCTTACCAGATTTATCAGTGGTCATCCGGTTGCGCTTATCATACGTCATTGGACGATTTTCCCCTTTATTATAAAAATTGTTTTGATTATGATAAAATTCTTGTTGGGGAAAATGCCGTCTCTGTTGATAGCCATAGTTGTCAACTGGATACTCATGATATTGCCTCATCTCCACCTCGTGCCTTTTGTGTCGTACGTACGGGCAGGCGGCAAGTAAATGTCCCCGTTCCCCGCACTTATAACACGCACGGTATTCCTCATAGTTTTCCTTGATCGGCGACTTGGAAAAACTAGCAATGGGATATCGATCGACCATGCATTGTTTCCTTAAACTCTCAGGAGCTGGGTCCTTCGAGTAAGTCGGTTCAATAAAACTATTTTCTTTATGAACAGGCAAAACAAACTGTGTGACATTGACCTTAGCTTCTTTATCCGAATAAATTTTGTCTAAAATCTCTTGAGGAATGTCGTTGGTCCTTTCAAATTTCGGGAACCAAATCGTACTTTCCTGCCAGATCTTTTCTATTTTTGTAGAATTGACAAACTTAATCGGAAACTCATCATCGGATAAAATCTTATCGGAGCCTTGCATCCGATAGAAGATTTTGACAGGTTTATCACACGATTCATTGCTCACATCATTTGATTTTTCAGATTTAAGCTCATTTTTCTTATCAACCGGTTTTACCACATTTTTCTCAATTTTAATTTCAACTTTCTTTTCAACCGGTTTTCTCACGTTTTTCTCAACCTTCTTTACTTCTTTCTTTTCAAAACTTTTACCAACAAACTTATCATTTTTCTTAACCTCATTTTTACGATGAGCATTTGCCATTGGATGAATGATCTGAGACGGTGAGACTGGCTCAGTAGTGATTATATGATTTTCATCAGGGATATCACTATCACTTTCAACCGTCTCAGATGACTCATCTTCTTCATCTGAATCATCAGTAGCGACCACACCCTCACTATTTCCCAATACTGGTCTCACATCAGAATAAGGATCCCCGACACTGGAAGTGTTAGGCTCATTTTCTGGTGTGGGATCAGGATTGATTAAAGTCTCCGGTGGTATTGCGTGTAAAGTGTGATTCTCAAACAATACCGGAGATGGGACTGACTTATAGTTTGCACTATTCGTCTGGGAGGGTTCTTCAATGATATGATCGACTACATATGCTATGTGCTTGTAACTTTGTAATTTCTTGTTAACTTTTTCCGCAAAGCACTTGATGGTTGCCATTTCCAATTTAGTGTTTTCCATTTCATTGATATAATTATTAATGGCAAGTTGTTTAATAGATAATGTCTTTTTCAGTTCAGACACATCCTTTTTATAACCATCAAGAACTTTGTTGAAATCTTTTAAGTCCTTTTGATAAATCTGACAGTTGAGTTTTGCACTCTCAAGTTGGACCTTGAGAAGCTTGTTTTCATCAGTCAGTTTTTCAAAATCAGCACATTTATCACAATTAACACACGCTTGAGATTGAGTTTCAGAACTTACCGGCTTAGGAGGTTCTGTCATGGCCATTAAAGCAAAGTGAGCTTCCTTTCCTGCGAAAAATTTGGAGTAGTCAATCTTGGTGCATGCATCATCCACCATACATGACTTGTGAGTCATCAGGAAGTCAGCTTCAGCTAGCAGTTGGTCAATATCATCATCTAGTGAATTCACACTAGTCTCTGAATCAGATTCGCTCTCCATATCCGAGTAAGCTGAATCATATTGATCTCCAACATCAGTGACAGAATCAAGAATCATCCCCGATCTCTTGTCTTCACTTTCAGCAATCACATCTTCATTCACTTCTTCAATCTTCAACTTAGACACTTTTTCAATCACAACCTCTTCTTCAATTTCCTCATTCTCATCCAACCTCATCTGCTGTGCCACACATGCAACATTCCCAGCAGTGATCTCCTCCACCCCCAATTGCATACCAGTCCAGTCAAAACCTTCATCCTTTTGGATCACAAGTGCTTGGTTTTGAGTATCAGTTTGGTTTTGGTTTTGTGTGTTAGGTGTAGAGATAGGAACAATAGTTCGGTTTGGATTTTGTTGAGGTTGGTTTTGGGTTGTGGATTGTCTGGTGTTGTTGTTTTGTTGTCGGTTCTGATAAGTGTTTTGGTTTTGTGGTTGAAAGCTTGAGATGTTGGGATTGTTGTAAGACACTTGATTTTGGTTTTGGTTTTGTCGGTTTTGGTATGTAGAATTGAAAGGATTTCGGTTACCTTGCTGTGCTGGCTGTGTGCACTCTCTTTTAAAATGTCCCTTTTCACCACAGTTAAAACAGGTAACCTTTGCTTTGTTGAATCCGTATGTGGTGTTGGGAGAGGTTGAGAGATCAGTCCTGCCAGTCTTCTGAATAAAATCAGTGGCTCTTCTCATAATGCTTGCAAAAGCCCACTGAATGTCCATCAACTCCATTTCCTCTTTGTCAATTTGAGCGTAGTCCTCATTGGTGAGATTGTTGTTACCAATTTGACTTGCTACCAAACCGTTGTAAGAAGCAACCATGGCAGATACATGAGCAACATGCTGTTGAGCAATTTAAACAGTCACATTGTTAAGGTTTGATGTCTCTAACACAATCGGGTTTTGACTTGATTGTGCTTGAGTAATCTGCATCTGGTTCACTTGAGGAGGATATTGTTGTTGTTGAGGTTGACTTGATGTATAGCATGCGGCTTGTTGTAATGGTGAAAATGGTGGAATAAAGTTTTGTGTTTGATAAGGTTGTTGTGTGTATGATGGTGTGTAGGATGAAGTTTGAGCAAGGTAGTTAATGGGTGCTTTTGTTGGTTCAACAATGTTAGACACACATGCTATGTGAGGTGCAACAGTAGAAGTGGTGCTTGAAGCAGAAAGAGAGTTAGATGTACCACTCACATATAAATCAGGATTATGTGGAATCTGAGCTCTCTTAGCTTTTCTCTTTTCCTCCATCTCTTTGTTTTCCAGCTTTTGGATGAACTCATTAATGGTCCAATACTGGTAAGCATCCTTCTCCTTTAACACTTCGATATGTTGGTTCCAGTAGGGTGGTAAAGCATCAGCAAATTTATCTACTAATTCCGACATTGGAATGCTGATCTCATAGCTCGACAATTCAGTGAGCAAATGGCAGTACCTTGGAACCAACTCTTTTAGGGTCTCATTACCCATGTAACTGAAGTTTTCAAACTCCTTCCGAAGCTCTTCCATCCTAAGCTTCCTGGTCTTCTCATTTCCATCATGTCTATTTCTCAACATATCCCAAAGTTGTTTGGATGTAGTGCACGATCTAAACTGATGTAATAGATCAGTGTTGATCGCTTGGGATAGTTGAGAGAATGCTTTCTTCTCTATCGCAAACCTTTTCTTCTCGTCATCCGCCAAATTCTCCAAAGGGATTGGTTCTCCAGTATTCTCCAGAATAGGAGCAACGTAACCCTTCACAATCATTTGCCATGCCTCGGCTCCTTCAAGTCCTTGTCCCTCAACGTGAATCTTAAACTTCGTCTTCCAAGTATTATACTCCTTCATGTCCATTAGCTTCGGTGGACGATTTCCGCTTCCAGAAGATAGATCATGAATAAGAGTGGATATAGCGTTGGTCGTCTGGGAATGGACTGCTGCTGCTGCGACTCCCCAATAGTTGTCAATCGGTTGTGGTAATGATTGAACAACTTGTTGTGGTGCCGAACTAGTCATTGCCATATAATTGATCGGCTGTGATGGTTGACTAGTCTTTTGAGCTGCAATGGACCACGGATCTTGTGTTGTCTGCTGTTGTGGTGCTTGAGTAGGTCTAGGCGTTGTTGGAAAGTTCCACATCTTGTCCTGCAAACGATTAAACACGAAAAGATTAAAAATGTTTCAAAACAGAATGCTCCTTCGTATATACGGACGTGCGAAGGAGAAATAAAGTTCTCTTTCCCCGTTTATGATTGATACGAATGAAAACTAATCAACAAAAACTCCTTCGACCACTTAAGACTCTCTTTCGACCGTTTTACAGCTCCTTCGACCGTTCGATCAGGCGAAGGTGAAACAAAGGGTGCGAATGTGAAAAATAAGCAATCAAAGTCTTCCTTCGACCACTAAAACACCTCCTTCGTACAGAAAAACACTCTATCGACCCAAATGAATTCCTCTTTCGACCAAACTCTCTCGTTCGACCCCTGTGATTTCAAAAACGGTTATTCTTTGAAAATCAGTTAATTTTGATCATGTTTTTCAAATGTTGATGGATTTTGATGATCTTAATCAGGTTTTGAATCGGATTTGATTTGGAACAACTTTAATAAAGAGAATTATCCAATTTAAACTCGAAATCAAGGTGTAATCGATCAAAATCTTATCACATCAGTTTGTTCATTGAAAACAGAAACTTTTTGACCAAAATTGGGTCCAAATCAACTGAGAGATTATTAATTTGTGGTTGTTTAATCCGAAATGGCTCTGATACCACTTTTTATGAGCGTGAAAGGATCGATAACAAACAAAGATTGATCAAACAAGTTAGTTTCAGGTGCGGAAACCCTAAAACTATCACAAAATAATAATCAAACAGATTCAAACACACAGATCATCATTTTCAATCAATTTCATTAATAAAACACTTGTTTACACGTTGAATAATCAATACAATCAAGGTTTAAACGTAAAACAAGTTTAACAAAATCTAGAGAGAGTTTTCAGAAAGAGGAGGGAATAATAATCATCAAAGTTACATTCAAAAATGAACTTGACCTATTTATAGGCCTGCACATTCGCCCAAACTGTTAATGCGAATGTGCAGGTTCGCCCATATCAACTGGTCGAACCAAGTTCTTCCATAATCTAAGTCTTCATTCGTACAAACAATCTTCCTTCGCACCTTTTATACCTCCTTCGCACCTTTAAACTCACTCCTTCGCACCTTCGATATCTACAAAACAAAATGTGTTTGACAATCCAAAGCTTTAGTCGCACTTTTGCATCTACAATGGGGGTTAGGGATGGTGTTGTAAAAATAAAAACATTTATTTTTTATGTTAAAAATAAATAGAAATAAGGAAAAAAATTAGAAAACAAAAGGAATATGTAAAATGGCCATAATATCCCTAAGTTAATGTTAGTTTTTTAACATGGTTAAAGAAATGCATGGATTTGGCATTGTATAACTAACGTGATGGACTCGGGTGAGAAAAAAAAGAACTTTGGATGGATCTAGCAATTCTTGTATAAACTCAGGGACGAATTTAGCAATTTACTCTTTTTAGTTTTATCTTTTGTTAAACTATATTTATTTACTTTGAATTTTAATGTTCATTTGTATTCCGATAAAATAAATATGTTATTATTTGTTTCATTATTTGTTTTAAAACATGTCAAATCAAACATGGGCAGTTATATGTTGCATTGTTAAACTATATTTATTATTTGAAATATCATGTTTCTACATACGGGCAGTTATATGTCGTGCTGTCAAGAGTCAAAATTAGAGATGGACTGAAGATACTTATATTGGATAAAGAATGTAGAGTTAAGAATCAAACTATATTTATATACTTAGAATTTTCATCTTCATTTGCATCACGTTTAAATAAATATGATTACATCTTCATTTCAATATTTGTTTTTTTAATGACGTCGAATCAAACATTGCATAATTCATATATCATTTATTGATATATAGCAGGGAACCTTGGACACAGACCAACCAGCTCGGACACTCGGCATCGGACACAGCAGATAGGTCGGACACACCCTACACCTCGGACACACCATCCACCTCGGACACAGGCTTATCATCGGACACACCTCCAACTCGGACACTCCATCCCACCTCGGACACAACCTCATCACCTCGGACACCCGCCACGTCACTCGGACACACTCCAACACCTCAGACACTCAATCCAGGTCAGACACTCCTTCCGAGCTCGGACACACCTGAGCTCGGACACAAGCATTCTGCTCGGACACAGTACAAGCCACTCGGACACCCACCTGAGCTCGGACATAGATCTACACCTCGGACACACCTCCCACCGGCCGGACACTCTCCATCTCCCATCGGACACTCGTTTCACCTCGAACACCCATCTAACCTACAACCAAAACCCAACCCGTCAACCACCACCTACAGCTCCTATAACCACCCATCTGCAACTCACTCTACAACCCCACCCGTCACCATCTGACTGGAAACTCACACAAACCGGAAACCCACCATCCTTCATCCAGACGCAAACCAAAACCTAACACACCGCAAACACCCAACTTGACACCAACCTCTGACCAAGACCTACCGTACCCGGAGACCACCCTCTAACCACCATCCCTGTCGGAATCTTTGACAGGAACAACCTACCTGTACCACCACCACACATCACCTTCACAACCGAGATTCAACCCAAAACCACCGTGATAAGCAACTTAATCGGGCAAATTTTACCAGAAACGAGGATCGGGATATTTGATTGTTATTGTTGAAGGTTGTGGAATCTTTGAGAAGAGAGGCGAGAGAGATTGACGAGGGTGATCCTTGGTTGTTAGAGATTTAAGGAGAGAGGGTGTTAGAGATTTAAGGAGAGAGGGTGTTAGAGAGTTAAGTTTATGAGAGAGAGAGAGAGAGTCAAGAGTTTTGAATGTGTTTGGTATTGTGAATCAGAGAGAGTGGAACAAAAGATAATTGTGAGGTAGTAATAAAGTGAAAGCATTTTAGAGAGAGGAGGTGAATTAAAGTAAATTGAAAAAGAGAGAGTGTGTTGAAATTGAAGAATTATGAAGAGTAAAAGACAAAACTCTTAGCATCTAATTTTTCTTGGACAGTGTTGCTGACTTTTCAAATTCTTGGGAAGTGGTTAGTAGCAGTAAATGTGTAAGGAGAGATGGATAATAAGTTAACTTGTGAGTCCTTTTAGCTTGTTCCCCTCGAGACACACACCAAATAATAATAATAATAATAATAATAATAATAATAATAATAATAATAATAAAAATAATAATAATAATAGGGGTATTATCTGAAGTGCACAAGCTTAATTTGAGGGGATCGACTTTATTGAATACGGTTTGACGTTTGACTACGGTTGGACGTCCGGTGCTCGTCTCTAAAATTTGTGTGAACGTCTAGATTTTTGGGGGATCACGGTCTAGAGAATTAATAATGTCTTCTCAAAGTGAGGTGTTTAAGCAGAGACTGGAGGGTTTCAGTTACACTCCTGGTGAAACCGTGGGAGCAATTATTGGCAGATTTACTGAACTATTGTCTGACATGAAAAATGCTGAAATCGTAGTGTCAAATCGATGGGTCAACAAGAGTCTTCTCGACGCTTTGAAAAGAATTCCAGATGAGTCAACATTCAGCTGGTTTAAGTATGTCAATTGGATTATTACCGAAACAAGTTGGTCAAAAATGACGTCAGATGAGTTAATCTTATTCATCAAAGAACATGCTAGGCATGCAAATCTGGAGACTCAAAGCAATACCTCTGCTACAACTTGCTCATCCGCCTCTGACACTTCACCTTCAAATTCAAAATCTGATCACACACCCGCTCTTGTTGCTCCTGCCGCTCAAGCTTACGTGTCACAACTGAATGACCATGTGCCATCCGCATCTAAGGTACACGCTGACATTTTAGTTGAATCATGTTGTACTGAACGATGCAGGTCAAAAATTAAAGGTTTTAGAGAAGAAACTCTCTCTGCATACAAGCAGCTTGAATACGAGAAAATGGCCACTTGGGACATTAAAAAGAAATTTAATTCTTATAAAGAAATGGTCGAACAACAAAAACTCGATATCAAGCGCTTGCATGAGGAGGTGAGTGATCACAAGTGTCGATATTTACACTTCAAACGACTGTCTGATACTTTGACCGCAGAATTGATCGACTTAAAATCTAAATTTGAAAATGCCGATTTTCACTTTAAAAAGTTCGATTGTTCCAGTCCCAAAGTTGAAAAAATGATCAATACCCAGTTAAAGTTTAGACCAAAGGAAGTGAGGAATAAAGGTCTGGGGTTTGTGGAAATTCCACCACCCTTTAATGAAAATTATTCCTAAATTCTCATGTCGGATGAAGAATTGTTGGCTCTAACTGTTAAAGGATACGGTCCTCCAATAGAAGAGCCAACCAGTCGACCATCGAGGGATCAAGTTAAAATTTCCAAACCTGAATCGGTCCCTATAAAAATCTCTAAACCCAAAAACAAACACCATAAGCATGAGCAGGCCCCATCAAAAACTTTTGTCAAGTCTCAAGATGCTTCAAAGCAGACCGAGACGTTAAATTTTGAGAAAAATAAAGAAATTGACAGAGTTTTTGATGTAAAAAGATATGAAGTCCCAGTTCCCAATGACACAGCTGAATCAAATAAAATGTCGAGGGAAACTGTTTTAGACACTGAACCGACCGGCCAATAAGACTCAAATGTGCCCTTTGAGTTTGATTTCATGAAAACATTCAAAAAGATTTATGAAGAGTATAGGGCACCACAGACCGTTGAACCAGCTGCCCCACCATCTTCTGAAAGTGACTCCAAATGTGAATCACCTGAAACAACCGAATCTGAGAAATCAGTATCGGTTGAATCGAGTGAATCCAGCTGTGAGTCCTCAAGAGCAGCTGAGTCAATGGGGGATTCAGTAAAGCCACCACAAGTTTCTGAATTAAGTGGCTCAACTGAATCAAATGTGTAACATTACGCAATTAATACTTGTACGTTACGCATTGACATTAATAAAAAACGTCAAGTTTCTTTTTTATACGTCGCATTTATTATTTTGACGCATTTGTGGAACCCTAATACTATATATAATATTATATATATGTGTGTGATTGTGTAATTATATCAAAAAAATAAAACAGCCTTGGCCGGGAATCGAACCCGCGCCAAAGGCCGGGCCAAACACACACATATGCACAAACCATCTGGGCTGGACCTCCTGTTTTGATATAACCCGGACGCGTATTATATAAATACACACATTAAAACCTCACAGTTGACAAGGAAAGTCAACTGTGGGTTGCCTTGTTGGGCAATTCATCAAATTAACTCGTATATGATCTATCTTTGGTAAATTGGGTTGATTATCGGCCTTGCACAACACGATTACACATCGATTACACGTCAATTGTTGACCAATTAATCTATTAAACGCGTACGTATTCAATTGAAGGTCAAACCTTCCAATTAACCCTAACCCTAATCCTCAGTATAAATAGATGCATTCCGTAGCTTAACAACTCGCTCACAACTCTCTCTCAACCTCTATTTCTCTCTGATTCGCTCTGATTGTTGTTCTCGAGTTCGTTGTTTGACTTTCTCTTTGACCCGTCTACTATCATCAAATCATCACTGTGAGTACGATTAAGTTTGTGGGTTTTATTCATCGGCTATCAAACAACAATAGCCCTAACATTAATCGGGCTATAGTTGTCTGATCTGTTCAATTGTATAATCTAGGGCTCGTTTATGTATTTTGGGGATAAACTTGTTTTCGCACTGTGTATTTAATTAAATTTAAACCAGAAACATCACAACCACCGGCCTAGGCCAAGTGGTTGTGACACTGGTCCACCACAGTGGTCACCCGGGTTCGAGTCCCGGCTCTGACCTTGTTTTTGTTCCTTTCTTTTCTTTTCTTTTTTAAAACAAACCATTAAATATATATATATATTAAAACCTTTTAATCTTTTAAATTCTTTTTAAAAATATCAAAACTATTTTATAAATCCTAAAAAATTTATATTTGTTTAATCTGAATTAAAAGTGTTATTTACAATTTTTATTTTTCAGAAATTCTTTTATTTAATATTTATAATAATTAAATCATTTTTATACTATTATAATTATAAAAATCCATTTATATATCAAAACAATTTATTTAAATTCTCCAAAATTTATCCTGACTTTTTATAAAGTCAACCTTTACTCAAATAATTTTTAATTCAGTAAAATCATTTATTTTATATTTTTAATCAATTTTTGTTAGATTTAATCATAATTAAATCATATTAAATCCAATTTTCATCATTTTTGCACCAAAATTTTATACAAATTATTTTTAATTATTTAGAACAGAAATATGATTTTTGAAATAAGAATTCTTTAATTTTAGTATTTTTGAATATTAAAGTTAATAATTGGCTATTTATAAATAAATAGATTTAAAAATCTATTTTAAATGAAATAATTTTATAAAAATTATTTTTATGCTTCAAACACTTTAATGTGCACATTCAAAATTCAAATTTTATAAAAAGACTTTCTTCCATTAATTATTAGATTTTCCTTTATTAATTAACATTTTAATTTTAAATTCAACAATTGATTAACCCCAAATCGAAACCCTAGGATACACTTGTAAGTTAATTAGACTTAGACTTATTATATATTACCTTATTATAGGGTAATATTTGGAATCTTTTTGGGCAACACAATTATCACATCTTTTCAACAAGTTAACATTTGCTAAGGTGAGTTTTACATAGCCCCTTTTATTTATCACTATCTTTGGGGTGAAACATGTTATAACATTATCATTGCAATTCAATCATCAATGTGTCTATGTGTTCTCTATGTTGCATTATGTCTTGAGCATGATTAGAGTAAGCACCATTCTAGCATAATCATTAACATTGATCAGCCGACGGTACACATTGATAGATCTATTGGACTGACAATCCCACCCGGATACGTGCCTCCTACAAAGGTTACGTGGGTGTTTGTTATCGCATAACATATTCATTGGGACCATAAGTGTATGGTATGTATCATTTTATAACAGTCAACAGGGTTGATTATGCACTCGATTTATTTCTAATATGTTCTCACATATGGGCTAGATTAACATGACACATGAATTGCCCAACATTTTATTCATTTTATTATCAAAAACCTATGTAATTCTCACCAACTTATGTTGACCCAAAATACTTTCAAAATTAACATGTTTCAGGTAACAATGAAGCTGAGGCTTGAGTTAGCATGAGGATTTTTCTTGAAGTTATTTGAAGTTTTTGAAGTTGCTATTTGATGTTATGTATTTGAATTCATAGACATTATTTCACATTTTGGATATTATGTTTGAATAAATTATTTAAAATTTATATTATACCATGTGCTACTGAAAACAATCATCAATACGTGGCACCCCGATGTTTCCGCCATCGGTTGGGGTGTTACAGATTGGTATCAGAGCCAGGTTATAGGGAATTAGGTTATTAGAAATAATCTAGACTATAACCTTAGGGACTAAAACAGTACTTGCTTCTCCTACTTGTAACCCTAATTGCTTCCCTAATCCTATCCTTATCCTATGCCTTATAACCCTAAACCTACATGTGACTACTCTTAATTGTCTGCTGCAATCCTGATCCACCATTAGATTTATAGGACAAAATCCTCAGGTTTAACCTGAACCCCCTTGAGATCTCGTCGAAGTTCTAAATTTTAATAACGAACACGTGCAATCTGGAAGGGTGAACGCCTGTATTCTGAGTCTTCTGTCTAGGCTGGCATTGCGCATATATCCCAATCAGACGAGGGACCCGGATGCCTACCTGGGAATTCTCGGGATGAGTGTTCACTTATAGGCTAAAGCATGTCTTCATATGTTATTAGAATTTAGAATCTTTGATAAGTCAACGTTTTCGTTTATTCGTTTTAATTAATGATTAAACGATTACATTCCTTATATAAACTCTCATTCATTTCATTGTGTCTATTACAGATCATGCCTCCTCGTCGCAGCACTCGCAACAGCACTGGTGAGAACCACGATGAAGGTAGTGACAACCATGGTCATGACCAAGGTCCTGGTCACAACAACAATGGGGTCGATGCTCAACTGGCTGCGATCATTTCTCAACAAATGGCGCAGCAAATCGCAACTCTGGTTCCCAATTTACTTGCTCAGGTCATCCAATTGAACGGCAACGGGAATGGTCACAACAATGGGAACGGGAATGGCAATGGTAATGGACCCCAAGCTTGCACCCTTAAGCATTTCAACTCTTGTAACCCTCCAAAGTTCAGCGGTGAAGAAGGAGCTACTGGACTTCTCCAATGGTTTGAGGGTATTGAAAATACCTTCATCAACAGTGAGCGCCCCAACAATTTCAAGGTTCGTTACGCCATGAGTGTTCTCCATAAACGAGCACTCACTTGGTGGAATGAAGAGAAGCGTACTCGTGGGGCCGAGGTTGCTCTTGCTATGACATGGGACCAAGTCAAAGAGATCATGAAAGAGGAGTTCTGTCCTCGCAATGAAGTTAAAAAGCTTGAGGATGAGTTCCACACCTTGGCTCAAGATAGTGGGGAAAACCTTGCCTACAACACCCGCTTTCATGAGCTTAGCTTACTGTTGCCACACAAGGTTACTCCTCTGTCGGTAGCCATCGAGAAGTACATCGGTGGTCTGCCCATGCAAATCCAGGACACTGTTTGGGGTAGAAATCCTGCAACTCTGGAAGAGGCCAAACGTCTAGCGGCCACTCTTACTGATAATCATGTGAAGAACGGTACTCTAGTTCGCAAGGGCACTAAGAAGACTGTTGCCAAAGATACTCCACAGCCTGCAATTGAAGTCAAGCCTGAGACCTCAAGCAACAAGAAGCGCAAGCCTAGAAACTATATGGTTGCTGCTACTCCACCTGCTGCCCAAAACCCAGCCAAGAAACCATACACCGGACCTCACCCTTTGTGCAACACTTGCAAGTACCACCATCCCACACAGGTGCCATGTCGATTTTGTACCAAGTGTCAAAGATATGGTCATCTGGTGAACGTCTGCCGATCTCCTGCTGCCCAAGACAACAACAACCCAGCTCCCAACCAACAAAACAACAGGCCTACTCGTGGTCAATGCTACGAGTGTGGTAACCCTAATCACTACATCAACAACTGCCCTAATCGTAACCGTAACCAAAACCAAAATCAGAACCAAAACCAAAACCAGAACCGCAACCAGAACCAAGGTGCTCGAGGTCGCGCCTACAATCTCAACGCTAACCAGGCTCGTGACAACAACGAAGTGGTGAATGGTACGTTTCTCATTAATAACCACTATGCATCCATATTATTTGATTCGGGAGCTGATAAGTCATTCGTGTCACTGAAGTTTGAACCTTTACTTAACTTACCCCACACTAATCTAGAAGACCCTTTCGTGGTAGAGATAGCTAACGGGAAGTCTATTTCGATCGGTTCTATTATTCGTAACTGCTTGTTGAATCTCGATGATCATACCTTCCCTATCGATCTTATCCCTATGCATCTTGGTAGTTTTGATGTTATAGTAGGCATGGACTGGTTGTCAACTCATCGTGCCGAAATTCTGTGCTTCGAGAAAGTCATACGCATTCCTCTCGAATCTGGTGAGATTTTGAAGATTTATGGTGAGAAACCTTGTGGTGAGCTTAAGCTTATGTCTTGTACTACTGCCCAAAAGTACTTACGAAAGGGGTATACAGCCTTCTTAGCTAACGTGATAGAGAAGAAGGACAAAGGCAAAAGTATCCAAGACATTCCTATTATTCGAGACTATCCTGAAGTCTTTCCAGAGGATTTACCTGGTTTGCCTCCTGCTCGACAAGTGGAGTTTCGCATTGATCTTGTTCCTGGTGCTAATCCTATTGCTAAAGCTCCTTATCGTCTTGCACCCTCTGAGATGCAAGAACTTGCTAGTCAATTACAGGAACTTTCTGATAAAGGGTTCATTCGCCCTAGTTCTTCTCCATGGGGAGCCCCTGTCTTATTCGTTAAAAAGAAGGATGGTTCTCTTCGGATGTGTATTGACTACCGTGAACTCAACAAACTCACCATCAAGAATCGTTATCCACTTCCTAGGATTGACGATCTCTTCGATCAACTTCAAGGAGCAACCCACTTCTCGAAGATCGATCTCCGTTCTGGTTATCATCAGCTTAGAGTCCACGATGAAGATATTCCCAAGACAGCTTTTCGCACTCGCTACGGTCACTATGAATTCATGGTTATGCCTTTTGGGTTGACCAATGCTCCCGCAGTATTTATGGATTTGATGAATCGGGTTTGTAGACCCTATCTCGACAAATTCGTGATCGTTTTCATCGATGATATTTTGATTTACTCTAAATCAAAATCCGATCACGAGCAACATCTTCACTCTATCTTGAGTCTCCTAAAGAAAGAACAACTGTATGCCAAGTTCTCAAAATGTGAATTTTGGCTTAAGGAAGTTCAATTTTTGGGACATGTCATTGATATGAACGGAATTCATGTTGATCCTGCAAAGATCGAAGCTGTAAAGAATTGGAGTGTTCCTACCACTCCAACGGAAGTCCGTTCTTTTCTTGGGTTGGCTGGTTATTATCGTCGATTCATCGCCAATTTCTCCAAGATCGCTGTTCCTCTCACTGCCTTAACTCACAAGGGTAAACCCTATGAGTGGGGACCTAAGCAAGAGGAAGCATTTGAAACTCTTAAGCTGAAACTTTGTGAAGCTCCTGTCTTGTCTCTACCTGACGGTAATGATGATTTCGTGGTCTACTGTGATGCATCAAACCAAGGTCTTGGTTGTGTTCTCATGCAACGAGGAAAGGTTATTGCTTATGCGTCTCGACAACTCAAGACTCACGAGAAAAATTATACCACCCATGATCTTGAATTGGGTGCTGTTGTCTTTGCACTCAAAATTTGGAGACATTATCTTTATGGGACCAAATGCGTGGTGTTCACGGACCACAAAAGTCTCCAACATGTCTTCGATCAAAAGAATCTTAACATGAGGCAACGACGTTGGGTTGAATTACTTAACGACTATGATTGCGAAATTCGCTACCATCCTGGCAAGGCGAATGTTGTGGCTGACGCACTTAGTCGTAAAGAGCGTGTCAAACTCCAATGTGCGAGAGTTCGTACTGATCTTCAAGATCGCATTCTCCAGGCTCAACACACCTCAGTCACCCAAGGTAACATGTACGATGAAATGTCTTGTGGTGCTGAGACTCAACTTGAAACCAAACCCGATGGTCTCCTTTATTTCCTTAACCGACTGTGGATTCCCGACCGTGATGATCTTCGTATTTTTCTCATGAACGAGGCTCATAAGTCTCGTTATTCTATTCATCCTGGAGCTGACAAGATGTATCAAGATCTTCGTTATTCTTATTGGTGGCCTGGTATGAAGAAAGACATTGCTCTTTTCGTTGCAAAATGCCTCACTTGTTCCAAGGTTAAGGCTGAACATCAACGACCATCTGGTATGCTTGAACAACCAGAGATTCCTGTCTGGAAATGGGAGAGCATAGCTATGGATTTCATCACCAAACTCCCTCGCACACCCAAAGGTTTTGACAGTATTTGGGTAATCGTCGATCGTTTGACCAAGTCAGCTCACTTTCTACCTATTCGTGAGAAGTATTCTGTGGAAAGGTTGGCAAAGATGTACGTAAGTGAAATCGTATGTCGCCACGGTATACCTTTGGACATTATTTCTGATCGCGATGGTCGTTTCACCTCTCACTTTTGGGGATCTCTACAAGATGCTTTGGGTACCAAGTTGAACCTGAGCACTGCTTATCACCCTCAAACGGATGGTCAAACTGAACGAACCATCCAGACACTTGAGGACATGCTCAGGGCATGTGTCATCGATTTTGGTGGCGCATGGGATTCTCATCTTCCTTTGGTTGAGTTTTCATACAACAACAGTTATCACGCCAGCATTAACATGGCTCCTTTTGAGGCACTCTATGGTCGGAAATGTCGTTCACCTGTCTGTTGGACTGAGGTTGGTGAAGCTCGTATTACTGGACCCGAACTAATCCAGGAAACCACAGACAAAATCCAGCTTATTCAGGATAATCTTCTCAAGGCTAGAAGTCGCCAAAAGAGTTATGCTGATAAACGTCGTAAACCCTTGGAATTTCAAGTTGGGGACCTTGTGCTACTTAAGGTATCCCCTTGGAAAGGAGTTATTCGTTTCGGTAGAAAGGGAAAGCTAGCTCCTCGATACGTAGGCCCCTTCAAAATTCTTGACAGAATTGGAAAAGTGGCTTACAAGCTTGATCTTCCACCTGAGCTAAGCAATGTTCATCCGACCTTCCATGTTTCGAATCTCAAGAAATGCTTAGCAGATGAGAACCTTCATGTTCCTCTTGAGGATGTGCAAATCGATGAAAGCATGCACATTATCGAGAAACCCGTAGAGATTGTTGACACCGGAGTCAAGAAACTCAAGCGCAGTCGTATTCCAATTGTTAAAGTTCGTTGGGAATCTAAACGAGGCCCAGAGTTCACTTGGGAACGTAAAGACCAGATGAAGTCGAAGTATCCACATCTTTTCCCACCAGACTCTCCAACTCCAACTTCGGGACGAAGTTCCTAAAAGTAGGGGAGACTGTAACATTACGCAATTAATACTTGTACGTTACGCATTGACATTAATAAAAAACGTCAAGTTTCTTATTTATACGTCGCATTTATTATTTTGACGCATTTGTGGAACCCTAATACTATATATAATATTATATATATGTGTGTGATTGTGTAATTATATCAAAAAAATAAAACAGCCTTGGCCGGGAATCGAACACGCGCCAAAGGCCGGGCCAAACACACACATATGCACAAACCATCTGGGCTGGACCTCCTGTTTTGATATAACCCGGACGCGTATTATATAAATACACACATTAAAACCTCACAGTTGACAAGGAAAGTCAACTGTGGGTTGCCTTGTTGGGCAATTCATCAAATTAACTCGTATATGATCTATCTTTGGTAAATTGGGTTGATTATCGGCCTTGCACAACACGATTACACATCGATTACACGTCAATTGTTGACCAATTAATCTATTAAACGCGTACGTATTCAATTGAAGGTCAAACCTTCCAATTAACCCTAACCCTAATCCTTAGTATAAATAGATGCATTCTGTAGCTTAACAACTCGCTCACAACTCTCTCTCAACCTCTATTTCTCTCTGATTCGCTCTGATTGTTGTTCTCGAGTTCGTTGTTTGACTTTCTCTTTGACCCGTCTACTATCATCAAATCATCACTGTGAGTACGATTAAGTTTGTGGGTTTTATTCATCGGCTATCAAACAACAATAGCCCTAACATTAATCGGGCTATAGTTGTCTGATCTGTTCAATTGTATAATCTAGGGCTCGTTTATGTATTTTGGGGATAAACTTGTTTTCGCACTGTGTATTTAATTAAATTTAAACCAGAAACATCACAACCACCGGCCTAGGCCAAGTGGTTGTGACACTGGTCCACCACAGTGGTCACCCGGGTTCGAGTCCCGGCTCTGACCTTGTTTTTGTTCCTTTCTTTTCTTTTCTTTTTTAAAACAAACCATTAAATATATATATATATTAAAACCTTTTAATCTTTTAAATTCTTTTTAAAAATATCAAAACTATTTTATAAATCCTAAAAAATTTATATTTGTTTAATCTGAATTAAAAGTGTTATTTACAATTTTTATTTTTCAGAAATTCTTTTATTTAATATTTATAATAATTAAATCATTTTTATACTATTATAATTATAAAAATCCATTTATATATCAAAAAAATTTATTTAAATTCTCCAAAATTTATCCTGACTTTTTATAAAGTCAACCTTTACTGAAATAATTTTTAATTCAGTAAAATCATTTATTTTATATTTTTAATCAATTTTTGTTAGATTTAATCATAATTAAATCATATTAAATCCAATTTTCATCATTTTTGCACCAAAATTTTATACAAATTATTTTTAATTATTTAGAACAGAAATATGATTTTTGAAATAAGAATTCTTTAATTTTAGTATTTTTGAATATTAAAGTTAATAATTGGCTATTTATAAATAAATAGATTTAAAAATCTATTTTAAATGAAATAATTTTATAAAAATTATTTTTATGCTTCAAACACTTTAATGTGCACATTCAAAATTCAAATTTTATAAAAAGACTTTCTTCCATTAATTATTAGATTTTCCTTTATTAATTAACATTTTAATTTTAAATTCAACAATTGATTAACCCCAAATCGAAACCCTAGGATACACTTGTAAGTTAATTAGACTTAGACTTATTATATATTACCTTATTATAGGGTAATATTTGGAATCTTTTTGGGCAACACAATTATCACATCTTTTCAACAAGTTAACATTTGCTAAGGTGAGTTTTACATAGCCTCTTTTATTTATCACTATCTTTGGGGTGAAACATGTTATAACATTATCATTGCAATTCAATCATCAATGTGTCTATGTGTTTTCTATGTTGCATTATGTCTTGAGCATGATTAGAGTAAGCACCATTCTAGCATAATCATTAACATTGATCAGCCGACGGTACACATTGATAGATCTATTGGACTGACAATCCCACCCGGATACGTGCCTCCTACAAAGGTTACGTGGGTGTTTGTTATCGCATAACATATTCATTGGGACCATAAGTGTATGGTATGTATCATTTTATAACAGTCAACAGGGTTGATTATGCACTCGATTTATTTCTAATATGTTCTCACATATGGGCTAGATTAACATGACACATGAATTGCACAACATTTTATTCATTTTATTATCAAAAACCTATGTAATTCTCACCAACTTATGTTGACCCAAAATACTTTCAAAATTAACATGTTTCAGGTAACAATGAAGCTGAGGCTTGAGTTAGCATGAGGATTTTTCTTGAAGTTATTTGAAGTTTTTGAAGTTGCTATTTGATGTTATGTATTTGAATTCTTAGACATTATTTCACATTTTGGATATTATGTTTGAATAAATTATTTAAAATTTATATTATACCATGTGCTACTGAAAACAATCATCAATACGTGGCACCCCGATGTTTCCGCCATCGGTTGGGGTGTTACAAAATGACACACCATCGACTGAGCCAGAATCTGAAGAATCTGTGTGCTCAAGGCCAGTCGAGACTAAACAAGAATGTGAGGATCCCTCATCCAAGACTGTTGGCACGAGTGTGGTAAAGCCAATAGTCCCTGAATTTAAATGTGTGAACGTTACTGATGCTTCTACTTCATGTGCAGATTTAGTAAAAGTAGAGGTTAAGGTTGAGGGGGATGATCTTGTTTGCACTAACAATGCAGGCGTTTGTGTGAAAACAGTCTAGTTTGTCTGCAGATGCTATACCATATGTGCAAAAGACTGTTTCTGAGCTATCTGTTAATGGCACGACCGATAAATATGTGCCACCACATAGAAAAATTACCTGTACTAACTCTCATGAACAGGTTCCTGAAGTTAAACAGAAAGCTCAAGGACAGTCCTTATCACAAGCACAATCTTGTTCACACGGGTGTTCAAGATGTTCTAAGCAAAGCAGGAAGACTGGGAAGCCTGCAAACAAATCATCCAACAGATCCCATCACTCACATTCATTAGTGGGATCAAACAGACCGGGCTATGCTCCATATGCAAAGAAGCAAACATGTTACACCTGTGGAAGACCCGATCACATTGCAAGGAACTGCACAAGTCGTCCTTATGTGCCCTATTATCGACCACATCAGAAGGTTATGCCTAGGGATAACTACTACTCCAAGCCAATGAAGGTCGATAAACCTAAGGCAAGTAAGAGCATGAATCCCAAAGTTAAACCGTCTGATGGAGACTGGAATGCTGCCAAGAGCAAACGGAAGGTTGCTTCTCCACAGAAGTCTAAACAACCTGAGAAACCGAAAGCTGCTACTCTGAAAGTAGCAAAACCGTGTGCTAAGCCTAAACAAGTCTGGAAAGCAAAGGCGGCAGCTACACCAGTCCTAAATGAGAAGAAGGACATGTGCCTGAGAGAAGTGTCTTTCATAGATGCTTCAGGAGTGCCTAGGACCGCGATGGCCTGGGTACCAATGTTTAACTAATCTCCTTTCTTAGTGCAGGGACATCCAAGGAGGATTGTCGACGACCACTGGTATGTTGATAATGGTTGTTCCAAGCACATGACAGGTGACATCTCTCTGTTATATGTTTATTTTAAATTCTTAAACAGTGAGTATGTTTCCTTTGAAGGAGATAATGGAGGTAAAATCAGCTAGAGAGGTACGCTCAAAACCTGATGCGTTAAAATTTATGAAATTGTTTGGTCATTAATTCGAGAATGGTCTTAGAAAAACACAAAAAGATTTTTCTTAGTTTTAGATTGTAAATTTGTTCTTTAAATTTTCAATTTTAAGCACAAATTTAGGGGGATGTATATCCTCAGAAAAATACAAAAACAATAGAAAATTTAGAAAATGAGATTTCGTGGTGCGAAAAAGGAGAAATGATAGTACATCAGTTGTTGAACGGTCACACTTTAAAATCGAAAAGAAAATTAAATCAAGTGTGATTGCAGCTCCATTATACGATGTACTGGCAGGCAAGCTGCACAACGAACTCAGTCCAAAATTAATGCTAAAGATAAAGGACGGTGTAGCTTGTGGGGAACACATCATCGGCGTATGATCTTATGGTCTTAAATCTTGTGTTGATAGATTGCCAAAATCTGAGATTTCAGGTCTTTAAATTGTGGATACATCTGGGGATGTCCTGGCTGCCCTTCTGCTGCATCCAGATATATGTTGACCTAGGCACAGTCAGGACGTCTTAAAAGAGCAATAAGGAAATGCCAAAACCCAAAATTCTCAAAGAGAATTCAAGCTAAAGGCACAAATCAAAAGCCTAAAGCAACGATCATACCGAAACATTTGGTATTTGCCCTAACCCTGGTCGGGAATCCATCGGTCTCTCTGTTGCATCCAGATATATGCAGACCTGATCACCGATGATCTTGACCTTGTAAAACATACAGATGTCAGCAATTTACTCACCTGTTATGAAGAAGCTTTGTGCATACCTTGATCGCGGGGGTATGTCATGATGTGGGACACACAATTATTTCGGTCTAACACACGTTAAGAAAATAAGAAAAATATCGGACTTGAAGACGTGTGTGTATGTTTGTTTAAGTGGATAAACGATGCTGGTAATCGTCTTGGATTGCTTTCTGGCACTTTAATAATTATACCAAAACAAATATACTAACAGTGTGTTGCATTTTGACAAAGCTGATATGATCTTCTTGCACATGATTCTCACCAAAAAGATGCATCGTAATTAGTTTGAATTTTTATTTTAATTTGTTTTTAAAAATTGACCATTCTTGATGATTTGACCGATTCTCGAAGGAATTTCAGGTTTTTGAGAATTTAAAATGGAAGTTTACTGATGTACTTGGTGTTCATGTGTATACTGGACCCTCTGTTATATAAATTGTTTGCCACAAAATTATGAGAATTTGGAGAATTTAATACAAATCAAGAAACAGGGGTTGATGAAGAATGAAAGAGTTCCAGTTGCTGACAAGCATGAATCACCACACTGAGAAGATGTACCTGAGTCAGAAGAACCTGAAGTGAATTATCTTTTGACAATGAAAGTACAAGTGAAGAAGTACCTGAAAAGTTGCTTGAAAGAGAAGATTGACAAAGAAAAGAGATTCTGAGAATCCTCCTATTACGTTCTCTTTTAGCAATATGTTCAAGCAAAAGCTGATGATGATTAAAGTTATGAAGCTACCTCCAAGAGAACAAGAAAGAACCCAAGATTGGAAGATCAAGATCTGAAGATTCTTCCTACTAAGCCATGATAAAGACATCATAAACCTAGGGGGATATTGTTGGGCTTTATTTAAGTAGGTTTACGCTTGTCTTTATTAAGCCTGTTTGTGTTAATTGGGCTTAGTTTACTTAATGGACTTGGGTTAGGCCATGTGGGCCAAGGCTTTAGTGGACCCTATATAATGTTATGTTTGATTCATTATTAGGGTTAGACCTTTCATTAGACTCTCATATTGTAACACAAGAGCCACCACCTTGTACCAGACAATCCTAGAGATTGTGTGCAAGGTGAAGCAGCAATAATATATTGTTCATCGATTTAATCTTTTGTTCTTCACTATTCAATCGATATTCCGCATCCATTGAGTGGTTTGTTTGATACCCGGGAAGGATCTTGGACTTACAGTGTGCTAACAAGAAGCCAATCCTCAAATATCTGTCTTTTTGCAGGTTTTCTATCTCTCACACAACCTGTCAAGTACCAAGAGGCACTAAAAGACAACAGTTGGGTAGAAGCTATGCAGGAAGAACTCCTTCCGTTTAAAAGACAAGTATGGGAACTTGTACCACTTCCTAAGGATGTTTATCCAATTGGCACAAAGTGGGTCTTCAAAAACAAAACTGATGAAAGGGTTATAGTTGTCAAGAATAAAGCCAGACTTGTGGTTCAAGGCTTAATACAAGAAGAAGGAATAGACTATGATGAAACCTTTGCTCCTGTAGCAAGGTTTGAAGCTATCAGATTCTTCTAGCCTTTGCTGTCAACCACAACATCAAGGTGTATCAGATGGACATCAAATGTGCATTCCTATATGGCAAAATTCAGGAGGAGGTATATGTATGTCAACTACCTGGTTTTGAAGACACATTCCATCCTGATCATGTCTACAAGCTTAACAAATCTTTGTATGGACTCAAGCAAGCACCTAGGGCCTGGTATGAAACTCTTTCCACCTTTCTCTTATCCATAGGCTTCACAAGAGGTAAAATTGATAAAAACCTATTTCTGAAATGGAGAGGGAAAGATTTAATGATTGTTCAAATATATGTGGATGGCATCATCTTTGGATCCACATGTAACAAAATGTGTGAAGAGTTTAGGGAACTCATGACAGCAGAGTTTGAAATGAGTGCTATGGGTAAACTTCAGTGTTTCCTTGGTCTCCAAGTGAAGCAGCTGCAAAATGGCACATTCATTCATCAAAACAAATATGTGAAAAATTTGTTAACAAGATTTGAGATGAATGACTGTAAGCCATGTAGTACACCCATGAGTATAATCAAGCTACTCACTATTGATGAAAAGGATGAACTGGTTGACCAAACACATTACAGATGCATGATTGGGTCTTTATTGTACTTAACTGCATCTAGGCCAGACATTATGTTTGCCACTTGTGTTTGTGCAAGATCCCAAGCTTCACCCAGAAAGTCAAACCTTATTACTGTGAAATGGATATTCAGATACCTAAAAGGTGCTCCCACACTTGGTATCTGGTATCCTGCTAATGGAAACATTGAGCTTTTAGGTTATCCAGATAGTGATTTTGCTGGCTGTCACACCACAAGGAAGTCTACATCAGGAGGGTGCCAGTTTCTAGGGAATGCCTTAGTCTCTTGGCAAAGCAAAAAGCAAGCAGTTGTTTTAACTTCAACAGCTGAGGCTGAATACATTGCTGCTGCAAGCTGTACAGCCCAACTCATGTGGCTTCAAAATCAACTGCTGGATTTTGGGATAACTGCACTAAAGACTCCACTCATGTTGGACAGTCAAGCTGTTGAAAATATCATCAATAATACAGTTTCTCACTCAACCACAAAGCACATAGACATCAGACATCATTTTGTCAGAGATAGCTATGAAAAAGGTTTGATTTCTCTGCACCATGTTCCAACAGAGGATCAGTTGGCAGATGTGTTGACAAAAGCTTTAGACACATCTACCTTTACAAATCTGATTTCTAGAATTGGTATGCTAAACATGGATTAAACAACAAAAATGTTTTAAATAAAAACATTAAAATGTTTCAGAAAATCAAAATCCATCCTTAAAAAATAGCTTTTTGGTTGAAAAATCTGTTAAGGATAAAACAACCACTGTTTCATCCATTTTATCTACTGTTAAGTTGAAAAATCTGCTTCAAACAGCTGATCAGATAAAACAACCACTGCTTGGTTGAAAAATCTGTTTCAAACCTCTGATCAGATAAAACAACTGTTTCATTATCTATATATATATATATACATATATACATATATCTATCTAGATTAAAAAAAATCAAGTGCTGTCAGCAGCAGTACTTTGGTAAAATAACAGCTGTTTGCATCAGATCTTTGGCAACAACTGTATACCAGCAGATGTTTAGCCATCAGATGTTTGCCACATCTGCTCTTAAAAGCAAAGTTTTGGCTGCATCGGCGGTTTCACCAGAGCCTATAAAAAAACCCTGTTTTACCACAACAGTCGTTACACTGTCTCATTGTATTCAAAATATTGAAACCACCTTCTTCATCCTCAAACCCTTACTCCAATTCCACTTACTCTCACACTCGGAATCCATTACAATGGATCTTCAAGCTAAAGCCACCGACAATTATCTCCCATATCTGGTAAAAACAGAAGAAAACACTCCAAAAACAGAAGAAAACACTCCATTCCATTCCACTATCGACATCATCTTACAATCCAAATACCTAACAATCCTAACCGCTGATGCTCCTATCTATCTTGATACCCTCCAAGAATTTTGGGTGAATGATGAGTTTCTTCTTCAAGACAAAAAGCCTACATCCATTATCTCAAAAATTGGAGAAACAAGTATCGTCATTACCCCTAAACTGATATCCACAACCTTCTCACTCAATGACCTGTCATGTAAAGACTCTTTTCCTAAGGCAGAGCTTCACACAGAGTTTCAGGAAAGAGGTTATGATGATCAAATGACTGGGTCAACCCTTTTCAAAAAGTTTTTCCCACCAGTCATGAAATTTTTCTTTCATACCCTCCTTCTCTGTGTCTCTGCTAAGTCCACTTCCTTTAATAAAATCCCATTGAGGATTCAGTACTTAGGCTATGCTATGTTGTCAGATTCTGACTTAAATCTATCCTAGGGATTGTTTATGGACTTAGTATCAAATGTGTAAGCTATAAAGTCTGGGTCTAATAATGCTTTTCTGATTTACCCAAGAATTTTGAGTGTAATCCTTCAAAAGGCTTTACATGAAAAAGATTTCAAAAAGGGTGAGTCTATTCAAAGGAAGAGTCTTACTGATGAAACTTTCACAAGAATGCTAGTTTCCAAAACACAAACAAAGAGGGCTAAGACAACAACTGTTGTCCAAACCTCTATTGTTGAGCTCACTGCTCCTAGTGATCATGGCACTACATCCAGTGCTGTGAAATCCACACCAGCCAACTTCAAAAGAAAACGTCCATCCACAAAAACCACCACTAAACCACAAAAGGGAATTCTGGAAGATGAGATACCAGAGGAAAACCCTGTTGCAACACAAAAGCAACTAGAAACCACTGTTGTTACTTCCTCACAACAGTTGGATATATCTCAACCTGACCAAACTCCTCATGCATCCTCACAAAAGGATCATGTTGTAAGCCAAGGGGAAACACATCATGATACATTTGAGTCACTTGGCCATATGTTCACAAGTCCCTCTCCCAGGGCTAATTCTCTTTTCACTCCTCCACCTTCACCAAAACATGTTCCTCAAACCATGCAACCACTGTATGAGGCTATTGATAAAACTCAGGAAAATCCCAGTTCCTGTCCTTCACCTATTAATGAGAGTATACCTCCACAAGTGACTGGGACTGAGAAAGATCAATCAGCCATCCCACAAATAGAAGAGGAGGCTACACCCCTAGAGTTCAATGAAACTCTTGGTGAGTTTTCAAGTGAAGCAGCCACTACTGATGTAGAGACCATTGTCTCACAACAGGACAGTGGTTACATAGCTAAGACTTCCTTGAAGGCAACAACTGATGAGGCCACTATAGTGTCCCCAAAATCAGTTGGAAGTCCCTAGAACCAAGAAAAAGGGGCATCTAGTTCTCATCCTTTGGACTCACCTCCTAGGAATGAACCAGTTACAACTACCACTGGTAGGAATTCAGATGATCCTATTAACTTAGGTGATGGATTAAAATACCAAGAACTGACGGCCAGAGTATAGTCCATTGAAACCTCTGTTGCTGATATCAAATCAGATATCAAGACAATATGGGATCATTGGCTACTCTCACCAAGAGTCAACCATCCACTGAAGATATTGCTAGTGAGCTATGGAAGTCTGTTTCCCCCATCATCATAGCTCACAGAAAACTAGCAGATCAGACTCATGAAACCTACATGGCTGAAATCAGAAATATGGTAGATGCTAGGTACAAAGATACCCATGCTGACATTCAAGCCATTAAAGACCATCTGCTGAAGACCACTGGCTCTGCCCCTACCACAATTCTCAGAGATGAAGATGATGACTTCACAGCTGATGATGCCAAAAAGGGGAAAAGTGGCAGAGATAGATTGCCAAAGCTAGATCCCTTTGGTTGTCCACCTTCACAAAAAGGTAAATCAAAGTCTGCCAACAAACCAGGGTCTACCCAAACAGCACCACAACAACAACAATCCAATGTTCAAACCAGCAAAGCTAAAGAAGTGGACACCTCTGCTAATGAAGAAGCTGAAAAAGCTGCTGAAGAAAAGCAAAAGAGAGCTGACACTTTGGAAGTCAAGGAAGAGGCTTTGGTACAAAAGAAAAGGGAACAACAGTAGGAAGTTGAAGATGTGGGTTCCTCTAAAAGGAAGAAAATGCCTGCCAAACATGTCAGAAAACCACCATCTAAACTTGATGGTAAAACCACTGCAGCTACCGAAACCACTGATACCACCACAACATCTGAACCTATCACCACTACCACCAAACCAACATCCGAACCTATCACCACAACCACCAAACCAACCACTAAACCTATCACCACAACCAATGAACCTATCACCACAACCACTTCACCAGCTAAATCCCAAACATCTGCTGGATCTACAAAAGTGCCAACAGATGTTAACACAACCACTGCTTCTAAACCACCATCACCGAAAATCTTGTACAGAAGGAAGAGAAAATCTACCTTTGTTGTACAGGATGAAAACATTCACACATCACCACCTACTACTTCAACCACACAATCTACACCCATATCTGCCATTCCACTTTCATCATTCTCACCACACACATCAAAATTTACATCCCATAGACCACCACCAACCATCACATTTTCCTGTTCCCCTAAACATTGACCAATATCTAAAATTCAAGGCTGAACAGGCAGATACCATCATAAAGGAGAAATGCAAAGGGGAAGATGACAGAAGTGCTCAAGGCATCCATTCAGCAGAGCTTAGCAAACTAAGAAGGATTGAAGATTTTGCTAAGACCCTGAGCAACTCTATGTCTACCATGCCTCTCAGCAGTGACATGGAAAGGGAGGTTAGGGTATCTCTTCTTGAACAGATCTTGGCAACCATGCCTTATAAAGCAAACAAGAAATAGTTTGCAGGCTGGACCACCCATGCCCTCAGAGAAGAACTCATAAGAATTGAGGAGATGGCCAAGAATCCCCCAGCTAAGGTCTCTGCCCCTGATTTCAGTAAAGGCAGAGATCCAGCCAAAGCCTTGAAATTTAAAAGAATGAGACAAGAAATTATGGCTGCTAACTATGGGGAGATGAAGTCTGTTGCAAGATGGTCAGAGCTGAGGTTGGTTGAAACCTACAAGAAGCTAGAAGAAAACAGGAAGAAAGACCCTAACTTGCCTAGAAAACCTGTCTACTCTGATGAACCCCTGATGAAGAGACCTCAACAGGCTTTTACATTAGACAGCCTACTTGATACTTCTGATCTATCAGCTGCTGCAAGAAGACAATTCAAGAAGAAGAAAGAAATGTCTGAAAAGGATCAGAAGAAGTTTGCTGATACTTTTATAAAGGAGGGCCTATACAATTAAATACACTTTTTCTCAGATCCCACTACTGAAAGACTCAGAGAACTCATTGGGAGACCTCCATCACCAAACTCATCCAGAATAAAAATGCATCTCAGCAAATCCTCTTATTCAAAAATTCTAAAATGGAAGGTAAACAAAGACACCCATGAATTGACTTTGCTCAGATCAGATCGAGAAGCTCAAAAGCTAAGCATGGATGATGCATATAGCCTGTGTGCAGATGACCTTCAAACACTGTTGAACCTTGAGCTTGAAAGAGATTCAGAAGACCTCTACTCTTTGAACTTTGAGTTACAATTCAAAGGTAAAATCAGAGAAAGTCTGATGAGGAATAAAGATCAAGAATAAAGTCTAGTTTTGGCATCATCTGTTCTAGGGGGAGATTGTTGGGTCTGCTGACCTGAAGAAGAACAGATGATTGAAAAGCCAAAATATACTAACAGTTGATCCATATAAATAAACAGCATTTACAACATACTCCTCCCAAAAGACTGTTGACCCTAACAACTGTTCCACCCAAACAACTGCTATGACAACTGCTGCTACAAAGGACTGCTGGATAACAACTGATAGAGAATAACTGCTGACTAAAGGTCTAATAGAGAACAACTGCTGATCAAGTGCTGAAGACTAAAGGTCTGTTGGAGCCAACAGCATTTAGGCTCCAACAGATGATACAAGACCATCAGATTTTTCCTCAACAGTAGTTTACCTTACAGTGTTTTGCTATGTAACAGTAGTTTGTATAGGGCAGATGTTTTATGTTGTTATTCTGTTAGGGGTCACTGTCTTAGGTGACGTCAGCTTAGATCATCAGTGGTTTAGATTTGTCTATAAATAGAACAGTGCCTGTATTGTTGTATTGAGTCACTCACAACATTCTCTCAGACAAACAATCACAGAGTGATCAGGCTGAGGGGGAGTACTTGTATAATCGTTTGTAATCATTTGAGTCTATAAAGCATTCGATTGAAAAACATTTATTCCTTTGTTTTGATTATAGTTTATTATTCCGCTGCACTTTCCACTTATACTCACTTCATTTATTTCTCATTTTACTTAAACAAATCAAAACAATCAAACTCAGATCCTAACAGATATGGACCTGCAAGAGATTTTCTATACAAAACATTGTCTATAATTGTAAATTTAGATACCTTTATCCTGAAAGCCTTTGGGATTTCTTCATCAGGAATGACATCCTCTTGTATATATTTTATTATAGGAGTCATCCATGATGAATCACCTTGTGTTTGAGTGGCCAAAACAGTGATATCCTCGGGATGGACTGTTTTATCCTAAGGATGTGCCAGGTTATCCTTAGGATACCACTCTTCGATTGCTGGTTTTAGAATGTGGATGATGGGAATCCTAGACCCTACTGGTAGATTAAGGGAGGATCCCAGATTTGCTAAGGCATCAGCTTCAGTATTTTATTCCCTAGGTACCTGTGTTAGTGAAAATTCTACAAAGGAAGTTGATAAATTTTTAACTTTTTCAAGATAAAGAGCTAACTTTTGTCCTTTTACTGCATAAGATCCATTAAAATGATTAGCAATCAACAAAGAATCAACAAATACTTCTATATTAATAGCATGCATGTTTTTAGCAAGTTGTAAACCAGCAATGAGAGCCTCATATTCTGCCTCATTATTGGTTGTTTGAAATGCACATCTAATAGCATGGGGTATTTTGGCCCCTTGTGGCGATTTTAGTGGTATTCCTAAGCCTGTTCCTTTTGCATTTGAAGCACCATCAGTATACAAAATCCATTTTCCTAAGTTTTCGTTTAATTGTCGTACTTCAGATTCTACTTCACTCAGGATGTCACTACTGAAATCAACCACAAAATCTTCTAGAGCCTGAGATTTGATTGCATTTCTAGGCTCGTATACTAAGTCAAAGGCACTCAATTTTACTGACCACTTAGCCATTCTACCTGACATTTCTGGTTTCCTAAGTACATTTTCAATGGGATAGTTAGTTTGTACGTGTATCCTATGTGTTTCAAAGTAATGCCTTAACTTAGTGGATGCCATTATCAAAGCTAATACAAGTTTTTCAAGATGAGAATACCTGGTCTCAGCATCTAGTAGATTTTTACATACATAATAGACAGGATGCTGTTCCCCCTCAAAGTCTCTTACCAATACTGCACTAATAGCATTCCCAGAAACTGCAAGATATAATTTTAGTGGTTCTCCATCCTCAGGCTTCATCAGGAGTGGAGCTGCTGCTAGATATTCTTTCAGTTTCTTCAATGCTTCCTCGTGTTTTTGTCCCCAGTCGAATTTACTATTCTTCCTCAAGATATCATAGAATTCTTTGCTTTTATCCGAGGATTTCGAAATGAATCTGTTTAAGACTGCTATCCTGCCTGTCAGCCTTTATACATCCTTGATATTTTTTGGGGATTTGATTTCAAGGATGGCTTTTATTTGTTTAGGGTTGGCCTCTATCCCTCTTTTAGTAACTAGAAATCCTAGAAACTTTCCAGCACCGACTCCAAAATGACATTTAGATGGGTTCAACTTCATATTATAGGCATCCAGGATGTCAAATGCCTCCTTAAGATCTTGAAGATGATTCTTTGCCTTCTTGGACATGACCACCATGTCATCAATGTACATGTAGGAACAGTAATGCTCTTGATGTATTGCTTGCTAGTGAACACTTATGTGTTTAGCAAGTTCAATCAGATTTGCACAGCGGAATGAAAAGTAAAGTTACACTATCAACAGGAGTTATTACTCCCCCTGTATGTTTGAAAACTAAAGACAATTATTTAATGAGAATCTAAGTATAGAATGAGAATGATTACTTAAACAGATTCTCAGTAAATGAAATAGAAAGCACAATGAGAACAATAATAAGCTTTGAAGGATTTCTGTATTAACCAAAATCAATATCAATGTCTAAAACAGAGGGGATGAACCCATCTATTTATAGACTTTACATATACATGAACCTTGCTAAAAGTAAGTCAGTAACAAGTTGCAACAAGTTGCATTCTTGGAACTTGTACAAAAAGATAAAGTAATACTAAACTAATAAACTACTGAAACATAAGTCGGTTAGAAAGATTCTTAAACAAGAGCTAATGAATGACAAACTACTGATGAGTAGTTTGTCTTCAGTAGTTTTTCAGTGAACTGTCTGGTTAGACTTCAGAACTTCTGATACTTCTTCTTCAGTACTTGTTGAATCCATCTTTAGTACTTTAGTCTTCTTTCTTCAGTAGTTCTATACTTAGGATATTTTGCAGAAGTGAATTAGACTAAGGTTTACAAAAGTGGTTTCACCAATCCTTTTTGTCCTAACAATCTCCCCCTGGATTGATGAAGCCAAAACCTTTTCTAATTCTTTATTGTTTTCTTTTGTCATTCACAATCTTCCATATCTCCTTGAACATGGAATTCTTCAATTGATTAAGCTATTCATCAATGAGAGATCCCCTTTGAGGTTCCAGATGTTGAATTGTAAGCAAGTCCTGAGTTGATAGTTTCTTCAGTTCATTCATGGACTTGTAGGCCTTGCTTGTAAGATCTCTCCTTGTCACTAATACTGAGTTGTCATCAGTAAAGGACCATCTGAAGATCAGCACTTTAGACTTGTCAAATTCTGAAGTATAGGGAACCATGCTGGATCCCTGGGATGTTCCTGAGTGTTGGATATTCTCTATTTCAATTACTCTCTGGTGGGATTCACTTCTATCTTCCTTTTGCATCACATCAGGTAGTTTGAAAGTGGGTAAATGATGTTCAGTAACTACCTTAGTGTGCAGTTTGTCTGTGATAGTCTTCTGGATTTGGTAAGCAAATGTTGAAGGATCCCTAAATTAAGTTATTAGAGGCTTCTCTTCAATATCAAAGTCTCCTTGAACAATTGTGTTGCCTTCCAGCAACACCATCTTGAAGTCAGTCTTTGTATTGTCCTCTGGTTTCTTCTTGGTAGCTGGTCTTTTAACACCAGAAGTTCTAACTACTGAAGTTGATACATCAGAAGTTTTGAACTTCTCTGGATTAGTAGCCTTGGCAGCCTTGTACTTCTTGTATGTGTCTAGTAGTCTTTCTTCTTTCCATCTTGACACAGAGGCTTTTGAACCATAGTGATTTGCTACCAGTTCTTCAATCATCTCAGCTCTCTTGGCTTTTCCATCTTTATTTGTTGCAAGTTTGTCAGCAACAAGTTGAGCTCTTTTAGTCAGCTCATTCATAGAGAGCCCTTTGAGTGAATAGGCTTTTGTTTTGCTGTTATTTGTTATAAAAGACATCAGTTGTTGTCTTTTGTCTTCTTCAGCAACTCTCTCTGTTTCAGCTTGCTATTCAACTCTGCTTCATATGCTTGTAACTTTTCATTGAGGCTTAAGTCTTCCCTTGCTTCCAAAGCATTCCAGATCTCATCTTCCTTAGCCTTTCTTTGGGCTGCAATTAAACTCTTCTCAACTAGTTCTTTGGACATTGATAGCGGAGAAGGGTTCACCACAATCATTGTTGTAGTTGTTGTAGGCCTTGGAATAGGAGTTGGTTGTTGTTGTTCAGTTGGTTTGGAAGGCTCTTCTGTTGGTTGTATGTTGGAAGTGTTAACTTCTGATGTGTTGACAGGAGTGTCAACTACTGAAGGATTGTCTTCAGTATTTTCTAAATCATCAGAAGTTTCTTCAATATGGCCTTGGGAAGTTTCAGCTTCAACTTCAGTTCCAAAGACAAGCCTTTGTTGATCTTCTCTTTATTTTCTGGCTTTCTCTTGGAGTTCTCTTTCTTGTAGAGCCACTCTTGCCTTTATTCTGGCTTCCAGTGACTCCCTTGGTTCCTTAATCTTCTCCCCCTTTGTTCGATCAGTATTGCTCTTTGAATGAACTTGCTAGTGAACACTTAGGTGTTTAGCAAGTTCTTAATCAGTGATAGCACAGCGGAATGATATGAGTTTAAAGCTACACTTATCAACAGGAGTTATTTACTCCCCCTGGATGTTTGAGAAACTAATAAATGATAAGTATTTATTGAGAATCTAAGTATTGAATGAGAATGAAACACTTAGACAGATTCTCAATAAATATGAAATGGAAATAACAATAATATGCTTTGAAGGATTTCTGTATTAAAATCAATGTCTAAAACAGAGGGATGAACCCTTCTATTTATAGACTTTACAAATACATGAACCTTGCCAAAAAGCAAGTTCAGAAACAAGTTGCAACAAGTTGCAATCTTGGAACTTGTACATAAAGCAAAAGTAATACTAAACTAATAAACTACTGATACAAAAGGCGGTGGAAAAGATCTTCTCATAAGTACTGATGAATGACAAACTACTGATGAGTAGTTTGTCTTCAGTAGTTCTTCAGTAGAAATGTCTGGTTTGGACTTCAGAACTTCTGATGACTTTCCTTCTTCAGTACTTGTGTAATCTCTTCTTCAGCAGTTTGATCTTCCTTCTTCAGCAGTTCTATACTTAGAATATTTTGACAGAAGTGAATTAGACTAAGGTTTGCAAAAGTGGTTTCACCAATCCTCTTTGTCCTAACAATCTCCCCCTGGATTGATGAAGCCAAAACCTTCCTAATTCCTTATTGTTTTCTTCTGTCATTCACAATCTTCCATATTCCTTTGAACATGGAATTCTTCAGCTGGTTCAGCTGTTCATCAGTGCGAGATCCTTTTTGTGGTTCTAGATGCAGGATTGTAAGCAGGTCTTGAGTTGATAGCTTCTTCAGATCATTCATCGACTTATAAGCTCTGCTTTTCTGATCATTTCTTGTCACTTGTACTGAGTTGTTATCAGTAAAGGACCATCTGATGATAGGTACTTTAGACTTCTCAAAGTCTAAAGTGTAGGGAACCATAGTGGTACCCTGGGATGCTCCTGAGTGTTGGATGTTTTCAACTTCAGTGACTCTCAGGTGGGATTCACCTCCTTGTTCTTGTTACATCACATTAGGTATTTGAAAAGTTGGCAAATGATGCTCAGTAACTACCTTAGTGTGCAGTTTGTCTTTGATGGTTTTCTGGATTTGATAGGCAAAGGTGGAAGGATCCCTGAATTGTGTGATCAGAGGTTTTTCTTCAATGTCAAAGTCAGAATGGACTACTGTACTTCCTTCTAGTAGTACCATTCTGAAATCAGTCTTCACATTCTCCTCTGATTTCTTCTTTTGACTAGCTGGTCTTCTTTGAACACCAGAAGTTCTAACTACTGAAGTTGATACTTCAGCAGTTTCAAACTTCTCTGGATTTGCAGCCCTTGCAGCCTTGTATTTTCTATAAGTGTCCATTAATCTTTCTTCTTTCCATTTGGACACAGAGGCTTTTGAACCATAACTATTGGCTACTAGTTCTTCTATCATTTGGGCTCTCTTGGCTTTTGCATCTTTACTTGTTGCAAGTTTGTCTGCAATAAGTTGAGCTCTTCTTGTCAGCTCTTCCATGGAGAGTCTCTTTAATGTATGGGCTTTGATCTTGCTGTTCTTGGTAATATAAGACATCAGTTGTTGTCTTTTGTCTTCCTCAGCAATTCTTTCTAGGCTAGCCTGCCTTTGAAGTTCAGCTTCATAAGCCTATAGCTTTTCATCCAGGCTTAAGTCCAAGTCATCCCTTTCTTCCAGAATTTTCCAAATCTGATCTTCCTTGCCTTTCTTCTGAACTGCTACTAAACTCTTCTCAAGAAGTTCTGCTGATTGAGAGATTGGAGAAGAGTTTTGTGTTTTGAAACATCATCCAAGTCAATGGAATCATCTGAATCCCTGATTACATCCTCAATGAGGACTGTATCAGTTACATCATGAGCTGAGCCCAACTCAGTTGTCTCATGTACCTCTTTTTCTTGGTTCAGAGGATTTCCTACCTCAGGCATTAAGCCTTCATCAGTAGTTGCCACAGTTGAGGTCTTAGCTATGTTGCTTCGTTCCTCAGATCCACCACTGGGTGGTAAATGAGTAGTAGCAGCCTCAAAAGTACCAAGAGTTTCTAAGTTTGGGCTTAGAGACCCTGGTTCATCCTCATCTCTTTGGTTAGGGCTTTGAGTGTCCACATCCATGTCAAATTCTGAGGCTATGTCCCCTGTTAGATGTGGTTGTTGGGGACTGACATGTTTAGATGGGACTTTCTCTTTTAGCCCAGAGAGAAGTTTGGCTATTTCAAAATCAAGTTTAGAAAGTTGGGGTGCTGGTTCAGTAGTTTGGGCAGTTGGTTCAGCAGTTTCAAAAGAAGCATCAATAGGAATGGTTTTCTTAAGTCTTTTTCTTTTGAAAAGAATTGTGATTAGTGCTCTTGGTGGGGTTTGAGATGGATGAGATTGAGAGGATGTTTCAGTCACATCTTTAGGAAGTGCAGATTGCACAATAGTTTGTTCAGGCATCTCAACCTCCTGAACAGCTTTTCTTTTTGGTTTGGTGGGTTTATGTTTTTGTTCCTTGGGTTTCTTGGCCTTTGGGGGTGTAGGTTTGGAAGATGAGGGTTCCATGGGGACTGGTTCTGGTTCCCCTTGGTCATCTTCTGGCCAGGCAGCCTGTTTGTTGTGCCTAGAGTATGCTTGTGAGGTTAAGGGTTTTAAAATTGCAGTTTTTCCCACAAGCACCTCATCACCCAATTCTTTGATTATGCATTGCATAATGAACCTTGGGTATAACAAAAACTTCTTTTTAGTGTTATTATGATGTAACACCAACTCATTAAAGAAAAGTTTTGATGCCCTATATTTTGTTTCATTCACAACGGAATGAAAAATTGGTTGAAAGGTTGAGGGCATCTGGTCATAAGACCCTGTTTTAGGACTCAAACACATAATTATATAATGAAACAAAAGTTTGTATTTTGGTTCAAAATACTTTTTAAAGATTGTAGCTTGTGAGAGAGTACCTTGATAACCACATTCTATCATGGTTAGGTGGATTTCAGAGTTTGCAACCTGTTCATGGGCATTCACATCATTCAACCCCAGTCTAATTGCAAGTGTGGCCGGTGTGATGGCCATTCTTCTCCCTTTGATTGTTGAGTTGAGGGAAATAACCTCATTATCCACCATCACTGTCTCAGCGTTAGCCCAGAACTCATTGAGAGTTTCAGGATGTATTGGTGGGTCTATTGTGAGAGCGGTGATATATTGGGATTTGACGACGAGATCAATGATTTCATCGTATTGGGACCAGCCTTCTTGTTTCTCTAAGTAGGCTCAAATATTGTGTCCCTGTTTTAGAACTAGAGCCATGTGGTTTGTGTGTGTTTTGGATCGAATAGTGTTTTTGCAGGTTCAGGGTTTGAGAGCTTTTTGAGAGAGAAGGAGGGAATTTTTGCTTTTTGAATGGATAGGTGTTGAAAAAGGTATTTATCAGAAGTTTTAAACCGCCTAGGTCAAACTTCTTTATCAGAAGTTTTAAACCGCCTAGGTCAAACTTCTTTATTAGAAGTTTTAAACCGCCTAGGTCAAACTTCTGTTGTGGGAAAAGTCCGATTTGCCCTTTTTGACTAAACTGCTGATGAAGAATTATTTTCATCAGTAGTTCCCACTTTCTCTTCAGTAGTTTTGAACAACGGATGAGAATACTTTATAAATACTTTTATTCATAACTTCTGAAGGTTGTTTTATCAGAAGTTAATCATTTTTCAGAAAATATTCCCATACTGATGTTTTGTTCATCAGTATTTTCTCTCTTGTTTGTTTTTCAGAAGTTTTCAATTTTGAAAACAGATGTAAGTGAAAAATGAAAAATATGTGCAAAAAAGTAAAGAGAAACACTTACAAATTTAGCATCCCAAGCATGGATACTAACTTCTGAAATGTTGATGTGTCAAGGGGTTTAGTGAATATGTCAGCTATTTGATTAGCTGTTGCTACATGTTTCACTTCAATCTTGCCTTTTTCATAGCAATCTCTTATGAAATGATACTTGATTTCAATGTGTTTAGTCTTCGAAAACTGAACAGGATTTTGAATGATGCTAATGGCAAATTTGCTGTCTACAAGCAATGGTGTCTTGGTCTCTTTGATTCCATAATCAAGAAGTTGATACTAGAGCCATTGTATCTGTGATGTACAACTTGCAGCTGCAATGTATTCAGCTTCAGCAGTTGAAGTTGCAACAGATGTTTGTTTCTTTGATTGCCAGGACACTAGACAGTTTCCCAAGAATTGACAACCACCAGATGTTGATTTTCTTGACATTTTACACCCTGCATAGTCACTATCTGAAAAAGCTGATAACTTGGTATTGCTTGAAGCAGGATACCAAATTCCAAGTGTGGGAGTTCCTTTCAGATACCTGAAAATTCTTTTGACTGCAATAAGGTGTGATTCCCTAGGAGCTGATTGATATCTAGCACAGACACATGTTGAAAACATAATATCTGGTCTAGAAGCAGTTAGATATAAAAGGGAACCTATCATACATCTATACATGGTTTGATCAACCTGTATTCCTTGATCATCTGGTTCAACTTGTGTGGTTGGTGTCATGGGAGTGGAACATGATTTACAGTCTTGTAAAGAAAATTTGTTTAATAATTCTTTAACATATTTTGATTGATGTATAAAAGTTCCATTTGTTTGTTGTTTAATCTGCAGTCCCAGAAAGTACTGCAGTTCTCCCATTGTACACATCTCAAATTTTGATTGCATGAATTTCTTAAATTCATCACACAGTTTTGTGTTTGTTGAACCAAATATGATATCATCAACATATATTTGAACAAGTAAGATATGATTTCCAACATGTTTTATAAAAAGAGTTTTATCAATGGCACCTCTTGTGAAGTTATTTTTGAGTAAAAAGGTTGAAAGTGTTTCATACCAGGCTCTTGGAGCCTGTTTGAGCCCATAAAGAGCTTTGTCTAGTTTGTACACCCACTCAGGATGAGAAGGATCCTCAAACCCGGGTGGCTGACAAACATACACTTCCTCTTTTATCTTTCCATACAAAAATGCACTATTAACATCCATTTGATAAACTTTTATTTTGTTGGAAATGGCATACGCCAGAAATAACCTGATGGCTTCAAGCCTTGCAACTGGAGCAAAGGTTTCATCATAGTCAATTCCTTCTTCTTGAGAGTAACCTTGTACTACCAGTCTTGCCTTGTTCTTTATGATCATACCAGCTTCATCTTGTTTGTTTCTGAAAACCCATCTTGTGCCAATTGGTTGCTTGTTTGGCGGTAAGGGATAGATTTCCCAAACCTGATGCTTGTTGAATTGAAGCAATTCATCTTGCATTGCTTGCACCTAATTGTTGTCTTTGAGGGCTTCCTGGTACTTCTTTGGTTCCAACTGTGAAATAAATGCTGAGAAGAGACAAAAGTTGGAAAGCTGGTTTCTTGTAAGAACACCTGATGCAATATCACCCATGATTTGATCAAGTGGATGATCTTTGTGTTCGATCAGTTGTTGTAAACCACTGACAAGTGTTGGTGGCTCATGTTTTCAAACAAACTACTGAGGTCTCTTATATCTGGTTCAGCAGTTTCAATGTCTTCAGTAGTTGCAGGTGCTGAAGCAGATGTTTGAGTTTGTTCCTCAGCATTTGTTGAATCAGAAGTTTGTGAAACGTCTGTTGGTTTTGAAGTTGACTTAATGACTGTTTGAGGAGTCCATGGTGCTGGATCCTCATCATCAAACCTTTGATCACCATAATAAGTAGGTTTGGATGAAGTGACAGTCTTTTCAGGTCCAAAATGGAAACTGTCAAGGTCAAAAAGTTCAGCAGGATGTGCTGGAATGGGAGTGTGTTTTGACTCATTGAACTTGACATTCAGTGTTTCTTCTACTATCCTGGTTCTTGAGTTAAAAACCTTGTAGGCCTTTCTAGTTGAAGAATAACCAAGAAAGTAACCTGAATCAACTTTGGCATTAATGTTCAAGATGAAACATTGACACCCAAAAGCCCTGAAAAAGGAGATAAGGGGCTTCATGCCATGAAGAACTTCATAGGCAGTCTTGGAATGTCTCTTGACAATAAGGACTCTATTTTGAACATAAGATGATGTGTTAGCTGCTTCTGCCCAAAAGTATAATGGTAGGCCAGAATCAGCTAACATTGTTCTTGCTCCTTCAATTAAAGTTCTGTTCTTCCTTTCTACTACACCATTTTGTTCAGGAGTTCTGGGAACACTGTATTGTCTAATAATCCATTTAGACAAACAGAATTCATCCAGAGTTTTGTTCCTAAACTCTGTCCCATTATAACTTCTAATGGTTTTGACAGGTAGAGAATATTGCTTCTCTACTTGTAGAATGAAGAACTTGATGATTTCAGCAGCCTCATCCTTGGAAAATAAGAAGAATACCCATTTAAATCTTGAGTAGTCATCAATGATGACCAAGCAGTACTTCTTCTTACCAAGGCTCATGATTTTTACAGGCCCAAATAAGTCCATATGGAGTAGTTGAAGACATGCAGTTGTTTTTGATTCTTCAATAGACTTATAGGAGGACTTATGCTGTTTTCCCTTTAAACAGGATACATAGTGTTCTTGACACTGGTATACTTTTAAGGGTAGACCTCTGACCAAGCCCATTTTTGTGACTTTATTTATGGTTTTAAAGTTCACATGGCCAAGTCTCCTGTGCCAGAGATCAGTCTTTGAAGTTGATGCCTATGAGAAGAAACAGGCAGTGTTGTTCAGTACTTTGTCTTTTTCAGTGTCCACTGCATAGACATTGCCACATCTTTTGGCAATCAACAAAGTGTGATCTTCAATGATCTTCTCTATCAACTTCTGGCCTTCTGGTGATATGATCTTGCATGCTGTCTTTGTGAAAAAGGAAGAATATCCTATATCACAAATTTGTGACACACTCAGCAAGTTGTACTCAAGGTTTTCAACCGGATTGACCTTGTCAAACTGTATTTTGCCAGAGGAGACATTGCCATGTCCTAGCACATATCCCTTAGCATTGTTCCCAAAGGATACAGATCCATCTCTTTGACTGATAAAATTATTTATCAGGTATCTGCATCCTGTCATGTGCATTGAGCCTCCACTGTCTACATACCAAATGCTATTTAAGCCTCTGGAAACTCTCTGCACAAGATAGCAAATTAGTTAGCTTTAGGAACCCAAGCCAGTTTGGCTTTGGGTTTGCTCTTGAGAACATTTACAGTTTGTTCTTGACCAAGTTGAGAAATCCATGTTTTTTTTGGCAATGGATTTTTCATTAAGAGCAATGGTGGTATCCTTTTGAGGACCACCATCAACTTTGGTCATCAGTAGTTGTACCAAGTTTATGAGATCTTTAATCTCAGCAGTTTGTGAAACTGCTGATGATTTAGGTCTAACTACTGAAAGAGAATTTTGAGAAAAAGATCTTTGTTGAGATTTTATCTTTTTCTGAGAAAAGGTGTTTACTGGTTGTTGTTTCCTTGGAGAAAAAGTTTTTACAAAATCATTTTTGATTTGCATTCCCACAACCAGTTGTTGATTTTTCTTGTTGACTGAATACCTTTTCTGTATCTGCAAAATTCTGTCTTGTGGTTGAACAGACCACAGATTTCACATTCTTTTGTCTTTTCTTTCAATGACAAGTTTCTGACTGTATTGATTGGTTTTAGGTCATCAGTAGTTTTCAAGTTCTCAACTTCTAATATAGTTGAAACTACTGATCGCTTAAAGTCAGAATTAATCAGTACTTCTGAAGAACTTTCTTTGTGAGTTTTTAGAAAGTTCTCATGGAAAGATGTGCATTCTTTCTCTTCAGAAGTTTCACCTGAAACAGTTTTTCTCCCATCTTCAGTAGTTTTGGGGGAAAAATCTGTTGGTGTTTCAGTGTGATTGTACCCTTTGCCAAACCTAACATTTGAAGCACTTTGTTTGTTTAGCAATAGTTGGTACCCCTTACAAGATTCAACCCATTTTTCACATGTGACCTTGGTGTCAGCAAGCTCTTGTCTGACATTTCCTAGGTCATTAATCATGATCTTAATTTGTGCTTGGGTTTCAATAGCAGTGTTAGTTAATTTAGAAACTTCTTTTGTTTTTGCAGAAAGTTTTCTTTCTAAATCACATTTCATCTGAGTGAATTTTCTCTCAGAGTCATTTGCTTTCCCTTGTAAGTGCACATTAGTCTCTCTTATGAGAGCAAAAGATTCTTTGCAAGAATTTGAACAAAGTTTTGTCAAAGATTCTTTTGATACATGTGACAAGGCAGATTTTGAGGTGCATCCCTCAAATGCCATTAAGGCAAAGTTCTTTCTGCCATTGTCAGGCTCTCCCCAGTTGATGTCAAACATCTTGTTGTCTGCATCAGGATTACACTCTGTGGTGTCAAAAGGAAGACTGATCCAGTCAACATACCCTGAAGTAAATAAACTTTGTTGAGAGGGTTGTTGAGGCTGTGGAGGTTGTTGAGCAGCTGGAAAGGGAGGGATTGATTGTTGGCTCTGCATCTGTTGAGCAGGCATCTGTACATATTGTACTTGTGGCACATATTGGTGTTGTGGAGCTTGTGCCTGTACAAAATGTGCACTCCCTTGTGTTCCATTATTCCTGTTATAATTGGGGTTAAAATTATTTCCAGACTGAGATTGGTTAAAGCCAGAGCTTCTACACTCTCTAGCAAAGTGTCCCAACTTTTGACACTTGGGACATCTATGTTTAGATTTGTCAAAACCAATTTTTGTTGAACTGTTGAGTCCTGGAAACTTCCTTCCTGAGCTTTTGTAAAATTTATTTGTTTTTAAACTTAACATGGCCAGTTGGTGTAAAATATCCATTTCTTCTAAGTCATCACTGCTGAAATTTTTTATATCATCCATGATAAAACACATGTTATCAGCAGTTTGACTAAAATCATTATTGTCATAACCTGAGAATGATCTTTCAGATGAGATCCCAACAGTTATGTCAATATGGTCAAAAGATCCAAAACTATTTGAACAAGTTGGTGAGTCTTGTCCCAATAGTGTTGTACTACCTGGTAGATAGTCATCAGCAGTTTTTCCAGAACTTTGTAACTTTTTCTTTTGATCAATTTCTCTTTCGAAAGTAAGTAATCTCCCATGAAGTTTTGTAAGAGTGAGGGAGCTAAAGTCTGGTGAAGATCATAAGACTATAGAGTATGTTTCCCATTTTTCAGGTAAAGACCTTAAAGATCTATGAAGCATAGATACAGTTGTGTAGGTCTGACCATTTAATTTTAGCTCAGATATTAATGAGGAGAATCTTTCAAATTGTTGTGTTAAAGTTTCCCCATTAATGTGAGCAAAAGTTTCATATTGTTGAGCCAGGATTTCTCTGGTGTTGGCAATCACCTCTTCAGTTCCTCAAAACTGTTCTTTGAGGCAGTCCCAAAGCTCTTTGGCACTATCACAATGTAATAGGCCAGAGTAGATTTCATTTGGGAGTGCCATTGCCAACATAGAGAAAGCTTTAGCATCAAGCTCAAGTTTTAGGAAATCATCATCTGTATAGTCTTTTGGGTCTTTTGGAATTTCTTCTTTAGTTTCAAGATTAATGTTTACTGGTTTATGAGGACCATATATCACAGATTTCCAGCAACCTGTGTTGGTCTGTGATAAGGTATGTGCCATTCTCCTTTGCCAGATGTTATATTCATTTCTTACTAGCATAGCAGGTTTATTGGCAGAACCAGTATTATGAGGATCCATTTTAAAGAGTATTGATTTGTCAAATATCTCTTAAAGTGATGGATGTTGATAAAAGTGAGCTTATAATCCTTTATTGAATATCAATAAGAGCCTGTGTCTGATTCTCAATGTGTTAGATTGATATGTGATCAGATAAACCAGATGCTCTGATACCAATTGTTGGATCAGTATTGCTCTTTGAATGAACTTGCTAGTGAACACTTAGGTGTTTAGCAAGTTCTTAATCAGTGATAGCACAGTGTAATGATATGAGTTTAAAGCTACACTTATCAACAAGAGTTATTTACTCCCCCTGGATGTTTGAGAAACTAATAAATGATAAGTATTTATTGAGAATCTAAGTATTGAATGAGAATGAAACACTTAGACAGATTCACAATAAATATGAAATGGAAATAACAATAATATGCTTTGAAGGATTTCTGTATTAAAATCAATGTTTAAAACAGAGGAATGAACCCTTCTATTTATAGACTTTAGAAATACATGAACCTTGCCAAAAAGCAAGTTCAGAAACAAGTTGCAATCTTGGAACTTGTACATAAAGTAAAAGTAATACTAAACTAATAAACTACTGATACAAAAGGCGGTGGAAAAGATCTTCTCATAAGTACTGATGAATGACAAACTACTGATGAGTAGTTTGTCTTCAGTAGTTCTTCAGTAGAAATGTCTGGTTTGGACTTCAGAACTTCTGATGACTTTTCTTCTTCAGTACTTGTGTAATCTCTTCTTCAGCAGTTTGATCTTCCTTCTTCAGCAGTTCTATACTTAGAATATTTTGACAGAAGTGAATTAGACTAAGGTTTGCAAAAGTGGTTTCACCCATCCTCTTTGTCCTAACACCCTTTTTGGCTTCATCCACTTCTGGAAGCTTAGAAGATTGAGAAGTTGTACCAGTGAGCTTGGCAATCTGTCTTGAGTTGTGGTCAATTTTATTGGACAGATCATTCATCTTGGATTTGATCACCTCAAATTGGTTTTTGGTTGACAGCTCCAAAGCAGCTGTGAAAGTTTTGAGGTGATTGGCAATAAGGTTGTTCATCATCTAGTATAGGGGACCATCTGGGCTGCATAGTTGGTTCAGATCTATGCTTGTTGACCCAGGGAATTGTGTAAGCATATTTAGTGAGGGGTGTGTTTTGGCTTGATCTTCATGTTGTACAGAAGATGCCACTTTAGGGGAATCAGGGATCAAGTGGTTTTTAACCTGATCTGGTGTGACCACCTCTTTGAGCTTAGAGACACCAAGTGCAGGACCTTCACTAGCAGCCGTCAATTCAATTTTAGTGGAGTATGAATCATCATCCAAATCAATGGAATCATCTGAATCCCTGCTTACTTCCTCAATGAGGACAGTATCAGTTACATCATGAGCTGAGCCCAACTCAGTTGTCTCATGTACCTCTTTTTCTTGGTTCAGAGGATTTCCTACCTCAGGCATTAAGCCTTCTTCAGTAGTTGCCACAAATGAGGTCTTAGCTATGTTACTTCTATCCTCAGATCCACCACTGGGTGGTATTTGAGTAGTAGCAGCCTCAAATGTACCTAGAGTTTCTAAGTTTGGGCTTAGAGACCCTGGTTCATCCTCATCTCTTGGGTTAGGGCTAGGGATATCCACATCCAAGTCAAGTGCTGAAGGTATGTCCCCTGTTTGATGTGGTTGTTGGGGACTGGCATGTTCTGATGGGATGTTTTCTTTCATCTCAGAGAGAAGTTTGGCAATTTCAAGGGCTTCAGGTTCAGAAATTTGTGGTGCTGGTTCAGTAGTTTGGTCTATGGGTTCAACAGTTTCAAAAGAAGAGTCTATGGGGATTGTTTTCTTAAATTTCTTTCTTTTGAATAAAATGGTTATTGGTGCTCTTGTGGGGGTTTGAGATGGATGAGACTGAGAGGATGTTTCAGTCACATCTTTATCAAGTGCAGATTGCATATTAGCAAGTTCAGGCATCTCAACCTCCTGAACTGGTGGGTTTTTGTTTTTGTTGTTTGGTTTTCTTGGCCTTTTTGGGTGAAGGTTTGGAAGATGAGGGTTCCTTGGGGACTGTTGTGTGTTCCCCTTGGTCATCTTCTGGCCAGGTGGCCGGTTTATTGTGCCTAGAGTATGCTTGTGAGGTTAAAGGGTTTAAAACAGTTGTTTGACCCACAAGCACCTCTTCTCCAAGTTCCTTTATTATGCATTGCATAATAAATCTTGGATACAACAAAAACTTCTTTTTAGAATTGAGATGATGTAACACCAACTCATTAAAGAAAAGTGTTGATGCCCTGAATTTTGTTTCATTCACAATGGAATGAAAAATTGGTTGAAAAGTAGAGGACATCTGATCATAAGATCCAGTTTTTGGACTCAAACACATAATTATATAGTGAAACAAAAGTTTGTACTTAGGTTCAAAATATTTCTTAAAAATAGTAGCATGTGAGAGAGTACCTTGTTAACTACACTCTGTCATGGTTAAATGAATTTCAGAGTGTTGGATCAGTATATTGCTCTTTTAGTTGACCTTGCTAGTTGACACTTAAGTGTTTAGCAAGTTCTTGATGAGTGATAGCACAGCGGAATGTTTATAAGTTTAAAGCTACACTTATCAACAGGAGTTATTACTCCCCCGGGATTCAAGAACTAATAAATGAAAAGTGTTTATTGAGAATCTAAGTATTGAATGAGAATGAAACACTTTGATAGATTCTCAGTAAACACAAAATGGAAATAACAATAATAAGTGTTGAAGGATTTCTTGTATTAAAATCAATGTCTAAAACAGAGGGATGATCCCTTCTATTTATAGACTTTACAAATACATGAACCTTGCCAAAAGCAAGTTCAGAAACAAGTTGCAACAAGTTGCAGTCTTGGAACTTGTACATAAAGCAAAAAGAAACATTAAAGTAATAAACTACTGATATACAAAGGCGGTGGAAAAGATCTTCTGTAAGTACTGATGAATGACAAACTACTGATGAGTAGTTTGTCTTCAGTAGTTCTTCAGTAGAAGTGTCTGGTTTGAACTTCAGAACTTCTGATGACTTTCTTCTTCAGTACTTCTGAATCTCTTCTTCAGCCGTTTGATCCTTCTTCTTCAGCAGTTCTATACATAGAATATTTTGACAGAAGTGAATTAGACTAAGGTTTGCAAAAGTAGTTTCACCAATCCTTTTTGTCCTAACAATCTCCCCCTGGATTGATGAAGCCAAAACCTTACTAATTCCTTATTGTTCTTTTCTGTCCTTCACAATTTTCGATATTCCTTTGAACATGGAATTCTTGAGTTGGTTCAGTTGATCATCAGTAAGAGACCCTTTCTGTGGTTCTAAGTGTTGGATTGTAAGCAGGTCTTTGGTTGATAGTTTCTTCAGTTCATTCATCGACCTATATGCCCTGCTTGTCTGATCTCTTCTTGTCACAAGTACTGAGTTGTTATCAGTAAATGACCATCTGATGATTGGTACTTTAGACTTGTCAAAGTCTGCTGTGTAGGTAACCATGGTGGTACCCTGGGTTTCTCCTGAGTGTTGAATGTTTTCAACTTCAGTGACTCTCAGTTGGGACTCACTTCCTTGTTCTTGTTGCATCACATTAGGTATTTTAAATGTTGGTAAATGATGTTCAGTTACTACCTTAGTGTGCAGTTTGTCTGTGATGGTCTTCTGGATTTGATATGCAAAGGTGGAAGGATCCCTGAATTGTGTGAGCAGAGGCTTTTCTTCTATATCAAAATCAGAATGGACTACTGTACTACCTTCTAGTAGTACCATTCTGAAATCAGTCTTTACTTTCTCCTCTGATTTCTTTCTTTGTGTAGCTGGTCTTCTTTGAACACCAGAAGTTCTAACTACTGAAGTTGAAGCTTCAGCAGTTTGAAACTTCTCTGGATTAGCAGCCCTTGCAGCCTTGTATTTTCTATATGTGTCCACCAATCTTTCTTCTTTCCATTTGGACACTGAGGCTTTTGAACCATAACCATTTGCTACCAGTTCTTCTATCATTTGAGCTCTCTTGGCCTTTGTGTCTTTACTTGTTGCAAGTTTATCTGCAATAAGTTGAGCTCTTCTTGTCAGCTCTTCCACAGAGAGTCTCTTCAATGTGTGGGCTTTGATTTTGCTGTTCTTTGTAATGTAAGACATCAGTTGATGTCTTTTGTCTTCTTCAGCAATTTCATCTAGGCTAGCCTGCCTTTGGAGTTCAGCTTCATAAGCCTGAAGTTTTTCTTCATGGCTTAGATCTAAGTCATCCCTTTCTTCCAGTGTTTTCCAAATCTGATCTTCTCTGGCCTTCTTTTGGGCTGCCACTAAACTCTTCTCAAGTAGTTCTGCTGATTGAGAGATTGGAGAAGGGTTTAGCACAGTCATTGTGGTAACTGTTGTAGTAGGCCTAGTTGGAGCAGAGGTTGGTTGAATAGGAGCAGTTGATCTGGAAGGGTCAGCAATTTGAGTCTTGGAAGTGTTAACTTCTGATGGGTTGACAACTTCTGAAGGTTTGTCAATTACTGAAGGATTGTCTTCAGTACTTTCTGATTCTTCATCAGAACTTTGGCCATCAGAAGTTTCTTCATTGTGCCCTTGGGATTCATCAGACTTTTCAGCATCTTCTATTTCTTCAATAGAGACACCAAATTGTTGGGCCAGTTTTTCTTTTCTGGCTTGATTCTTCTGATCTCTTTCAAGGATAGCCACTCTTGCCCTTATCCTGGCTTCGAATGACTCCTTAGGTTCCCTAATTTTCTCCCCCCTTTTGGATTCATCAAGTTTGGAAGTTGAGGGTTGGGAGAATTGACCTGTAAGAGTAGCAATCTGTCTGTTGTTGAAGTCAATTTTGTTGGACAGATCGTTCATCTTTGTCTTGATAACTCCAAATTGGTTCTTGATTGACAGCTCCAAGTTAGCTTTGTATGTTTGGAAGTGATTTTTGATGAGAGTGTTCATCATGTGGTACAGGGGACTATCTGGGCTGCATAGCTGGTTCATGTCTATGCTTGTGTGCCCAGGGAATTGGGTAGGCATTTGTAGTGAGGGGTGTGTTTTTGGTTGATCTTCTTGTTGTACAGAAGATGCCACTCTAGGGGAATCATGGATTGAGTGGGCTTTAACCTGAGATGGTGTGACTAGCTTCTTGAGCTTAGAGACACCAGGTGCAGGACCTTCACTTGTAGCCGTCAATTCAGTAGTTTGGTGTTTTGAAACATCATCCAAATCAATGGAATCATCTGAATCCCTGATTACATCCTCAATGAGGACTGTATCAGTTACATCATGAGCTGAGCCCAACTCAGTTGTCTCTTGTACCTCTTGTTCTTGGTTCAGAGGATTTCCTACCTCAGGCATTAAGCCTTCATCAGTAGTTGCCACAGTTGAGGTCTTAGCTATGTTACTTCTGTCCTCAGGTCCACCACTGGGTGGTAAATGAGTAGTAGCAGCCTCAAAAGTACCAAAAGTTTCTAAGTTTGGGCTTAGAGACTCTGGTTCATCCTTATCTCTTTGGTTAGGGCTTTGAGTGTCCACATCCATGTCAATTTCTGAGGCTATGTCCCCTGTTTTATGTGGTTGATGGGGACTGACATGTGTAGATGGGACTTTCTCTTTTAGCCCAGAGAGAAGTTTGGCTATTTCAATGTCTGGTTCAGAAATTTGGGGTGCTGGTTCAGTAGTTTGGGCAGTGGGTTCAGCAGTTTCAAAAGAGGAATCTATTGGAATAGTTTTCTTAAGTCTTTTTCTTTTGAAAAGGATTGTTATTGGTGCTCTTGGTGGGGTTTGAGATGGATGAGACTGAGAGGATGTTTCAGTCACATCTTTAACAAGTGCAGATTGCACAATAGGTTGTTCAGGCATCTCAACCTCCTGAACAGCTTTTCTTTTGGGTTTGGTGGGTTTTTGTTTTTGTATCTTGGGTTTCTTGGCCTTTGGTGGAGTACGTTTGGAAGATGAGGGTTCCATGGGGACTGGTTCTGGTTCCCCTTGGTCATCTTCTGGCCAGGCAGCCTATTTGTTGTGCCTTGAGTATGCTTGTGAGGTTAAGGGTTTTAAAATTTCAGTTTTACCCACAAGCACCTCATTACCCAGTTCAGATATTATGCATTGCATAATGAACCTTGGATATAACAAAAACTTTTTCTTAGTGTTATTGTGATGTAACACCAAATCATTAAAGAAAAGTTTTGATGCCCTGAAATTTGTTTCATTCACAATAGAAAGAAATATTGGTTGAAAGGTTGAGGGCATCTGGTCATAAGACCCAGTTTTAGGACTCAAGCACATAATGATATAATGAAACAAAAGTTTATATTTTGGTTCAAAATACTTTTTAAAGATAGTAGCTTGTGAGAGAGTACCTTGATAACCACACTCAGTCATGGTTAGGTGGATTGCAGAGTTGTCAAACTTCTCAGGGGCATTTACATCATTCAACCCCAGTCTGTTTGAAAGTATGGCCGGTGTGATGGCCATTTGTCTCCCTTTGATTGTTGAGTTGAGGGAGATAACTTCATCATCCACCATCACTGTCTCAGCATTAGCCCAGAACTCATTGAGAGTTTCAGGATGTATTGGTGGGTCTATGGTGAGAGCGGTGAAATATTGGGATTTGACGACGAGATCAATGATCTCATCGTATTGGGACCAGCCTTCTTGTTTTTCTAAGTAGGCTCTGAGATTGTGTCCCTGTTTAAGAACTAAAGCCATGTGGTTTGTGTGTGTTGATGAATCGAACAGTGTTTTTGTTGCAGGTTCAGGGGTTTGAGAGCTTTTCTTGAGAGAAGGAGGGAATTTTTGTGTTTGAATGGATAAGTGTTGAAAAATGATATTTATCAGAAGTTTTTAACCGCTTGGATCTTCTTTATTAGAAGTTTTGAACCGCCTAGGTTAAAAATCTCTTTATCAGAAGTTTTAAACCGACTAGGTCAAACTTCTGATGATGGGAAAAGTCAGATTTGCCCTTTTTGACTAAACTGCTGATGAAGAATTATCTTCATCAGTAGTTCCCATTTTCTCTTCAGAAGTTTTTGAACAGCTGATGAGAAACATTTTATAAATACTTTATTCATAACTTCTGAAGGTTGTTTTATCAGAAGTTAATCACTTTTTAGAAAATATCCCTATACTGATGTTTTGTTCATCAGTAGTTTCTCTCTTTTCAGAAGTTTTTCAAGTTTTTGAAAACAGATGTAAGTGAAAAATAAAAAATTTGTGCATAAAAATAAAGAGAAACACTTACAAATTTAGCATCCCTAGCATGGATACTAACTTCTGAAATGTTGATGTGTCAAGGGGTTTAGTGAAAATGTCAGCTATTTGATTAGCTGTTGCTACATGTTTCACTTCAATCTTGCCTTTTTCATAGCAATCTCTTATGAAATGATATCTGATTTCAATGTGTTTACTCTTTGAAAACTGAACAGGATTTTGAATGATGCTAATAGCAGATTTGTTGTCTACAAGCAATGGTGTCTTGGTCTCTTTGATCCATAATCAAGAAGTTGATATTGTAGCCATTGTATCTGTGATGTACAACTTGCAGCTGCAATGTATTCAGCTTCAGCAGTTGAAGTTGCAACAGATGTTTGTTTCTTTGATTGCCAGGACACTAGACAGTTTCCCAAGAATTGACAACCACCAGATGTTGATTTTCTTGACATTTTACACCCTGCATAGTCACTATCTGAAAAAGCTGATAACTTGGTATTGCTTGAAGCAGGATACCAAATTCCAAGTGTGGGAGTTCCTTTCAGATACCTGAAAATTCTTTTGACTGCAATAAGGTGTGATTCCCTAGGAGCTGATTGATATCTAGCACAGACACATGTTGAAAACAGAATATCTGGTCTAGAATCAGTTAGATATAAAAGGGAACCTATCATACATCTATACATGGTTTGATCAACCTGTTTTCCTTGATCATCTGGTTCAACTTGTGTGGTTGGTGTCATGGGAGTGGAACATGATTTACAGTCTTGTAAAGAAAATTTGTTTAATAATTCATTAACATATTTTGATTGATGTATAAAAGTTCCATTTGTTTGTTGTTTAATCTGCAGTCCCAAAAAGTACTGCAGTTCTCCCATTGTACTCATCTCAAATTTTGATTGCATGAGTTTCTTAAATTCATCACACAATTTTGTGTTTGTTGAACCAAAAATGATATCATCAACATATATTTGAACAAGTAAGACATGATTTCCAACATGTTTTATGAAAAGAGTTTTATCAATGGCACCTCTTGTGAAGTTATTTTTGAGTAAAAAGGTTGAAAGTGTATCATACCAGGCTCTTGGAGCCTGTTTGAGCCCATAAAGAGCTTTGTCTAGTTTGTACACCCACTCAGGATGAGAAGGATCCTCAAACCCAGGTGGCTGACAAACATACGCTTCCTCTTTTATTTTTCCATACAAAAATGCACTCTTGACATCCATTTGATAAACTTTTATTTTGTTGGAAATGGCATAGGCCAGAAATAACCTGATGGCTTCAAGCCTTGCAACTGGAGCAAAGGTTTCATCATAATCAATTCCTTCTTCTTGAGAGTAACCATGTACTACCAGTCTTGCCTTGTTCTTTATTATAATACCAGCATCATCTTGTTTGTTCCTGAAAACCCATCTTGTGCCAATTGGTTGCTTGTTTGGTGGTAAGGGACAGATTTCCCAAACCTGTTGCTTGTTGAATTGAAGCAATTCATCTTGCATTGCCTGCACCCAATTGTTGTCTTTGAGGGCTTCCTGGTACTTCTTTGGTTCCAACTGTGAAATAAATGCTGAGAATAGACAAAAGTTGGAAAGCTGGTTTCTTGTAAGAACACCTGATGCAATATCACCCATGATTTGATCAAGTGGATGGTCTTTGTGTTCGATCAGTTGTTGTAAACCACTGACAGGTGTTGGTGGCTCATGTTCTTCAAACAAACTACTAAGGTCTATTATATCTGGTTCAGCAGTTTCAGTGTCTTCAGTAGTTGCAGGTGCTGAAGCAGATGTTTAAGTTTGTCCTTCAGTATTTGTTGAATCAGAAGTTTGTGAAACGTCTGATGGTTTTGAAGTTGACTTAATGACTGTTTGAGGAGTCCATGGTGCTGGATCCTCATCATCAAACATTTGATCACCATAATAAGTAGGTTTGGATGAAGTGATAGTCTTTTCAGGTCCAAAATGGAAGCTGTCAAGGTCAAAAAGTTCAGTAGGATGTGCTGGAATGAGAGTGTGTTTTGACTCATTGAACTTGACATTCAATGTTTCTTCTACTATCCTGGTTCTTGAGTTAAAAACCTTGTAGGCCATTCTAGTTGAAGAATAACCAAGAAAGTAACCTGAATCAACTTTGGCAGCAAACTTTGAAATATATTCATTAACGTTCAAGATGAAACATTGACATCCAAAAGCCCTGAAAAAGGAGATAAGGGGCTTCATGCCATGAAGAACTTCATAGGCAGTCTTGGAATGTCTCTTAACAATAAGGACTCTATTTTGAACATAACATGATGTGTTAACTACTTCTGCCCAAAAGTATAATGGTAGGCCTGAATCAACTAACATTGTTCTTGCTCCTTCAATTAAAGTTCTGTTCTTCCTTTCTACTACACCATTTTGTTCAGGAGTTCTGGGAACACTGTATTGTCTAATAATCCCTTTAGACAAACAGAATTCATCCAGAGTTTTGTTCCTAAACTCTGTCCCATTATCACTTCTAATGGTTTTGACAGGTAGAGAGTATTGCTTCTCTACTTGTAGAATGAAGAACTTGATGATTTCAGCAGCCTCATCCTTGGAAAATAAGAAGAATACCCATGTAAATCTTGAGTAGTCATCAATGATGACTTAGCAGTACTTCTTTTTACCAAGGCTCATGATCTTTACAGGCCCAAATAAGTCCATATGGAGTAGTTGAAGACATGCAGTTGTTTTTGATTCTTCAATAGACTTATAGGAGGACTTATGTTGTTTTCCCTTTAAACAAGATACACAGTGTTCTTGACACTGGTATACTTTTAAGGGTAGACCTCTGACCAAGCCCATTTTTGTGACTTTATTTATGGTTTTAAGGTTCACATGGCCAAGTCTCCTGTGCCAGAGATCAGTTTCTGAATTTGATGCCCTTGAGAAGAAACAGGCAGTGTTGTTCAGTACTTTGTCTTTTTCAATGTCCACTACATAGACATTGCCACATCTTTTGGCAATTAACAAAGTATGATCTTCAATGATCTTCTCTATCAACTTCTGGGCTTCTGGTGATATGATCTTGCATGCTGTCTTTGTCAAAAAGGAAGAATATCCTTTATCATACATATGAGACACACTTAGCAAGTTGTACTCAAGGATTTCAACCAGATTGACCTTGTCAAACTGTATTTTGCCAGAGGAGACATTGCCATGTCCTAGCACATATCCCTTAGCATTGTTCCCAAAGGATACAGATCCATCTCTTTGACTGATAAAATTGTTTATCAGGTATCTGCATCCTGTCATGTGCATTGAGCCTCCACTGTCTACATACCAAATGCTATTTAAGCCTCTGGAAACTCTCTGCACAAGATAGCAAATTAGTTAGATTTAGGAACCCAAGCCAGTTTGGCTTTGGGTTTGCTCTTGAGAACATTTACAGTTTGTTCTTGACCAAGTTTAGAAATCCATGTCTTTTTGGCAATGGATTTTGCATTAAGTACAATGGTAGTATCCTTTTGAGGACCACCATCAACTTTGGTCATCAGTAGTTGTACCATGTTCATAAGATCTTTAATCTCAGCAGTTTGTGAAACTGCTGATGATTTAGGTCTAACTACTGAAAGTTTTCTTTCTAAATCACATTTTATCTGAGTGAGTTTTCTCTCAGAATCATTAGCCTTTCCTTGTAAGTGCACATTTGTCTCTCTTATGAGAGAAAAAGATTCTTTGCATGAATTTGAACATAGTTTTGTCAAAGATTCTTTTGATACCTGTGACAAAGCAGATTTTGAGGAGCATCCCTCAAATGCCATTAAGGCAAAGTTCTTTCTGCCATTGTCAGGCTCTCCCCAGTTGATGTCAAACATTTTGTTGTCTGCATCAGGATTGCACTCTGTGGTGTCAAAAGAAAGACTGCTCCAGTCAACATACCCTGAGGTAAATAGACTTTGTTGAGAGGGTTGTTGTTGCTGTGGAGGTTGTTGAGCAGCTGGAAAGGGAGGGATTGATTGTTGGCTCTGCATCTGTTGAGCAGGCATCTGTACATATTGTACTTGTGGCACATATTGGTGTTGTGGAGCTTGTGCCTGTACAAAATGTGCACTCCCTTGTGTTCCATTATTCCTGTTATAATTGGGGTTAAAATTGTTTCCAGACTGAGATTGGTTAAAGCCAGAGCTTCTACATTCTCTAGCAAAGTGTCCCAACTTTTGACACTTGTGACATCTAAGTTTAGATTTGTCAAAACCAATTTTTGTAGAACTGTTAAGTCCTGGAAACTTCCTTCCTGACCTTTTGTAAAATTTATTTGTTTTTAAACTTAACATGGCCAGTTGGTGCAAAATATCTATTTCTTCAAGGTCATCACTGCTGAAACTATTTAAGTCATCCATGATAAAACACATGTTATCAGCAGTTTGACCAAAGTCATTATTGTCATAACCTGGGAATGATCTTTCAGATGAGATCCCAGCAGTTATGTCAATGTGGTCAAAAGATCCAAAACTATTTGAACAAGTTGGTGAGTCTTGTCCCAATAGTGCTGTACTACCAGGTAGATAGTCATCAGCAGTTTTGCCAGAATTTTGTAACTTTTTCTTTTGATCAATTTCTCTCTCAAAAGTAAGTAATCTCCCCTGAAGTTTTGTAAGAGTGAGGGAGCTAAAATCTGGTGAAAATCTTAAGACTATTGAGTATGTTTCCCATTTATCAAGTAAAGACCTTAAAAATCTATGAAGCATAGATACAGTTGTATAGGTCTGACCATTTAGTTTTAGCTTAGATATTAATGAGGAAAATCTTTCAAATTGTTGAGTTAAAGTTTCCCCATTAATGTGAGCAAAAGTTTCATACTGTTGAGCCAAGATTTCTCTGGTGTTGGCAATCACCTCTTCAGTTCCTCCAAACTGTTCTTTTAGGCAGTCCCAAAGCTCTTTGGCACTATTACAATGTAATAGGCCAGAATAGATTTCATTTGGGAGTGCCATTGCCAACATAGAAAAAGCTTTTGCATCAAGCTCAAGTTTTAGGAAATCATCATCAGTATAGTCTTTTGGTTCTTTTGGAATCTCTTCCTTAGTTTCATGATTTATATTTACTGGTTTATGAGGACCATATATCACAGATCTCCAACAACCTGTGTTGGTCTGTGACAAGGTATGTGCCATTCTCTTTTGCCATATGTTATATTCATTTCTTACAAGCATGGCAGGTTTAGTGGCAGAACCAGTATTATGAGGATCCATTTTAATGAGTATTGATTTGTCAAATATCTCTTAAAGTGATGGATGTTGATAAAAGTGAGCTTATAATCCTTTATTGAATATCAATAAGAGCCTGTGTCTGATTCTCAATGTGTTAGATTGATATGTGATCAGATAAACCAGTGCTCTGATACCAATTGTTGGATCAGTATATTGCTCTTTTAATTGACCTTGCTAGTTGACACTTAAGTGTTTAGCAAGTTCTTGATGAGTGATAGCACAGCGGAATGTTTATAAGTTTAAAGCTACACTTATCAACAGGATTTATTACTCCCCCTGGATTCAAGAACTAATAAATGAAAAGTGCTTATTGAGAATCTAAGTATTGAATGAGAATGAAACACTTTGACAGATTCTCAGTAAAAACGAAATGGAAATAACAATAATAAGTGTTGAAGGATTTCTTGTATTAAAATCAATGTCTAAAACAGAGGGATTAACCCTTCTATTTATAGACTTTACAAATACATGAACCTTGCCAAAAGCAAGTTCAGAAACAAGTTCCAGTCTTGGAACTTGTACATAAAGCAAAAAGAAACATTAAAGTAATAAACTACTGATATACAAAGGTGGTGGAAAAGATCTTCTGTAAGTACTGATGAATGACAAACTACTGATGAGTAGTTTGTCTTCAGTAGTTCTTCAGTAGAAGTGTCTGGTTTGAACTTCAGAACTTCTGATGACTTTCTTCTTCAGTACTTTTGAATCTCTTCTTCAGCAGTTCGATCCTTCTTCTTCAGCAGTTCTATACTTAGAATATTTTGACAGAAGTGAATTAGACTAAGGTTAGCAAAAGTGGTTTCACCAATCCTTTTTGTCCTAACACAGAGTTTGGAAATTGATCTGGGGCACCCACATCATCTAGACCTAGTCTAATCCCCAAAGTTTCGGGTGTGATTGCCATTCTTCTCCCTTGGATGGTTGAATTGAGGGAGATCACCTTATCATTTACTGTCACCATCTCCGCATTTGCCCAGAACTCATTAAGAGTCTCAGTGTGGATTGGAGGATCAATGGTGAGGGTAGTAAAGTATTGGGATTTAACGACTAAATCAATGATTTCGTCGTATTGAGACCAGGCTTCATGTTTTTCGAAGTAGCCTCTTTGTTTATGTCCCTGTTTCAGAGTTAAAGCCAGGTGGTTTGTGTGTGTTGATCGAACAGTGTTTTTGCAGGTTCAGGGTTTGAGAGCTTTTTGAGAGAGAAGGAGGGAATTTTTGCTTTTTGAATGGATAAGTGTTGGAATAGGTGTTTATCAGAAGTTTGTAACCACCTTAGGTCAAACTTCTGAAGTGGGAAATGTCTGATTTGCCCTTAATGACAAAACTGTTGATGAAGAACAATTGTCATCAGTAGTTCCCATTTTTTCTTCAATAGTTTGTTAACAACTGATGAGAACACTTTATTCATAACTTCTGAAGTTTATCTTATCAGAAGTTAATCGTTTTTCAGAAAATATTCCCATACTGATGTTTTTGTTCATCAATAGTTTCTCTCCTTTTGTTTTTCAGAAGTTTTTAGATTAAAAACAGATGTAAGTGAAAAATAAAATATGTGTAGGAAAAGTAAAAGAACACTTACAAATTTAGCATCCCAAGCATGGATACTAACTTATGAAATGTTGATGTGTCAAGGGGTTTTGTGAATATGTCAGCTATCTGATTAGCTATTGTGACATGCTTCACTTCAATCTTGCCTTTTTCATAGCAATCCCTGATGAAATGATACCTGATTTCAATATGTTTAGTTTTTGAGAACTGAACAGGATTTTGAATGATGCTAATGGCAGATTTGCTGTCTACAAGCAATGGTGTCTTGGTTTCTTTGATTCCATAATCAAGAAGTTGATATTGGAGCCATTGTATCTATGATGTACAACTTGCCGCTGCAATGTATTCATCTTCAGTAGTTGAAGTTGCAACAGATGTTTGCTTCTTTGATTGCCAGGACACTAGACAATTTCCCAAGAATTGACAACCACCAGATGTTGATTTTCTTGACATTTTGCACCCTGCATAGTCACTATCTGAAAAAACTGATAACTTGGTATTGCTTGAAACAGGATACCAAATTTCAAGTGTAGGAGTTCCTTTAAGATATCTGAAGATTCTTTTGACTGCAATGAGGTGTGATTCCCTAGGAGCTGATTGATATCTAACACAGACACATGTTGAAAACATAATATCTGGTCTAGAAGCAGTTAGATATAAAAGGGAACCTATCATACATCTATACATGGTTTGATCAACCTGTTTTCCTTGATCATCTGGTTCAACTTGTGTGGTGGGTGTCATGGGAGTGGAACATGATTTACAGTCTTGTAAAGAAAATTTGTTCAATAATTCTTTAACATATTTTGATTGATGCATAAAAGTTCCATTAGTTTGTTGTTTAATCTGCAGTCCTAAAAAGTACTGCAATTCTCCCATTGTACTCATCTCAAATTTTGATTGCATGAGTTTCTTAAATTCATCACATAGTTTTGTGTTTTTTGAACCAAATATGATATCATCAACATAAATTTGAACAAGTAAGACATGATTTCCAACATTTTTAATTAAAAGAGTTTTATCAATGGAGCCTCTTGTGAAGTTATTTTTGAGCAAAAAGTTGGAAAGTGTTTCATACCAGGCTCTTGGAGCCCATAAAGAGCTTTGTCAAGTTTGTACACCCACTCAGGATGAGAAGGATCCTCAAACCCAGGTGGCTGACAAACATACACTTCCTCTTTAATCTTTCCATACAAAAATGCACTCTTGACATCCATTTGAAAAACTTTAATTTTGTTGGAAATGGCATAGGCCAGAAATAACCTAATGGCATCAAGCCTTGCAACTGGAGCAAAGGTCTCATCATAATCAATTCCCTCTTCTTGAGAGTAACCTTGTACTACCAGTCTTGCCTTGTTCTTTATAATCATAAAAGCTTCATCTTGTTTGTTCCTAAAAACCCATCTTGTGCCAATTGGTAGCTTGTTTGGTGGTAAGGGACAGATTTCCCAAACTTGTTGCTTCTTGAACTGAAGCAACTCATCTTGCATAGCTTCCACCCAATTGTTGTCTTTGAGGGCTTCTTGGTACTTCTTAGGTTCCAACTGAGAAATGAATGCTGAGAAGAAGCAAAAGTTGGAAAGCTGGTTTCTTGTGAGAACACCTGATGCAATATCACCCATGATTTGTTCAAGTGGATGATCTTTGTGTTCAATCAGTTGTTATAAACCACTGACAGGTGTAGGTGGCTCTTGTACTTCATCAAACAAACCACTGAGGTTAATAATATCTAGTTCAGCTGTTTGAACATCTTCAGTAGTTGTAGGAGCTGAAGCAGATGTTTGAGTTTGTACATCAGCAGTTGTTGAATCAGAAGTTTGTGAAACTTCTGATGGTTTGAAAGTTGACTTAATGACTGTATTAGGAGTCCATGGTGTTGGATCCTCATCATCAAACCTTTGATCACCATAATAAGTAGGTTTAGATGAAGTAACAGTCTTTTCAGGTCCAAAGTGGAAGCTGTCAAGGTCAAAGAGTTCAGCTGGATGTGCTGGAATAAGAGTGTGTTTTGACTCATTGAACTTGACATTCAGTGTTTCTTCTACTATCTTGGTTCTTGAGTTAAAACCCTTGTAGGCTTTTCTAGTGGAAGAGTAACCAAGAAAATAACCTGAATCAACTTTAGCAGCAAACTTTGAAATAGAGTCTTTAATGTTTAGAATGAAACATTGACATCCAAAAGCCCTGAAAAAGGAGATAAGGGGCTTTATGCCATGAAGAACATCATAGGCAGTCTTGAAGTGTCTCTTGTTGACAAGGACTCTATTTTGAACATAACATTCAGTGTTAACTGCTTCAGCCCATAAATACAATGGTAGGCCTGAATCAGCTAACATGGTTCTTGCTGCTTCAATCAGTGTTCTGTTCTTCCTTGCTACCACACCATTTTGTTCAGGAGTTCTGGGAACACTGTATTGTCTAATAATCCCTTTAGACAAACAAAATTCATCCAGAGTTTTGTTCCTGAACTCAGTCCCATTATCACTTCTAATGGCTTTGACACATAGAGAATATTGTTTCTCTACTTGTAGAATGAAGAACTTGATGATTTCAGTTGCCTCATCCTTGGAAAATAAGAAGAATACCCATGTGAATCTTGAATAGTCATCAATGATGACCAAGCAGTACTTCTTCTTACCAAGGCTCATAATTTTTACAGGCCCAAATAAGTCCATATGGAGTAGTTGAAGACATGCAGTTGTTTTTGATTCTTCAATAGACTTATAGGAGGACTTATGTTGTTTTCCCTTCAAACAGGATACACAGTGTTCTTGACACTGGTATACTTTCAAAGGTAGACCTCTGACCAAGCCCATTTTTGTGACTTTATTTATGGTTTTAAAGTTCACATGGCCAAGTCTCCTGTGCCAGAGATCAGTCTCTGAAGTTGATGCCTTTGAGAAGAAACAGGCAGTGTTGTTCAGTACTTTGTCCTTTTCAATGTCCACTGCATAGACTGCCACATCTTTTGGCTATCAACAAAGTATGATCTTCAATGATCTTCTCTATCAACTTCTGGCCTTCTGGTGATATGATCTTGCATGCTGTCTTTGTGAAAAAGGAAGAATATCCTTTATCACACATATGAGACACACTTAGCAAGTTGTACTCAAGGTTTTCAACCAGATTGACCTTGTAAAACTGTACTTTACCAGAGGAGACATTGCCATGTCCTAGCACATATCCCTTAGCATTGTTCCCAAAGGATACAGATCCTTCTCTTTGACTGATAAAGTTATTTATCAGGTATCTGCATCCTGTCATATGCATTGAGCCTCCACTGTCCACATACCAAATGCTATTTAAGCCTCTGGAGACCCTCTGCACAAAGTAGCAAATTAGTTAGATTTAGGAACCCAAGCCAGTTTGGCTTTGGGTTTGCTCTTGAGAACATTAATAGTTTGTTCTTGACCAGGTTGAGGAATCCATGTCTTTTTAGCAATGGATTTTTCATTAAGAGCAATGGTGGTATCCTTTTGAGGACTACCATCAACCCTGGTCATTAGTAGTTGTACCATGTTCATGAGATCCTTTATCTCAGCAGTTTGTGAAACTACTGATGATGTAGGTCTAACTATTGAAAGAGAATTTTGAGAAAAAGACTTTTGTTGAGATTTCATCTTTTTCTGAGAAAAGGTGTTTACTGGTTGTTGTTTCCTGGGAGAAAAAGTTTCTTTAAAATCATTTTTGATTTGTTTTCCCACAACCAGTTGTGAAATTTTCTTATTGTACTGAATTCCTTTTCTATATCTACAAAATTCTGTCTTGTGGTTGAACAGACCACAGATTTCACATTCTTTTACCTTTTCTTGTTCATTTAAAGGCATGTTTCTGACTGTCTTGATTGGTTTAAGTCATTAGTAGTTTTCAGGTTCTCAACTCCTGATGTAGATGAAACTACTGATGGCTTAAAGTCAGATTTTATCAGTACTTCTGAAGAACTTTCTTTGTGAGTTTTAGAAAGTTTTCATGGAAAGATGTGCATTCTTTCTCTTCAGAAGTTTCACTTGAAACAATTTTTCTCCCATCTTCAGTAGTTTTGGGGGAAAAATCTGTTGGTGTTTCAGTGTGATTGTACCCTATGCCAAACCTAACATTTGAAGCACTTTGTTTGTTTAGCAGCAGTTGGTACCCCTTACAAGATTCTACCCATTTTTCACAAGTGACCTTGGTGTCAGCAAGCTCTTTTCTGATATTTCCTAGGTCATCTATCATTATTTTAAGTTGTGCTTGGGTTCCAAATCACATTTCATCTAAGTGAATTTTCTCTCAGAGTCATTTGCTTTGCCTTGTAAGTGCACATTGGTCTCTCTTATGAGAGTAAAAGATTCTTTACATGAAGTTGAACAAAGTTTTGTTAAAGATTCTTTTGATACCTGAGACAGGGCAGAATTTGAGGTGCAGCCGTCAAATGCCATTAAGGCAAAATTCTTTTTGCCATTGTCAGGTTCTCCCCAGTTGATGTCAAACATTTTGTTGTCTGCATCAGGATTACACTCTGTGGTGTCAAAAGGAAGACTGCGCCAGTCAACATACCCTGAGGTTAACAAGCTTTGTTGTGAGGGTTTCTGAGTCTGTGGAGGTTGTTGAGCAGCTGGAATGGGGGGGATTGATTGTTGGCTCTGCATCTGTTGAGCAGGCATCTGTACATATTGTACTTGTGGCACATATTGGATTTGTGGAGCTTGTGCCTGTACAAAATGTGCACTCCCCTGTGTTCCATTATTCCTATTATAACTAGGGTTATACAGATTTCTAGACTGAGATTGGTTGTAGCTAGAGCTTCTACACTCTCTAGCAAAGTGTCCCAACTTCTGACACTTGTGACATCTAAGTTTAGATTTGTCAAAACCAATTTTTGTAGAACTGTTAAGTCCTGGAAATTTCCTTCCTGACCTTTTGTAAAATTTGTTTGTTTTGATACTTAACATGGCTAGTTGGTGTAAAATGTCCATTTCTTCTAAGTCATCATTGCTGAATTTTTTTAAATCATCCATGATAAAACACATGTTATCAGCATTTTGACTGTTTTCTTCATTGTCATAACCTGGGAATGATCTTTCAGATGAGATCCCAGCAGTTATGTCAATATGGTCAAAAGATCCAAAACTATTTGAACAAGTAGGTGAATCTTGTCCCAATAGTGTTGTACTACCTGGTAGATAGTCATCAGCAGTTTTACCAGAACTTTGTAATTTCTTCTTTTGATCGATTTCTCTTTCAAAAGTTAATAATCTCCCATGTAATTTTGTAAGAGTGAGGAAGCTAAAGTCTGGTGAAGATCTTAAGACTATAGAGTATGTTTCCCATTTTTCAGGTAAAGACCTTAAAAATCTATGAAGCATAGATACAGTTGTGTAGGTCTGACCATTTAATTTTAGCTCAGATATTAATGAGGAGAATCTTTCAAATTGTTGAGTTAAAGTTTCCCAATTTATGTGAGAAAAAGTTTCATATTGTTGAGCCAGGATTTCTCTGGTGTTGGCAATCACCTCTTCAGTTCCTCCAAACTGTTCTTTGAGGCAGTCCCAAAGCTCTTTGGCACTATCACAATGTAATAGGCTAGAGTAGATTTCATTTGGGAGTGCCATTGCCAACATAGAGAAAGCTTTAGCATCAAGCTCAAGTTTTAGGAAATCATCATCTGTATAGTCTTTTGGGTCTTTTGGTATTTCTTCTTTAGTTTCAAGATTGATATTTACTGGTTTGTGAGGACCATATATCACAGATTTCCAGCAACCAGTGTTGGTCTGTGATAATGTATGTGCCATTCTCCTTTGCCATATAGTGTATTCATTTCTTACTAGCATAGAAGGTTTATTGGCAGAACCAGTATTATGAGGATCCATTTTAAAGAGTATTGATTTGTCAAATATCTCTTAAAGTGATGGATGTTGATAAAAGTGAGCTTTTAATCCTTTATTGAATATCAATAAGAGCCTATGTCTGATTCTCAATGTGTTAGATTGATATGTGATCAGATAAACCAGTGCTCTGATACCAATTGTAGGAACAGTAATGCTCTTGATGTATTGCTTGCTAGTGAACACTTATGTGTTTAGCAAGTTCAATCAGATTTGCACAGCGGAATGATAAGTAATGTTACACTATCAACAGGAGTTATTACTCCCCCTGGATGTTTGAAAACTAAAGACAAGTATTTAATGAGAATCTAAGTATAGAATGAGAATGAATACTTAAACAGATTCTCAGTAAATGAAATAGAATGAATAATAAGAACAATAATAAGCTTTGAAGGATTTCTGTATTAATCAAAATCAATATCAATGTCTAAAACAGAGGGGATGAACCCATCTATTTATAGACTTTACATATACATGAACCTTGCTAAAAGTAAGTCAGTAACAAGTTGCAACAAGTTGCATTCTTGGAACTTGTACAAAAAGATAAAGTAATACTAAACTAATAAACTACTGAAACATAAGTCGGTTAGAAAGATTCTTGAACAAGAGCTGATGAATGACAAACTACTGATGAGTAGTTTGTCTTCAGTAGTTCTTCAGTGAACTGTCTGGTTAGACTTCAGAACTTCTGATACTTCTTATTCAGTACTTGCTGAATCCTTCTTCAGTACTTTAGTCTTCTTTCTTCAGTAGTTCTATACTTAGGATATTTTGCAGAAGTGAATTAGACTAAGGTTTACAAAAGTGGTTTCACCAATCCTTTTTGTCCTAACAGTACACCTCCATTGTGTCCCCAATCTTTTTTTTAAACATCATATTCACTAGCCTTTGGTAGGTTGCTCCTGCATTTTTTAATCCAAATGGCATAGCTATATAACAATATATACCTGATGGGGTCATGAATGTTGTGTCCTCTTGATCCTCTGGTTCCATTTGAATTTGTTGGAATCATGAGGATGCATCCATGAATGTCAGCATTTCGTGTCCTGTTGTGGCATCCACCATTGAATCTATGTGTGGTAATAGGAATGGATCTTTAGGACAGTCTTTATTAAGGTCTGTGTAGTCTACACACACTCTCCACTTCCCATTCTTCTTTTGAACCACCACCACGTTGGCAAGCCATCTTGGAAATTTTACTTCCTTTATCATCTTGGGTTTAAGGAGTCTATCCACTTCTTCTTGTATGATGATATTTCGTTTTGGAGCAAACTTCCTTCTTTTTTGCTGGATGGGCTTGAAATTCTTATCAATCCCAAGTTTATGAGTAATGACATCCTTAGAGATGCCAGTTATATCTTAATGCTTCCATGCAAAAGTAGACATCCTGCATTTGAGAAACGAGATTAGTGATTGTTCAATGTCATGAGGGATATTCTTACTAATTAGCACAGTGATTTCCTTGTTATTGTTGTCAAGGCAAACAGCCTTTACATCCTGCTCAGGATGTTCCTTGACATCTTGAGGATGGCACTATGCATTCTTCTGTAGTTGCTATGCTTGACGTGACGAAGCCTTCATTGATGTTGTATAACAGTCCTTGGCTTCTTGTTGATCACTATTGACTTTGGCGACTCCCCAAGGTGTGGGTAACTTTATGCACTAGTGACATGTTTAAGGGACTGCCTTCATGTCATGTATCCAGGGTCTCCCCAGGATGACATTGTAGCAGGATAGGGAATCTATCACACAGAATCTCTGGATAGTGTTCACCCCTTCCACATACACTGGTAGCTTTATGTCTCCCAGTGTGCTCTTAGTTTCTCCATTGAAGCCTACTAAGACTGATGATCTGGAAACTATTTCAGATTCTGGGATATTCATTCTTTTGAGAGCTTCAAGTTGGATGATGTTCACTGAACTTCCTCCATCTACGAAAATCCTGCGAACAAAGTTGTTAGCAATATATAAAGTAATAACTAAACCTTCATGATGGGGGTCAAGAATGATTTCTCGGTCCTCTTCCTCAAAGCTGATCACTTTAGAGGTCGTCAGGATGGTCGTCTTTGTTGGTCTTTCTCCTTTTTCAGACTTTGTTTCCCTCGCATGTCTTTTGGCAGCTGAGTATGAGGTTCCACAAATGTCTGATCCTCCTGAAATGAAGTTCATAATACCAGCATCCTTAGGTGGGGATGCTGCTCTTTATGGGATGCTACTGCCATCCTGAGCTCTTGATTTCTTTTTGCCCAGGAGTTCTTTAAAGTGACCTTTGCTCAAGAGATAGGTTATCTCCTTTCTCAAGGCGATACAATCTTCAGTGGTATGGCCGAAATCGTCGTGATAGGCACACCATTTGAGTTTATCCTACCATCCTGCCTTATTCTCTTTCCTTGGCCATCTTGCTTTGTCCCCTAGATCTTTCATGGCATACATCAGTCCTGTTACATCCACGGAAAAACAATAATATGATAATTTAGGGCAGTCATCCTCATCGTCGTCCTCTACCAGCTGAGATCATATGTGACAACGGTTCTCAATTCATTAGTGAAAGGACAACTGACTTTTGTAAAAGCTGGGGAATAAAGATGATAACTTCAACACCAGTTCATCCTCAAGCTAATGGACAAGCAGAATCCTCAAATAAAATTATTGTCAACAATTTAAAGAAGAAGCTTGGGGAGAAGAAGGGAAAATGGGCAGAAGAACTTCCATTCGTACTTTGGGCTGATAGAACTACTTCAAAGAATGCAACTGGGCAAACACCTTTCTCCATGGTTTTTGGAACAGAAGCAATGCTACCTACAGAGATGGTTATGCCTACAGCAAGGAAGCCTCTTCAGGATGCAACTACCAACGCAGAAGCATTATTGTAGGATTTAGAAGCCATAGATGAACTCAGAGATGCTGCTAAATTGAGAATGGCTGCTCATCAACAAAGGATTGCTAAAACTTACAACAAAAATATAAGGATAAGAAGATTTCAAGTAGGAGATTTAGTACTAAGGAAATCCTTCCAAAATACAACCAAACCAAGTGATGGCAAGCTAGCTCCTAAATGGAAAGGTGCATATTTGATAGTATCTGAAGCTGGCAAATGAGCATATTGGTTATCAACCATGGAAGGAGAAATTCTACCAAGGGCTTGGAATGCTATTTACCTGAAATACTATCATGCTTAGGGATGCATGTGACTGATCTCTCTGGAAGAAAAACTATAGTCCGAATCACATGTGGGATGAAGGTGAAGGCTGATAGAGATGAATCATCTCCATATGTAAGTATTCTTAACCTATTTCGATCGTTTGTTTTAACTAAAATAGTCCATTTCAAGAATTTTGCAGTACCATCCTGAAGATGGAACATTTTGAAGACTAGAGGGTTGGCCACCCTTTCCTCTGTTAAGGTGTCCGACACCTTCCTAAGGTTTAAAGGTTTTCACCTTTCTCATTGGGTTAGCAACCCCGCCTGGAGCGCACGTTGTTCATATATATTTTCAGGATGGTGGGACCAGTCCATGTAAAAGTGGCTGACAATTTCATCATTCTTGAGATATGTATTGAACTCTTAAGGTTTAGACATTTTTCAATGTCTCTTACGTATTTGGCCTAGTCGCTAGGGCCTTGTCGTCAGTAATTCCTAAGATGCTACGTTAGGCCTTGTCACCAGAAATTCTCAAGATACTACGTGTTGGTTTTTTACCAAATTATTGTTAAAATGGCTTGACCCCAGTGTACTTAAAGGCCTTGTCGCCATTATAATAATAATGATTGCCTTTATACAGGTTGTTCTTGAATATTCCTTGAAAAAGGAAATGGTCTCGAAGACCATCTTGAAGGTATTATACTAGGGACATCCTCAGAATAAAGAAGATCATCCTGAGGATGACAAAGAGAGAAGAATTGGGGACATCCTCAAGATAGTATCATCCTGAGGATGACTAAGCAGAATGAAGTGCATATTCGAAGAATATCTTCAGAAAATAAAGGTATCATTTAAGTAATTTGTTTATATCTGAATATTCACTAATGATGGCAGGATATCAGAAAGAAAAGGACACAAGGATGTAGCGTCAAAAAAGTAGTTACCATATATTATTTATGCATCATAGGCAAAATTGATGTCAACCCCTGGCTTCATCCAAAACCAGGACCCATCCACCAGGGGTCAGCATCTAAAGTCAGGGTCAATAATAGATTTAGGGCTTCGTCTTGAAACCAAGATCCCTCCACCCCAAACCTTAAAATATCATAAATTATTACATACCAAATAAAAATTGTTTGAAATTGTTCAACCACAAACTACCCAAAGCAACTACCATAAAAGATTTAAAAAGTGGGCTCCAGCCTAGTCATCATATCCTTCATCGCCCACAGGAAGATCCTTCACCACCTCAGCCACCTTAGCCTGTGTTGCCTTCACTTCAGCATCCTCAGGATCCTTGCTTGTATCTTAAGGATGAGTAACAGGAATAGGAAAATCCACATCTTTACCACCAAGGCTCTTAACCTTTTCCCTCCAAGCCTCAACATCCTAGTCTTCCTGTTTGAAGCCAGGATTCCTGGACTAGAGGGCCATCTTCAACCTAGCCTGTAAGACGGAGATGCTAGCAGATTTCATCAGCTCATTCCTATACTCATCCATCTCCTTTTCCTGATCCATCAATGCTGAGCATGCTCCTCTTTAACCCGCTTCAATTTAGCCTTCGTTTCTGCCAACTTGCTCTCAAGATATTTGCCCTTATCATGAGCAATTTTCTGAATATCCGCAAGCTTGGTCTGAGAGTCATGAAGATCTTTGGCAACAGCATCCACAAATTTCAACAAGTATTCATGACCCTAGCAAAAGAGAAAAAGGAAAGTAAGTAATTTACATTTAAAATTATTTTTAACATTACAATGACATTCTCAGGATAAGATCATAACTGGAGAGTGAATTGGGAAATCTTCCCTAAAACAGCATCAAAGCTTAACCCCTCGAAAGGAGTGATTTCCTGGGCAATGGTGGTAGCAGCACTAACCTTCCTCTTATTTGAGGCACTAACAGCCCTAGATTTGGGAAGGTTGGAAGGAGGACTGGCCATCTTGAAACTAGATGGAGATGTTGAAGTAACCTTGACTGACTTAACATCCATTCTGTCAATGTCATCCAAGTCGAAGGAAGCAGGGTTTTTGGCTGGAATTAAAAATAACAAGGTTAGCAACTGTAGAAAATAATAAACATCCTCAATATGTAACATGACATACTCACTAAACATCTCGGGAGCTTGACTGGTAGTGTAACTCTTCACCTCAAAAGTCCTTGCTGATTCAGGTAAGCTAAAAACAGCCTTGCACCGTAAAGAAGCCTCGTCTAATGGGGTAGCTAACTTGGTAAAAGGAGTACCTACAAGAAAATTTTTTCAGAATATTAACATCCTCAGGATGTAACTAAAAATTCTTTCATAACAAACTTTGGAAATTTTTACCACTTTTCAACCAATAAAGAGGAATCTCATCCCCATGAGGAATAGAGCTTCTCTATACAAAGAAAAACTTTGTTTTCCAATTTTCTCAGATTGAATCACATTCTACACAAAAGGTGGATCTTTTTCTATAAGCTGAAAGACATAACGCTGGGAGCCGTGTGTCCTTAACTTATAAATATGAGCCAGGTCCCCTACTTGGAGATGAATACCATGATTTTCAACAATTCTGCTGCAAAACATCAATATCTTCCAGAGTTTAGGCATGGCTTGACAATAAGACATCCCTGTTACATCAAAGAAATCTTTGATGAATGAGGGAAAGGGATACCTCAACCCTAGAGGGAATGGTAAAAACAGAAAACAGGCCCAAGTAGGAGATGCAAAATCAAATCTTGCATAAGGATCATAAGGACGAAACTCAGCAGAGCTTGGAAAGATCTGTGAGCTTTTTAGGGCTTGAATGTCCTTATCAGAGAAAGAACTAGGGCTGTCCAAAAAGCTCGTGGCTCGGAGCTCGCTCGAAGCTCGCTCGGATTTAGCTCGAAAAAAGCTCGCTCGATATGGCTCGGTTTGAAACTGAGCCGAGCCGGCTCGGATCGGTTAGAAAGTGAGCCTAGCTCGGCTCGGTTCGTAACGAGCCGAGCTGGCTCGGTTTGGCTCGAATAATTCTAATTTTTAATATATATATTTTTATATACATATAATATACTATCAAAATGTAAAAAAATGATGGAGAACATGTTACATATTTAATATTTGGTAACACTAGCATGGAGATTCTTTGCTTGGGATTATAGTTATAGCTAATCAAGTTATTTAAATAAATTCAATAATGCTTTTGATCCAAGTACTCAAGTTAATTCATATGTTGATGAACTTATACGGTATTCCGTTAAAATTTGAGACTTATTTTGTACTTGCTTGAACTTGATTTTAGCGTGTAATGTATAAGGTTGAATTATTTTATATGTGTTATTTTTAACTATTAAATAATATTTTAAACTATTGAATTTTGAAAGCCATTTTTCTTTTTTCTTTTTAAATTCGAGCTAAACCAAGCCGAGCCGAGTCGGCTCGGTTTAAAACCAAGCCGAGCTCGAGCTTTGATTTTTAGCTCGGTTTCAAATCCGAGCCGAGCCGAGCTGGCTCGGTTTATAACCAAGCCGAGCGCGAGCTTGGCCTAGCTCGGCTCGGTTCGGCTCATGAACAGCCCTAGAAAGAACAGGTCTCTTGCTCAGGATGGACCAAGAGATTCTAGGGAATGAAGTCACTTGAAGTAACCGCACTCCCTGAAGCCCTTGTGGATCTTTTAGCCATCTTCGAAATATTAAATATTTTGCAGAGAAGGAAAAAGTTTGAATGAGAAGAGAAAAAATTACCTTCTTAAGAAGATCAGGAGTGATTATAAAGGAAGGGATATGCTCTAGATATAAAGGGGAGAAGATGATGTAGTGTAACGGTCATCACTTAATTACCGTCGAAGAAATAACCGTTGTATCCTGACGAGATGTCCCATCAGTCATCAGATAAGATATTTTGATTAAAAAATATATTAACCTGGAAAGATATTAACGGTAACATATTTTTTGGGGACAATTGTTGGTGGTGAAAATCCTCAGGATGATTTTACCTCTCATCCCTGGTGTAGCATCCTCAGGATGCTAAAGGAGCTAACTGACTTCAGGATGTAGCTGTAACACCCCAACCGATGGCGGAAACATCGGGATGTCACGTATTGATGATTGTTCAGTAGCTCATGGTGTATAATAAATTCCATTAAATGATTTAAATGAATTACATACAATTGTTCTAGAATTTGTACATCAAATTGAATAAAACTATACACATATCTTCAAGCATCAATTCAAATCTTCAAGCAAATAGAACCTGAAACATGTTAAGTTGAAAATGTTTTGGGTCAACAAAAGTTGGTGAGAATTACATAGGTTTTTGATAATTGAATAAAAATGTTGTGCAATTCATGTGTCATGTCAATCTAGCCCATATGTGAGAACATACTAGAAATAAATCGAGTGCATAATCAACCCTGATGACTGTTATAATATGATACATACCATACGCTCACGGTTCACTTGAATATGTTATGCGATAACAAACACCCACGCTACCTTTGTAGGAGGCACGTATCCGGGTGGGATTGTCAGTCCAATAGATCTATCAATGTATACCGTCGGCTTGTACGGAGTTAATGATTATGCTAGAATGGTGCTTACTCTAATCATACTCAAGACATAATGCAACATAGAAAACACATAGACACATTGATGATTGAATTGCATAAATGATGTTGTAACATGTTTCACCCCAAAAACGGTGATAAATAGAAAAGGGGCTATGTAAAACTCACCTTGGTAAAATGTTATATCTGTTGAGAAATTTGGATAATTGTGTTGACCAAATGTATCAAGTATCACCCTATAATGAGGTAATAAATATGTCTAAGTCTATCAAGTCTACAAATGTATAGGTTTCTTGGGCTTCGAATTGGGGATAATTGCCCGTTTGATTAATATTAAAAATATTCGTCAATTGAGAGAGATTTAGTAAATAAATAACCAAAAATCTTTTTATAAATTTTAAATCTAAGATAGTCACAAGAATGTGTTTAAAGTATAAAAATAATTTTTATAAAATTATTTTCTTTAAAATAGATTATTAAATCTATTTATTACAAATTGTCAAACTTTAACTTTAATAATTAAAAATTACTAAAATTAAAGAATTATCAGTTTAAAAATTAAAGTTCTGTTCTAAATGATCAGAAATAATTTGTATAAAATTTTGGTGCAAAAATATTAAAAATTGGATTTATTATGATTTAATTATGTTTAAAACTAACAAAAATTGATTAAAAATACTAAATAAATGATTTTTCAGAAATAAAAATCATTTCTGAAAAGTTTAATGTTATAAAAACTTAGGATAATTTTTGTGGAAATTTATAAGATCGTTTTGATATTTTAATGGATTTTTATAAATATAATAGAATAAACTTGATTTATTTATTATATATAATAAATAAATAAATTTTTGAAAACTAAAACTTGGGTGTTAAACTTTTTCATCAGATTGATACAAAATATTTTTTTGTAGAATTTTTAAAAGAGTTTTAGTATTTTAAAATGAATTTTTAAAATACAAACAATATATACTAAAACTTGGAAAAACAAAGCATATGAAAAAAAATAGGCTGCTGTTGCTAAGGCTCGAACTCGCGTGGCCTGTTTAGGAGCCACCAAGCACAACCACTTGGTCCAGACCAGTGGTTGTGTTTGATTTCAGTTTGTTTAAATTAAATAGGTTAAGTGTTCTTGGTGTTCTTCCCCAATTATAACCAATCGAGCCCTAGTTTTTCCAATCAGACAATCTACACAATGTTAATCTAATTAACCATAGGGCAAACATTGTGCAGATGCCGATTAACAAAACCCACAAAAATAATTAAACTTACAATCACGTTTGGTGCACAATCGATCGGTCAAAGCCAAAGTCAAACACGATCAAAATTCCTTCGATTGACGATTATTAACAGAAATGGGAGGTTGTGAGAGGATTGTCGGCGAGAATTGATGGGTTAGGGGTGTTCAATTTATAGTGATGATGCTTGGAGGCTTGAATTGGTATGTTTGACTCAAACTAATAAAGTGACGTGATTTTGGCTACAAATGGTATGTGATAATTGCTGTTTAATCGTGTATTGAACGCGGAAATGATTAAGCAATCCAGTCAACAACCATTAATTGATTTAATTATCCTAAATTAAGCAAGTGAGTAAAATCAAAGGAATTCTTTGATTCCTTCTGCTGCACGTCGAGCAGGAAGGGGAAAGGAGGGGTGGTTCAATGTTTAGGAGGGGTTAAATACATAATTGTTTGGGATTAAATCAGAAAGACGATTGTGGCTCAATGGTTCAGTGCGTGTGTTGGATTTGGCTCGGCGCGGGTTCGAAACCCGGCTGGAGCACTTTTATATTTTTTTTTCTTTAACAGACAAGGGGCTTTGGGTTTGGACAGTGGGCCGGCTGATGGGCCATGTCTGGGCCTGTGTACTGGGCTTCAGGAAACAAAAGAAGGTTATGGTTGGGTTGGGTTGGGTTTAGATAATGGTTTGGGTTGTAGGTTAATGTGTTATAATGACTAACCTTTTTTTTATTAATATTATTATTATTATCGTTATTATTATTATTATTATTATTATTATTGTACACATATATATATACATATATATATAAGTTGTGAATGAGGAAAATAAAGACTTTACCACATTTGTATAAAATGTAACAAAAATAAGGGCGTTTATAAAAATTCGGGGGAAAATTTCGCGATGTTACAGTAGCAATGTTTCAACATGTGTGCATCATGAGGATGGACTAACGAATTACCTATATATGATTGCAGGTACAGTTATGTTAAAATATGGATACGAAAGCACACTCTAACATTTATGTTATAACGTTCGGTCAATGAAGTCAAAGATCGAAGAGTAACTTATATCAACCAAAGGCAAAGATTCAAGATGAAGTCAAAGATGTAACCGTCATTCCTTAAATACCAGCGAAAAATATGGAAACAACTGAGGCAACGACTATATTCAGTTGAAACACTTCCAACGTTCACCTGAATATATTGAAGAAGCTTAACTACATAGCGGATATTGTGGGATACATTATTTACTTTCTTGCAGTACATAAATGGGAATGATGGACGAGATAGGACACATGGCTTTCACTATAGCTACACACACACTCAACTACTAAGAACACTCACGAATTATTGTAATACTAGATTACTCGTCCACTCATTCATCCAAAGTTGTAACCTTTTTACCATTTTAATATTAACAAACAAGGCAGGGGCCTAATCTGCTCCCGTGGTTTTATGCCGGCGATCTAACATTGATCAAGGGCTTTCCTCGTACATCGAGTGTCGTCTTCTTATAGCACTTTACTTACATTTGCTTATCCTAGCTTAATTCATATTTTTGTCTGATAGTTGCATCCTCAGGATACAACTGTCCATCCTCAATTTTCTCATCATCATCCTGAGCATAGTTGTCAATTAACAGCTTATTTATATTAACAAATTACCATCCTGAGAATAACACTTAGTTTTTATCAAACTAGCACTCTACCTCACTTTAACTAATTTGGAAAACAAGATTATTTTTTGTAGATAATTTTTGACCAAAACAAGCAACATCATGTCAATGGTTATGAAGTAGAGCGATAAGAACTAGAATTAAGGGGTTCCATAAATTAACTAATATCAGGTAACCGTCAACACAGTCTATTATATATAAACACGTATAACATAAACACTGTAACAACCATGACACAAAACTAATACCATAAATCAGAGCAGGCATATCCCACTTCTGTCATAGCTCAGTTATAATATCAGGTAACCGTCACACAGTCTATTCATATATATATATATATATATATATATAATAACACATACAACTCAAATCATATAATAACACATTAGGTGCATTCGGCCTACTTACGTTTCATGCCAAAACAATATATATATATATATATATATATATATATATATATATATGAGTTATTATGGATTTCATTCGTACATAAAAATATTTATAACTTTATAAAAATAATCATATTTGTTTAGCATGCACGTCAGCCCAAAATATTTAGAAATATAATAATTAAAAGAGTGGGCTCAAAATCTCACAGGTTGCAAAGCTTCCAAATCCGCAAGCTAAGCGTCTCGAACTGAATCGTCAGGCCAAAATCTTTGTGTACTTGTCTAAAATAAACCCTTCCATTAAGAAACTATTGTGACTGTCAGAACGGGTATTATATGTTTTGATAAAATAACGGGTATACCCGATAACCGTAGGTATTTTCTACTACAAATCCCAACGGGTATTTTTTAACAACATAACGGGTATACCGGATACCCGTGGGTATACCTTATACCCGACGGGTAATTACCCGACAATACCCGATGGGTATCGCGTCGGATTTGGTATACGGTTTTATAAACGGGTTTGGGTTTGGTATTACTAATACCTGACCCATTGCCATCCCTATATGTGGAGAAGCTAATGAAGTACACGTAGATGTATGGACCAATCATTTATCAAATACACTTTAACTATTAGGATGATGATTTTCAAGGTCGACTTTCAGAAAACATACGACTCCCTTAGCTGGAAATTTCTTCTTAACACTTTGGAACACATGGGCTTTGATGTGTTGCAAAACACATCTAATTTCCTTTGTAATTTGTAGTCATTTTTCGAGTCCTTTTATTAGTATTTTATTAGTATTAGGCTTGTACCTGTCTAATTTATTTATTTTAGCGTTTAATTAGATTTTTATTAGTTTTGAGTCAGTTTTATTATTTATTTATCTATTTTATTATTTTATAGGTGTTTGGAGAAAATGGGCTTAAAAAGAAAGAATTTTAATCAGGACACCAACACTTGAAAGCAGGCGGTCATGGTCGTTGGAGCGTAAACGAGAAATTTTGGTTGAGCCATAAACACCCAAGTCTAGAGCACTAAGTATAATACTACTACTACTAATAATAATAAATATTATAATAATTTAGATATGGACTTTAGTCCATGTGCCCATACACACTAATAAAATAAAAATAAAAAGCCCATTTGTGCAAAGTGAAACCCTAAACAACACTTATAAAAGTGGCGAGCATAGCAGAGGAGGAGGCATTCTTGACAGCGACCATATTTGAAGGAAAAAAATATTATATTGGAAGTGCACATTGATTGAGCCGATATACTGCAACAATTCAACACCCGCTAAAAGACGAAATACATCCGCTTTGAAGACGTGAAGTGTTGAAAGAAATATTAATTTTGAAGGGGTTGAAGGCCAGGGAGGCTTGGTACAAGATTAAAGGCTCGGGTTTGATCACTAAACGTTATAGTTTTTATATTTATTTACTCCGTGTTCATAAATATTTAGACCATGAGTTTGTGTTATTTTGAACCTATGTTTTTCGCTTTTTCCATGACCATGATTGGCTAACTTTTTAGTGCTACCTAGGTATTGATGACGGGTGACAATTGACTAATAATTTTCGGGTTGGATTTATATAATGTTTTGGTTAATGTTTTGGTAAAGGTTTTCTAATAAGGTTTCTTTTGTGTATGCGTGCTTAATATCTAAATATTAATTTTTGTTTCGCTTAATTCTAGTTTAATAGATTTTGTATCTTTTAATCTAGGATTTTGTCAGTATCTTAGACTTAGTGTTTTTGATATAATTTGAGGTTGCTAGACGTAGTAAACCCTAGAAACAATTTAATTAATTATTTGGTAATTCAGCATTCTACCACCTTTGAGACCGAGAGGAGATTAGGTGTCAGTGTGTCTAGCTTGGTAGGTATTCGGGACCGTGGTCTGCACGAGAGTGAGTCACCCCTAGCGTGCCTATTTCGTTAGCACCCTGTGTTAGAAACCTGTTAGAATAACTATCCCTTGCATCCCTTACACTTCCCGGATGTATTGTTTCTGAGGGGGCCGAGAGGACATTCAGATTTAGGATACCTTAGCATAGTTTGGAGAGACCGAGAGGTGATCTGAACCCGAGACCGGTGAGTTTACACACTTCCCTAGATTCAGTATTGCGACATGTTGGAGAATGATTCGCGTTCCAGTGTTGGTCTAGTTTAGTGTATCTTAAGATCCCGGTAGCCAAAACCCATTTATCCAATCCCGAGAGCTATACGTCAGTCACCTTGATTCTTACCTAGGTAGCCATTTTCTCATTATTTGATCTCTTCCAGTTCTACTTGTCGTTTGCTTTGTTTGCATTTTATTTAATTTAATTTTATATTTTTTTTAGTGGTTAATTAAATCAACGTCACTTTAATTTATTAGACTAGGACTCGACGAAAGCTTAGTACCGAGAGCCGCTATTACAGTGTCCACGGTTCGATACTCGGACTTATTTACTTTACTACTACGACCGGTACACTTGCCGGTAGTGTGTGGTTTAGTGGGTATTTCCCATTTAAAACTTGTTTTGAAATTAATTGGACTTAAATTATATATTTATCACACATTTCACGCATCAAGTTTTTGGCGCCGTTGCCGGGGACACTATTGCGATTTCGAGGACGGCCCGAGTCGGGGATTTAGTCACTTTTACTGCTTTTATTTTTATTATTATTTTTAATTTTTAATTTTTTTTTTTTTTACTTAAATTTATAAAAAAAAAATCAATATTTATATATATATATATATTTTGTTTTGCTTTGTGTGCTTGCTTGCTTATTAGTTTGTGTGCTTAGTCTTTCTTTCGGCGTGTGTGTGATTAGTGCTCTTTCCACTTCCTTTTTCAGTGTATGCACACACGTTCCTCGGGCCCACCTGATATTACACCATTCTCTGAGCCCGAACGAGAGTTCCACCGTCGCTTACGCCAGCCACAGGTACCTCTTTCTGATCTTGATTCTGTTTTAGTTATGGCTGACACTAGGACTGTTCATGAGCACATTAGTGATTCACCCACCACCGTTCGCTCTAGCATCACTCTTCCCACTGTCGAGGCGAACAACTGGACCATCCCACCTACTCTGATTAACACCATTTCCCACTCGGTTCAGTTTCATGGATTGCGTGATGAGGATCCGCATGCTCATCTGACTAGGTTTGGTAGGGTCTGTAGCACCTTCCAGCTGAATGGCGTTACTGAGGACGCCATTAATCTTCGGTTGTTCCCATTTTCTCTCGCTGATCAGGCCGCTGTTTGGTTAGACTCCCTCCCACAGGGAGCCATTACCACCTGGACTGATCTTCAGACCAAATTCCTTCAGAAGTACTTCTCCCCAGCTAAGACTGCTCGTCTTAGGAACCTCATTTATGCTTTCACTGAGCAGCCGGGGAAGTCTTTTTACGAGACCTGGGACCGCTTCAAGGGACTTCTGAATAAGTGCCCTAGTCATGGTCTTGAGGAATGGAGGGTCATTGAGAAGTTCTATAACGGAGTTTCTAATGCGACTAAGAGACTCCTTGACTCCACAGCAGGCGGTAACATGATGAAAACTAAAACCGCTGCTGCTTGTCTCGAGATGATAGAGGATCTTGCCTCTAGCACTTATATTGAGCCTGGCTCTGGGGGCGTTACTGCTGCCCCCGCTGGTATTCATTCCGTAGATTCTAGCATAGCCTTGTCTGCCCAGGTAGAGTCCTTAGCGAAAATGATGAAGGACATTCAAGTTAAGATTTCTGCTAAGTGTGAGGTGTGTAGAGGTGGGCATGATACGATTGATTGCCCTGTAGGATCTGAGGAGGAGTTGAGTTTTATGCAGAACCAGGGACGAGGTTGGCAGCCACGCCAGTCCTCAAACTGGAGGAGCGGGGGTCCTCCTGGATTCCAGCCCCGCCAGAGTCTGTTTCAGGCCCCTGCTAATGGGCAGAGTAGTGGTGAGTCTAAGTCTGAGATGAGTGAGTTTCTTAAGAAAAGTGAGGAGAGTCAGAGTAGAACCAATAAACTCTTAGAAACTCTAGTTATGCAAGGTGAAGCTAGGCATCAGGAGCAGCAGAAGAAGAACCAGGAGTTTGAGTTAATGTTTAGGAATCAGGGTTCCACCATTCAGAGTCTAGAGAGGACAGTAGGAGAGATGGCTAGTAGGATGACTGAGAGGCCCGCAGGATCATTCCCTAGTAGTACCCAGGTTAACCCAAATGCCACTGCTAAGGCAGTGACTACTAGGAGTGGTAGAGGGAAGGAAGTAGAGAAACCAGTTGAGGTAGAGGAACTGGTTGATGAGGAGATTGAGATGGAGACTCCTGCTGGCGATGTGCACCCTAGGCTGCGCCCAGCAAGTACAGCACAGACAGAGGAGCCTCCTAAGGAAAAGGTAGTTGAGAGGAAGTTTGGTAGAATTCCTTATCCCACTAGGTTGATTGAGCAGAAGTATGAGAAGGAGTATGGTCACTTCCTTGATTTGTTTAAGCAACTCAAGGTGAATCTTCCATTTGTTGAGGCATTACAGCATATGCCTAAGAATGCTAAATTCTTGAAGGACCTCCTGTCCAACAAGAAGAAGCTTGAGGAGATTTCTACAGTGACTTTGAGTGAGAAGTGTTCTGCGGTGGTTCAGAACAAACTGCCCCAGAAGATGACAGATCCGGGTAGTTTTACTATTCCTTGCTTGTTTGGTAGTTCGTCTGTGAGTCATGCATTGGCTGACCTTGGTGCTAGCATTAATTTGATGCCTTATTCGATTTACTGTAGACTAGGCCTTGGTGATCCGGTCCCTACCCGCATGAGCATCCAGTTAGCTGATAGGTCAGTTAAGTTTCCTAGGGGGATCGTAGAGAATGTCTTGGTGAAGGTGGATAAGTTCGTATTTCCAGTTGATTTTGTGATCCTTGACATGAAGGAGGATGAGAGAGTTCCATTGATTCTAGGACGCCCATTTCTTGCTACCGCTAAGGCATTGATCGATGTCTGTGACGGTAAGCTTACGCTTCGTGTAGGGACTGACACCGTGACTTTCGGTGTGAAGGAGTCTATGCAGCACACCGGTGCTCAGGATGATACTTTGTACTTCCTAGACTCTTTTATGTCTCATGTTGGTCAGAGTTTGAGTGATTTTTGTAGGGGTAGTTCTGAGATAGATTCTGTTGATGAGAGTTGGGAGGACCACGGGATAGAGATGATGACTTATCCGTTAGGACAGAACCCTAGGTCTAGTGATAGCCCCATTGAGTCTGTGGAGAGCGTAGCTATTGAGAGAGATGAGCCCGTCGAGAGGCCATCAGTAGAGACCCCACCGTCCTTAGAGCTTAAGTGAGATGCCTGTTTACAGAAAATAATTTTAAGATCGACCCCTACCCGAATGGAGATTGAGTACGGGCGGGGGAGATCCATTAGTGAAAAAGGCCAAGGCAATCTCACAAGACTCGATAAACAAAAAATAAATAAATAAATAAAAATAAAAAAAATTAAAATAAAGAAGAATGAAAATAAAATAAAAGAAAAAGAACATACCTGGCGAATCATGATACAAAAACTTGATGCGTGAAATGTGTGATAAATATATAATTTAAGTCCAATTAATTTCAAAACAAGTTTTAAATGGGAAATACCCACTAAACCACACACTACCGGCAAGTGTACCGGTCGTAATAGTAAAGTAAATAAGTCCGAGTATCGAACCGTGGACACTGTAATAGCGGCTCTCGGTACTAAGCTTTCGTCGAGTCCTAGTCTAATAAATTAAAGTGACGTTGATTTAATTAACCACTAAAAAAAATATAAAATTAAATTAAATAAAATGCAAACAAAGCAAACGACAAGTAGAACTGGAAGAGATCAAATAATGAGAAAATGGCTACCTAGGTAAGAATCAAGGTGACTGACGTATAGCTCTCGGGATTGGATAAATGGGTTTTGGCTACCGGGATCTTAAGATACACTAAACTAGACCAACACTGGAACGCGAATCATTCTCCAACATGTCGCAATACTGAATCTAGGGAAGTGTGTAAACTCACCGGTCTCGGGTTCGGATCACCTCTCGGTCTCTCCAAACTATGCTAAGGTATCCTAAATCTGAATGTCCTCTCGGCCCCCTCAGAAACAATACATCCGGGAAGTGTAAGGGATGCAAGGGATAGTTATTCTAACAGGTTTCTAACACAGGGTGCTAACGAAATAGGCACGCTAGGGGTGACTCACTCTCGTGCAGACCACGGTCCCGAATACCTACCAAGCTAGACACACTGACACCTAATCTCCTCTCGGTCTCAAAGGTGGTAGAATGCTGAATTACCAAATAATTAATTAAATTGTTTCTAGGGTTTACTACGTCTAGCAACCTCAAATTATATCAAAAACACTAAGTCTAAGATACTGACAAAATCCTAGATTAAAAGATACAAAATCTATTAAACTAGAATTAAGCGAAACAAAAATTAATATTTAGATATTAAGCACGCATACACAAAAGAAACCTTATTAGAAAACCTTTACCAAAACATTAACCAAAACATTATATAAATCCAACCCGAAAATTATTAGTCAATTGTCACCCGTCATCAATACCTAGGTAGCACTAAAAAATTAGCCAATCATGGTCATGGAAAAAGCGAAAAACATAGGTTCAAAATAACACAAACTCATGGTCTAAATATTTATGAACACGGAGTAAATAAATATAAAAACTATAACGTTTAGTGATCAAACCCGAGCCTTTAATCTTGTACCAAGCCTCCCTGGCCTTCAACCCCTTCAAAATTAATATTTCTTTCAACACTTCACGTCTTCAAAGCGGATGTATTTCGTCTTTTAGCGGGTGTTGAATTGTTGCAGTATATCGGCTCAATCAATGTGCACTTCCAATATAATATTTTTTTCCTTCAAATATGGTCGCTGTCAAGAATGCCTCCTCCTCTGCTATGCTCGCCACTTTTATAAATTATATCAAAAACACTAAGTCTAAGATACTGACAAAATCCTAGATTAACAAATACAAAATCTATTAAACTAGAATTAAGCGAAACAAAAATTAATATTTAGATATTAAGCACGCATACACAAAAGAAACCTTATTAGAAAAACTTTACCAAAACATTAACCAAAACATTATATAAATCCAACCCGAAAATTATTAGTCAATTGTCACCCGTCATCAATACCTAGGTACGGGCGGGGGAGATCCATTAGTGAAAAAGGCCAAGGCAATCTCACAAGACTCGATAAACAAAAAATAAATAAATAAATAAAAATAAAAAAAATTAAAATAAAGAAGAATGAAAATAAAATAAAAGAAAAAGAACATACCTGGCGAATCATGATACAAAACTCTACACTTGGGTTCTAACTCGGAGAACCTAACCTCTACAATCACTCGAGATGAGGTTCGAGGCGGATAACCTCGACCTCATCCTCCTCCTCATTAGCTCTTCCTATGTAGAGCTTCAACCTATGTCCATTCACTTTGAACATCTCTCCATCCTTCCCCTCAATAGTAACTGTTCCATAGGGGAAAACTTCCTTCACCACAAATGGTCCTGACCACCGGGACTTCAACTTACCTGGGAACAATCTCAAACGCGAATTGTACAGGAGTACTTGATCCCCACACTTAAAATCCTTGTTCCCCTTCAACTTCCTATCATGCAATGCCTTCGTACGAGCCTTATAGTCATGAGTGTGCTCGTATGCATGATCTCTCAACTCCTCTAACTCGTGCAACTCCAGAAACCGTTTTCTCTTGGCCAAAGACATGTCAAGATTAACAGATCGTAATGCCCAATATGCACGGTGCTCTAACTCTACCGGGAGATGACACGCCTTCCCATAGATCATCCGAAATGGTGTAGAACCAGTCGGTGTCTTATAAGCCGTGCGGAAGGCCCAGAGTGCATCATCTAGCTTCTCAGCCCAATCAATCCTACTTGCCCCTACGGTTTTCTCTAAGATCCTCTTGATCCCTCTATTACTCACCTCCACTTGCCCACTTGTTTGCGGGTGATAGGCTGTAGCAAGCCGATGGGTGACCCCATAGCGTTGCAAAGCCTTCTCCATCAATGAATTACAGAAGTGGGTGCCTCTATCACTAACTAAGGCTTTTGGAGTACCGAAACGAGCAAACAACTTTCGTAGGAATCCCACAACGACTCTCGCGCTATTAGTGGGGGTAGGAAGTGCCTCCACCCACTTAGAAACGTAATCTACGGCGACCAGAATGTACCTATTCCCACGAGACATAGGGAATGGTCCCATGAAATCAATACCCCAAAGATCGAAAACCTCACATGGATGCATAATATTCTGGGGCATCTCATCCCGGGACGAGATGTTGCCAACCCTTTGGCACCTATCACAACTCCTCACAAATGTGGCCGCATCCTTAAAGATGGTCGGCCAATAGAAACCCGCGTCAAACACCTTCCTCGCGGTCAACAAAACTCCATGATGGCCTCCCGTAGGGCCCTCGTGACAATGCCTCAACACATCTCTCAACTCCCTACCATCAACACACCTACGGACCACTTGGTCCGAGCCTATCCTAAAAAGATAAGGATCATCCCAAAGGTAATGCTTAACGTCCGCAAAGAATTTCTTCTTTTGCTGGTACGTTAGGTCCCCCCTCAGGAATCCATCAGCAAGATAGTTCGCAAAATCGGCGAACCAAGGCAACTCATCCTCCTTAGCTGTCAACACACACAAGAACTCATGGGGAAAGGCATCCCCAATATCTCTATCCTCACTCGACCTACTCTCCGAGTGCTCTAAACGAGACAAATGATCGGCCGCCACGTTCTCGGCGCCACTCTTCTGCCTCAACTCTATGTCAAACTCAGAAAGCAACAAGACCCACCGAATCAAACGCGGTTTAGCATCTTTCTTACTAAACAAAAACTTCAAAGCCGCGTGATCAGAGTAAACGATGGTCTTAGACAAAACAAGATAGGACCTAAACTTATCAAAAGCATAAACCACCGCCAGGAGCTCTTTCTCAGTGGTAGTGTAGTGCTCCTGTGCATCATTAAGTGTCTTACTAGCATAATAAATCGGGTGGAAATGCTTATTGTGTCTCTGTCCTAAAACGGCCCCAACAGCGAAATCGCTCGCGTCACACATGAGCTCGAACGGCAAGCTCCAATCGGGGGCCACCAGAATCGGGGCGCTAACTAACCTCTCCTTCAGAGTCTCAAATGCTCTCACACACTCCTCAATAAACTCAAAAGGCCTATCCTTTTCTAGGAGCTGAGTCATCGGTCTAGCAATCTTAGAAAAATCCTTAATGAACCTACGATAAAAACCTGCATGACTTAGAAAACTCCTAACAGACTTCACAGAAGTCGGCGGGGGTAAACGCGTAATGGTCTCTACCTTAGCTCTATCAACCTCTATCCCCGCTCGTGAAATCTTATGGCCTAACACTATGCCCTCCTTCACCATGAAGTGGCATTTCTCCCAGTTCAACTTCAACTTCGTCTCCTCACATCTAGCTAACATCCTCTCAAGATTCCCTAAACAGTGATCAAAAGAGCTCCCGAAAACTGAAAAGTCATCCATAAACACCTCCATGGAGCTCTCTATCATATCATGGAAAATAGCCACCATACATCTCTGAAAAGTAGCAGGAGCGTTGCACAGTCCAAAGGGCATGCGGCGATACGCAAAAGCCCCATAGGGGCATGTGAACGTGGTTTTCTCCTGATCCTCTGGTGCAATGGGGATCTGGAAATAACCTGAGAAACCATCAAGGAAGCAATAAAATTGCTGTCCTGACAAACGCTCGAGCATCTGATCAATGAATGGAAGGGGAAAGTGGTCCTTCCTGGTGGACTCATTCAGCCTCCTATAATCTATACACACCCTCCAACCTGTGACAGTACGCATAGGAATCAACTCACATCTCTCATTAGTCACAACTGTCATCCCTCCCTTCTTAGGGACAACATGGACTGGACTAACCCATGGTGAATTAGAAATGGGGTAAATAAGGCCGGCGTCAAGTAGCTTCAACACCTCCTTCTTCACCACCTCCTGCATGTTCGGGTTCAACCTCCGCTGAGGTTGCACCACGGGCATAGAGCCATCCTCTAACAGAATCCTATGCGTGCAAAAGGAAGGGTGGATACCCTCAATGTCCACAAGCTTCCAAGCGATGGCATGCTTGTGTTCCTTAAGCACATCTAACAACTTCTTCTTCTCCTCCGCCGTCAAATCTGATGAAATGATGACGGGCAAACGTGACTCCTCATCCAGAAACGCATACTCAATATGATCGGGCAACTCCTTAAGCTCTAAGGACGGTGGGGTCTCTACTGATGGCCTCTCGACGGGCTCATCTCTCTCAATAGCTACGCTCTCCACAAACTCAATGGGGCTATCACTAGACCTAGGGTTCTATCCTAACGGATAAGTCATCATCTCTATCCCGTGGTCCTCCCAACTCTCATCAACAGAATCTATCTCAGAACTACCCCTACAAAAATCACTCAAACTCTGACCAACATGAGACATAAAAGAGTCTAGGAAGTACAAAGTATCATCCTGAGCACAGGAAGTACAAAAATCAGGGACTTTTTTTTTTGTGCAATTTTGTATGGAAAATGATAGTAAAATTGGGATTTTTGGTTTTCAAAATATTATATATATGAGAATATAAACAGATTGAAAGCGTGTCTGCTTAAGATGTGTTGGTAGGCCCAGCTGGCTTTGAAAGGTTCCCATGATTGTCTTAATATACCTTAATAAATCATGATATCTTGTGGGTTCTCATCTTAGGAGAAACGGTAGAACTGAAACCGCTGATAGTAATTAGGGGTACCACTGTAGGTTGAAAGCCCATATGTATTATTAATTAAATGGCACACTTGATCCTTTTTATGAGAATAAATCCGGTGAAAAGTGGCGCCCAAAAAAAATATATATATATATATCCACATTTCCATCAATTGAGCTAGACCAAAAAAAAAAAAAAAAAAAAAAAAAACTGAAGCCTCTGATCGAAACTCCCTCGAGATCAAGTTGAAAAAAAAAAATACCGAAGCTCATGCTGTCGCTCTTGGGGATAGTGACTCTGATTGAGACAACCTCTGGGTTAGGTATGAAAAAAATGTGTCTAAGCTCATACACTTCATCCATCATCCATCATAAATTTAATTTCTAATACATTAGGGAGTTTAGTTTGCAGTGGTTGGTAAATCTATATGGTTTAACTTGTGCTTCGAAAGCTTGAGGTGGGATTAGGTGAAGCTGGATATCTTGAGTGTGAGACCCATAGATTGATTGAAATAACATGAACTTAATTGCTTTACATGATTGGGGCCTGATTAGCTGGTGGTTGGGTTTAGGTGGACAACAATACCGACAGTTTTGGTTGATGCGTAATTAAATCTTAATTAATAAACCTAAAAGTTTTTGAAACCAAGAATCCTGGTTATGATTCCATTGCAGTCTTTTTCAGGGACGAAAAAGGTTTAAGTGTGGGGATGTTTGATGTGTTGCAAAACACATCTAATTTCCTTTGTAATTTGTAGTCATTTTTCGAGTCCTTTTATTAGTATTTTATTAGTTTTAGGCTTGTACCTGTCTAATTTATTTATTTTAGCGTTTAATTAGATTTTTATTAGTTTTGAGTCAGTTTTATTATTTATTTATCTATTTTATTATTTTATAGGTGTTTGGAGAAAATGGGCTTAAAAAGAAAGAATTTTAATCAGGACACCAACACTTGAGAGCAGGCGGTCATGGTCGTTGGAGCGTAAACAAGGAATTTTGATTGAGCCATAAACACCCAAGTCTAGAGCACTAAGTATAATACTACTACTACTAATAATAATAAATATTATAATAATATAGATATGGAGTTTAGTCCATGTGCCCATACACACTAATAGAATAAAAATAAAAAGCCCATTTGTGCAAAGTGAAACCCTAAACAACACTTATAAAAGTGGCGAGCATAGCAGAGGAGGAGGCATTCTTGACAGCGACCATATTTGAAGGAAAAAAATATTATATTGGAAGTGCACATTGATTGAGCCGATATACTGCAACAATTCAACACCCGCTAAAAGACGAAATACATCCGCTTTGAAGACGTGAAGTGTTGAAAGAAATATTAATTTTGAAGGGGTTGAAGGCCAGGGAGGCTTGGTACAAGATTAAAGGCTCGGGTTTGATCACTAAACGTTATAGTTTTTATATTTATTTACTCCGTGTTCATAAATATTTAGACCATGAGTTTGTGTTATTTTGAACCTATGTTTTTCGCTTTTTCCATGACCATGATTGGCTAACTTTTTAGTGCTACCTAGGTATTGATGACGGGTGACAATTGACTAATAATTTTCGGGTTGTATTTATATAATGTTTTGGTTAATGTTTTGGTAAAGGTTTTCTAATAAGGTTTCTTTTGTGTATGCGTGCTTAATATCTAAATATTAATTTTTGTTTCGCTTAATTCTAGTTTAATAGATTTTGTATCTTTTAATCTAGGATTTTGTCAGTATCTTAGACTTAGTGTTTTTGATATAATTTGAGGTTGCTAGACGTAGTAAACCCTAGAAACAATTTAATTAATTATTTGGTAATTTAGCATTCTACCACCTTTGAGACCGAGAGGAGATTAGGTGTCAGTGTGTCTAGCTTGGTAGGTATTCGGGACCGTGGTCTGCACGAGAGTGAGTCACCCCTAGCGTGCCTATTTCGTTAGCACCCTGTGTTAGAAACCTGTTAGAATAACTATCCCTTGCATCCCTTACACTTCCCGGATGTATTGTTTCTGAGGGGGCCGAGAGGACATTCAGATTTAGGATACCTTAGCATAGTTTGGAGAGACCGAGAGGTGATCCGAACCCGAGACCGGTGAGTTTACACACTTCCCTAGATTCAGTATTGCGACATGTTGGAGAATGATTCGCGTTCCAGTGTTGGTCTAGTTTAGTGTATCTTAAGATCCCGGTAGCCAAAACCTATTTATCCAATCCCGAGAGCTATACGTCAGTCACCTTGATTCTTACCTAGGTAGCCATTTTCTCATTATTTGATCTCTTCCAGTTCTACTTGTCGTTTGCTTTGTTTGCATTTTATTTAATTTAATTTTATATTTTTTTTAGTGGTTAATTAAATCAACGTCACTTTAATTTATTAGACTAGGACTCGACGAAAGCTTAGTACCGAGAGCCGCTATTACAGTGTCCACGGTTCGATACTCGGACTTATTTACTTTACTACTACGACCGGTACACTTGCCGGTAGTGTGTGGTTTAGTGGGTATTTCCCATTTAAAACTTGTTTTGAAATTAATTGGACTTAAATTATATATTTATCACACATTTCACGCATCAGGCTTCCCCCCTACTTGGGTCACATGGGTCAAAGCGTGTCTCTCCTCGGGTAAAGGCTCGGTGTTGGTGAACGGTTCCCCTATGGGAGAATTCATGTCTAAGAGAGGATTAAGGCAAGGTGACCCCCTCTCGCCTTTCCTTTTTATCCTTGCTATGGAAGTCTTGGGAATGTTTATGAAGCGGGAGGTTATCTTGGGGATGTATAAAGGGGTCCAGACTCCGAATGAGGGCCAAGTATCTCCCACCTCTGTTATGCGGACGATGTTCTATTCGTGGGGGAATGGAGTGAACATAATGTACGCAGCCTCAACCGTTTTCTTAGATGTCTATACTTGTAACGGGACTGAATGTGAATCAAAACAAGAGCCATTTGATTGGTGTTGGAGTGGAGGATGATGAGGTTGTGCGGATGTCTTGCCTTCTTAACTCTTCAGTTGGTTCGCTGCCTTTCAATTATCTAGGGATTCCTATAGGAGCGAATATGAAAAGAGTTAAGTTTTGGAATCCTGTGGTGGATAGATTTAACCGAAGGTTATCCTCGTGGAAGGCGAGGTCCCTCTCGTTTGCTGGTAGGGTGACTTTGGCCAAGTCGGTTCTTGGGAGCCTACCTAGTTATTACCTGTCTAGTTTTAAAGCCCCATCTTCCGCTATAAAGAAACTTGAAGGTATAAGGAGGGACTTCATATGGGGCAGATCAGGTCTGAGGAATAAGGTCAGATGGGTTGGCTAGGATAAAATGGTTAAACCGAAGAAGTTGGGAGGTGAGGGTGTTGGGAGTATTCAAGACTTCAACACGACAATGTTGACCAAATGGTGGTGGCGGTATAAAGACGACCCGAAACAGCTTTGGGCCATGGTGGTGAGCGCAATTCATAAGACACGGGCTGATAATAAGTTGGTGCCGGTTAAAAACGATGTTCCCGGTATATTGAAGGATATCGCCTCTATGGATATGACTTTGCTGAGAAGTGGGATTATTATGGCTGAAATGTTGCAGGTTAGTGTGGGGGAAGGAAATAGTACCGAATTTTGGAAAGATAGATGGCTCGGTAATGTTCCTTTGATGGAGGCATTTACGGACCTGTTCCGGATGGCAAAGGACAAGAATGGGTCGGTTGCGGACCACATTTGTTTCAGAGGGGATGTTATTTTTTGGGGCTGGAATGGGACCAGATTGGGAGGCTTATGAGTATCTTGCAGAATATGAAACTTGGGCTAGGCAAAGACACGTGGTCCTGGAAGAGTAGCAACAATGGTCCGTTCTCGGTTAAGGACTTAAGATTTGACTTAGCTAAGACGCGGGAGGAACATGGCAGCTCGGGAATGTTTCAGTGGAATAATTGGGCAACTTTGAAAGTTAATTACCTAGTGTGGAGGGCTATTATGGGCAGGGTGGCATCTAAACTGGCGTTGACAAACCGAGGGGTTGTTCTTCAAGACATTTTTTTATGACAGGTGCGGGTACGGGATCGAGTCCTCAGATCATGTGTTCATGTCATGTTTGTTTGCTAGGTGCATCTGGTGGCATGTTCTTTGATGGATTAGAGTTCCTTTGTCAGAGGATGTCACGTCTTTGAGCGGAATGGTGGATAAGATCAAAGCTGAACCGGGTAGTAGAACATGGAGGAAGATGGTTCACATGATTGTTTTGGCGACCTGCTGGAGGATATGGCACACAAGAAACTTGAAGGTTTTTCATGACAGATTCCTGCCGGCCCTAAAGACGGTTGAACTGATCAAGGAGGACAGTTACGTGTAGATATACCATCGCGCAAGTGGTCCGAGCCCAACATGGGAGAATTGGATTAAATTTGATGTAACTGACTTGGTGTAACTTGTTCGTTTGTGCTTGTTGTCGGGTCTTGTTTGGTTTGGTTGTAGCGTTTTTCCAGTTTCTTGCTGGCTCTATATATATATATATCTATATATATATATATATCTTTATATATATATATATATATAGATGTTTTGTTGTTCAAAAAAAAAACTTTAAATACAATAGTTCAACGGGTTGAAAGGAAACTTTCATACAAACACATGCATAGTATCCTCCATGGTCGCAACCACTGCCATCTCCGAACTCCATAACCTATACGGCAATCTGTCAACCTTCACCATCATTATCATCATCATCGTATGCCATCACCACCTCCCATCATCGTCACCGCAAACCACCGGTCACCCTTATCGAAATTGGTGGCCATCACACTGGTTAACCTGGTTCGCGAAGTGAACAATCGTGCCTCTCCTTGTATTTTTGTGCGATGGTTATGGTTTCAATAAAAGTAGGTTGATCATTCTAAAGGTTTCTAACATGAAGGATCATTATAATCTATGAACAAGGATCGATTGGGTGTCATGTTTGTCGAGCAAGCAATATTCTTTTAAAATTGTGTTGCGCCTGTGTTCCCGAGTTTCATTTAACCAAGGAAAAGAAAGGATTTGGAAGGATGTTTGGAAAAATCGTGTTCCAGAGTTTTTTTTTTAACAGAGAAAGGGAGGGAAACGAAAGGAAAATTTTGGTTCACTTCCTTCATTTTTCATCCTTCCAAATTGGAGAGATTTGGAAGGAAATGATATTTTAAACATAAAATTCTTACTTTCCTCTCCATTTCCTTCAAACTCGGGAACACACTAGTTAAATAATTCTATTCATTCCACTCTCTTTCTCTTCCCTCTTTAATTCTCTTTCCCTTCTATTCCTTCATTTGTTAAACTCGAACATAAGAGATGATTGGCAAATTACAAAAGCCCCTATATTTTCATAGGTTATTAACTTTCTCCTAAAGTTATTAAAACCTTCTTTCAATAACGACAATTTGGTCCCTTCGATACATTTAAACCATGATTTTACCGCTAAACTCATTAACTGGTCCATTCAATGAAAATTCGGATAGTCCATGTACATGAGCCATCAAACTCGGATATTTTTGGGATGTTACAACCGGTTGAACCAAGTTTTAAGGGGTGAACCAATTTTTTTATTAATTTTTTTTAGTTTTCTCAATTAAGTTTACGGCATCATTCGTTTCTTACATCCGGTCTAACCGGTTGAACTAGTGGAACAGTAAGAATACCGGTTCGACGTCCGATCCGATTCTAAAAACTATGATTTCATTCACTAAAATTTTGTGACAAGTAACTCAATTTATGAGAAGTATAGATGTGTCAAATCATGTGTGAATAACATATTCATGTGTTTTAAGACATTCTTATAAACATTAATTTGTTTAAAAGTTGTGCTTTTTGATCAGACATATATCATAACAATTAATAATGCCTTGATTTAAGCAAAATCTATGAACATGCATAATAGATGATATTCAATTGTACATATAAATCTAGTTGTGTCTCCACTATTATATTAATATAATTCAAGCGTCATATAATGGCAGGGCTCATGAAATTACATGCAACGGTCTTCTGTATAAGCTTTCTGTTTGTGTTTATGTCTCACTTGTGTAAGTTCTACCCGCATAACCATTTTATAATGTTACGTTTTTTTTTATTTATACATCCTAATTAGTATTATCAATCTTTGGGTCGATCTATAGGTGAAAGAAATGAACATCTTCAGATGGGAGCGTTTGGGGTTCCACCGCCAAAAGATTGTACTCCACGTTGTGTTCAATCGAAAGATACTAACTCGTGGTGTTGTTGTGGCGAATGTCTTCGTAATATAGATGTGTGTGGATACATATGTGGTAAAAAGAAAAGTTGTTGTTAGTTGCAAACATAATTGATATTGGATTAGATATATAATGAAGTTTAAATATATACTTAGACAACATATGTAATAAAGAAATCATATGGTATTCTACATAATTGTTTTAGTGGTATTTCTTTCTTTTTAATTAGACTGTATATATAAGCATTATACGGGATCAATAACAAACTAATGCAAGTTTGTTAATACAATGTTATATGCATTTTATATATTTTTTTAATAAAAAAACCTACTCTATTAAAAAAAACTTATTTATTTATTTACTGAAGTTTACCATGAATTTTATTTATTTATCCGTTACCGGCAAATCGAAACAAAACACCAAAACATGTTAATTTGTCTCAATTCTCAAATGAATTGTAAGAATATCGTGTTTAGATACATGAGGTATTAGTTAACACACATCAAATAAATAGAACAAGTTTATATATATTACTATACTAGCTTTTATCCCGGGAGCGTTCTGGGATTGAAAAATATAACAATTCTAATAATATTAATACTAATAGTAATAATTATTGCTCTTGTAATTAAATAAATAAAAAAAATAACCTTACTATAAGGTGACATCATGTGTTGCAGTGTTGTGTGATTCTTTCTCCTAGCTTCTCTTGATGAAGTATACCTATGCATCTTTAAAAGAGTAAAATTCCAATGAAAGCATGACGATTGGACTGAATTTCAATATCGTATATAAGAACCTGGTTTAAAAGAAAAAACATTATTAATGAATAACCTGAACACTTTGTGTTTTTTTCTGTATGACCGAAACCCCACAAAAAATAGTCGTTTTTTTCTCCGTTTTTTATATAGCACTATTGTACTCGTTGGAAAGATAATAAAACGCTCGTTAATTTGGTGTAATTTTTTTCTTTAAAAAATCTCGTATTTAAAAGATATTAATGTTTAAAAAATTATGGGAGGAAACATAAGAGAGAAAAATTTAAATTTGTTTTTAAATTATTTTTTTATAAAATAACTCTATTTAAATTTAGTAGATTAGGTTTTATATTATTATTTATTTTTTTAATTTACCACATGGCATGACACATGGCACACTCAAGGAGGAGAAAGCCTCCTTAAATGTCATGTCATTAAAATGGCTTTTTTTTATAATATATATAGATTAGAGTTCGATTATTTTTTTTCTTAACAAATATCTAGTCCTCGCTGTCTTCATATGAATGAAGCTCATAAGTCGTAAATATGTCCAACTAAATTCGACGGAATCGTGACACATTTCTCAAGTATGGAACCGGTTGGGGTATGATCAGGTATTGAGCGAAACCGAGTAGGGTTCAGGTATGGGTATTAAGGATAAAAACTATACCTCCTATGTATCCGGGGAGGGTATGATCGAGTGAACTGTTAGTTTTGATATTCATACTTACTGTCCTATAAAATATTTATTGTGCCTTCATCAATCCTAAGATTTAGAGTTAACTGCATTTTACGTCCCTGTGGTTTCAAGGTGGAGGCACGTTGCACCCATTTTTGAAAACTTTCGCAACTTGAGCCATTGTCCTTGTTTTATCTTGCACTTTGAGCCCAACTATTACCCTTCCATCCAAATTAATGTTATAGCCAAGGGTAGATATGTAAATTTCCCTCCCATTAACCTTAATAATCTTTCACCATTATAGATCGCTAATAGAAAAACCCTACGTCGACATCTAATGGCAGCCTCGAACAGTAATCCGCATAGATTAATCCTAAGCGGCTATAGAAATGGAGGTGCAATTGTTAATGATTCGAAAGGGTGGTGAAGCTTTCAACCCAAATGCTATTTACTGTAAGTTTCAAAGTCATCGGCCATATCGAACCTCCGTGAACTCACATAGACGAAGAATATGACATTACTAAATCTGTAATTAGATTCGATTGGAGCATCAGATTTGATAGTCGACTCTGTAATCGGGCTCGAATGTTAGCAGCAAATAGGTATAACTGGATGAATGGGTCGAACAACTTAGCATATGGGATCTGTGAGGTTGGGCTTGTACGCTATGTTCCCGAATTCACTAAAGGATGGAAAAGAAAAGAAAGGGAGGGATTTTCTCCCTTTTCTCTTCCTTTCTTCTCTCTTTCTCTTCCTTTCTTTTCTTTTCATTTCCTCCCAATTTGGGAGGATCATATTTGGTTTGTTTTTCTCTTTTTTTCCTTTCCTTTCCTTCTAAAAAAGAACTATGGAACACAGCTTTCACACTTTGCCTCCATTTTCTTCATTTACAAAAAACTCAGGAACACACATGAGTTTTTCTTTCCTTCCTTTTCCTTTCTTTTCCACTCTTAAGTTAACTCGAGAATGCAGCGGTTGTGCAGAATCAAATTATAAAAATAAGAGGAATTATAGTGAAAGAAAGAGGATAAAGTTACCGGTGCCTTTAGTCTGCTTGGGTATACCGATTTCGGGTCGACTGTAGTAGCCGAATAAGTTGGATGGATGGTCGATTATAGCAGGGAAGAAGTTGGATGGATGGGTCGATTAAAGCAAGGAACAAGTTGGGTGAATGTTTCGATTAGAGCAGTGGGTTTTATCATGGGGTTGATTGTAGCAGTATAATGGGGATAGAATTAGGGCTCTTTGGGTTTTATCAAAAGAGATGATGATGGGTATTTTAGTAACTTCAATTTTTTTAACGTTCATTTGGATGGAAAGTTAACAGTTGGGCTCAAAGTGCAACATAATACAAGGACAGTGGCTCAAGTTGCAAAAGTTTTCAAAAATAGGTGCAACCTGCCTCCGCAGGGACGCAAATTGAGTTAACTCTAAGATTTAATACATTCAATTTATTATTGGTTATAAAAGATTGTGTTACTGAAGCAAACTATCTTCCTTGTGGAAAAGAAATACTAAATACAATTGATTAGATCATGAGTATTCGGATTTGATGTAATTTAGATGACTACTGAATGATGATGACTAATACGGACCAAATTACAAAAACCATTGATTTGTATGACTATTAGGAGACGTTCAATTGCAATTTTATAAGTCTCGCTGAAATATAAAGAAGTAAATATTCAACCATCTCTCGTAGATAGCCCGATAGAGAAGACAAAAGCCCAAAAGAAACTGAAGAAACACGGATATGCTAGATCACCGGGTGAGCTTTAATCTTGGTAGTGATTCTACGGGGTGTTTATAAAACGTGGAGGGTCTAAAGATAAGACCAAGAATGTTAAGAGACAACAGATTAGAAGAGTCGAGCCTCTAAATGTTAGCAAATAAACAAGGGGTGGAAAGGTACGATCTGCTCGTAGTCTTTTCAGCGAAAGTCTTTGTGAATATCGGATGCCAATAAAAAGAGAAGGGAGTCCTGCTTTTATAGTACCTCGACGTCCGACTTCCTCAACCCATCCTCTACCCTTGGTGGGGCCCTGCCCAGGTAGAGGTGTCTCTTGGTTTCTAGCCCAAATCCTAAAGCCCAATTGGTGCAAGTGACTTTGATAAAAAAAAAAAAAAAAAGGAGAAAGGGAGGATGTTACCATCCTGAGGAAGATACATGTGGCATCTGTGGAGTGGACGCTAATGGGCGGCGGACACGTGGCGTCTGCCTATTGGCTACTCCAAGGTGGTGGGTAATCATCCCTTCATCTAGAACCTGAGACAAATGGGGGTTTCAAAAGTCTTCTGTCAGAGAGATATCTTGGCTGGGAAGTTGCCACGTTATCGTCCTTTCTAGGTGTCAGACTAGGCACAGCCCTTGATTGGTTGAGAACTCTAACGGGCAGCCTGTTGCTTCAAGAACAGTTGTCCAGGGCAGATGTGTGTGTCTCGATCTGCCCTGAAAGATATTTTAGTTATCGATGAAGGTTTGCTTATCTTGTTGGAGAAGCTTTATCGAATGACGTTCTGCTGACGTAGAACAGGTGGAAGAGTGTGCGTCCAGGGTGAGGTGGATGCACGAAGGTCCGCTGATGTAAAACGAGCGGTAGTCCGTGCATCCGTTAGGTTATGGACGCGTGGTAGTCCACTAACGTAAAACGGGCGGGAGAACCAGCATCATGCTTAACGGACGCAGCTTTGTGTGAGTTGACATGGTATTACTAGCGTTTTGTACCATATCCCTTCAAGTCCCCCCAGTCCAGTGCTTTCGTGTTGCCTTGTAAAGGTAACGAGGGAGTGCTGGACTCTGTTTAGTCTAAGAGGGTTGAATTTTACATGTGTAGTTTGAGTTACATTCAGTCGTCACTGGGTTTTCGTGTAACAAGGTGTACATGTATTTATAAGACATCGTCAACTGGTGCGCGCACAGTGATCAATGTTTGGGCGTATGACAGAATATGCGTTTGCCCGAGCCTGAAGAGGTGCATGCGATGTAGTGGTAAAGGATGGAAAAAACCTTTTTTCCATAGGTTCCTTTAGTTTCAGGAATAATGGGAAACCATTATTCTGTAGATTCCTTAAGCTTCAGGAAGAAGGAGCAGTACAGGTGTTCGAAATCCTTCGAGGAGAAGCAATCATCATTTCAACATTCCACTGATTGCTAAAAATATAAGATGAAGATGGTGAAGCGATCACGAGCGAAGAGGTGCCGAAGTGAAAGCACCTGGGATTATTGAACGTAGCTTGGAATTTGTCGCCGTATTTGATTGCCACGTGAGATTTTTGTGAGCTGGTTTTTGCCTATGGGATCTGTATACTGCGTCGACCGTTGTTGCATATGTAGATGAAGGTGTCAGGCGTTGGAGTGCATATAGAAGATATGAAAAATGAGAGGTTTTTTGTTTTAGCGCGGACGTGACACCTGAGAAAGCGTCAGGCTTTGAAGCGTATGCAAAAGATATAATAAATGAAAAACGAGAAGTTTTTCGTTCTAGCGTAGGCGTGACACCTGAGAAGGCTTCAGGCTTGAAGCGCATGCAGAAGATATAATATGAAATACGAGAAGTTTTTCATTCTAGCACAGGCATGACACCTGAGAAAGCGTCAGGATTTGAAGCGCATGCAGAAGATAAAAATAGTGGTAATCACCAATTGCCTTTTGGCGCTGTCATGACACCTGAGAAGGTGTTAGGCGTTGAGGCGCATGTAAAAGATGTAAATAATAGTCAAGGAAAAATGGTGGTTTTTGTCTATGTCCGCGTCTGCTGAAGTGTAATTATTGCACATTAAAATTGTCTTTTTGAATTCTGTGCAAATTGAATGGAGGGAACGTTTAGATATGAGGAGACGTGTCTGACGGTTCGTACATTTGTACCGAGAAACGTGTCTGACAGCTCGTGTGGAGGGGTTGTTAGTGGGTAGACACTTGTCGGCCATCGGTTCTGTTTGACAGCTGGTGGGTACTTCAACCGTCAGGCGAGTGGGCCACGCGCGGCTCCGTCTGGCACGTGGGCTGTCTGGCGTGGCAATCGCTGATTGGACTTCCGTCGAAAAAAGTCATTTGTCATTATTACATGCCTTCCCATCGCAATCAATGCGATGTGTATATATAGGGCCTCCTCGTTGGGTTATTTTTTACTTCTTTCTCCACTCATATTCTTCTCCGGCGAAATTCTCTTAAGATTCAGATAAGAAATCCCAAAAACTAGTCTTTCCTTCTTCGTTTTTTCTTCTGTTTTCTTCGTTCTTTTTATATTGTCTGCGGAGGAGAAGAGTTCTAAACCAGAGTTGGCCAAGGTGGAGGCTCAGATTGCTTGGTCGAAAGATAAGTACAGGTCCCTCCTTGAAAAATATGAAATTCTTTGAGAGTGGGAGCCTGAGTTCCCAGTGAAGGGCAAGACCCTAATAGACTGTCCTGAGGGGAAGATCTGCCTGTTTGAAGCCTTCTTTTTGAAGGGTATGCTTCGAATTCCCACCAGTCGATTTTTCATGGATGTGTTGAAGAAATATGGGGTTCATAGTTCTCAGATGAGCCCGTTCGGAGTGATGAGGATGATGCACTTCCATTCTACTTGTAGGGTGTTGCGAATGGAGCTTGTGTTTGAACAATTCAACGTCTTCTACAAGCTGGAGGTGAAGGATAGCGGCTGGGTGTCATTTGTTGAGAGGTTAGCTGTGACCATTGTTCTAACAAAGAGCTCTCAAAAAGCCTTCGTGACTGGAAGAGGTGTTTCTTCTACCTGAGGAAGGAAGTGATTCCAGTGGAGATGGGGTGGTTGAGTCTGCGTGCTGGGCAGAAACCACTATCTTTTGAGGTGGTTAGAGACTTTCAAGAAGAGGAGTGGTTCAAGATCCTGATCTCTCATCCAATTCAGTTGGATAATCTTAACCACTGCGACGAGGGTATGCTGATGATGCTGGGTGTTAGCCGTCTTAGGATGAGGGAGGGTAAGGACGTACTCCCCTATGGTGATGGAGGTATGGACCAGGTGGCAGGTAAGCACCTAGCGTTGCCTTTTTCTCTTTCTTTTTACTTGTTAATTTTTGTGTTATCGGTTGATGAACCTTTGGTTTATATTCTTTGCAGGTGAGTGTTTGTTTGACTTCTGGGCGCAGAGGGTTTCGTGCACAATGTTCTAAGATGTGCCTGCTGGTGAAGTCTCTGGTGTTGAGAAGATGCGGGGAAATTTTATCTACCCGGCGCGTGTTGAAGGTGCGCTCGAAAATCCTTTTGGCAGTTGGTTTTCTTAGGGACCCTGAACCCTTGTCAGCGTATACTCCGATAGGGTTCAGTATGTATTTTTATCTAATGATGAGTCAAGTGGGACGTCATCTAATTTAATTCACCGTCCCCGTCGGACTGTAGGTGGGCAAAAGGGTGGGCGCTAGCAGTAGTGGTTCTGGGACGGCTGAAGGTGTGAAAGGTAAAGGTGAGTATTCACCTTTTGATCATTAAAGTGCTATGCACGTCCATGTTTTTTACTTTGAAATCTGGATTTGGTTGGTGAGGCCCGCAAGCGCAGGCGCCTGGTGAGGAAGTCTGAAGACATTTTGGATGAGCCTGTGTTTAAGAAGCCTGTGCCGTCTGAGGGTGAGAAGGCGGTTGACGTGGCCCATTCAGGTGATGAGGCTTTGGGCTGGAGTTTGAGCCGCCGCCCAGGCGTGAGGCTTTGGGCAAAAATACTTTGAGGAAGTTATATGGTAAGTTATTTTGTCTTCTAAGTTGTTGATCTCCTCTTGCTTATTCTGTGTATAATACTTCTTGTGTTTTGTGCTAGGCTCCACTCCGCCTGCGATTCAGCAGCTAAAGGAAGATAGGGAGAGAAAGAAGAAGGCTGAGGAGGAGGAGGAAAGGGCTCGTGTTGAGGCGGAGCTGAAGAAGAAGACGGAGGAAGAAAGGGCTCGGGTTTAGGCCGAGCTGAAGAAGAGAGAGGAAGAGCAGCGGTTGCCCGCTGCTGCAAAGGAGGCAGAGGATGCCTACATTCATGAGGAGTTGTTGAAGAAGCAGGCCGAAATGGCTGCTGTGAAGAAGGAGCTGGCTAAGGCCTTGGCTTCTCAAGGCCAAGGTGCTTCTCAAAACAAGCCTGTTATTGTTGACGTGGAGAATGTAGAGGCTCTGTTGACTGCTAAAAGGACTGGTGGCGTTATCGAGCCACGGGTGAAGAATGTTGAAGGTGGTGGGGGGTCTTCTGCTGGCCCTTCTTTTAGGTTGGACGCTCCAGTATACGCCCCAAAATGGCGTATTACATAGAGTTATCGATTCCTCAATCCCTTTGTGGCTGAGGAGTTTGTGGATTATGCACTCCCTCCAAATGAGCGTCACCATCACCGTAGCCAGGACCGGGGCACCCTGATCTCGGAACTTTGCTCAAACCTAGTGCTTGCACTTGGTAATGTCTATGGAATCTGTTGGGCGAAGGATGACCTGGTGGACGAGCAGGCGACGGTGGCTTAGGAGGCGGAGCGACTGGCTAAGGAGAAGGCTGTGTTTGAGACAGTGAAGGGTCGTCTCGTTGAGTAGGTTAAAAAGTTGGAGGTGGAGGTCCGCCAAAAGGATGCTGACGCTGCTGAAATGTAGAAATCTTGGATAGAGTCATCTACCAAGATTAACAAGGGGCTTGGGCGCCGTCGTCTAGCGGTGCAGAAAGCTAAATCGAACCTTGCTGACTTGAAGCATGGTGAGGCTGAGAATCTGAAGGAGTTGGAGGTGCTGACCTCCAAGTATTCGACCACCCGCGTTTCTGAACTGGAATCGCAGGTTAGGAGCCTTAGCAAGGAGAATGAGGCTTGGGCCGTTGAGAGGGCGGTGCTTGTGGTTGGGAAGAAGGATGCTAAGGAGAACGCTGTATGGATGATGACTGACGGCGTCACTGGTGTAAGTTTCCTTCTATACTTGTCTTTATTTTCTTTATTTCTGAAAGCGCTTGCCTTATAAGTTTGTATTATGCATTTGTAGAACTTCAACCGTATCTGGAATGAACCTAAGATGGGGAACCAGGTGGTGGAGATTGTGGACGCGGCGCGTGTTGCTGGGTTGCGCACTGGTTTGTTGAAAGGGTTCTTGGCGGCAAAGGATGGAACTGCTGTGGAAGATGAGCCCTTACAAGATACTGATACGGAAGCGGAGCTCTTGGATCAGACGGTGGCGAAGTGCTTGGCGGATCCGGACCCCATTGGTATATTCAAATATTGGATGAGGGAGTCCGACCGTTTGGGGCGCGAACGCGCCGAAAAAGAGGCTGCGGATAAAGCAGTTGCTGAGGCCGCTAAGTCAGCCGGGTTGGGTAGCTCGGGGACGGCACATGAGCCTCCCCAGTAGGTTGTCTTTTGTAATATTTTTGTTTCGTGATGTAAAAATTCTAACTTTGAATGTGAAATTACGCTTTGTTTTGATTATATCTTTGCATGTTGTTGTGAATGTTGCTCCAACTATCTTGTGCTTGTTGACGAGTGTGCGAAGTGTCGGTTATGAGCCTCAATCATGAGGAGTTTAATTAACCTTTTGCCAAAAGATAGTTATGGGTATTGAGAGTCTTAGGAAGAACATTGTAGTTTGCTGAACAACTGCGTAATAGTATTTTCAAAAAGCTTGCTAAATTACAAGTAACAAGGACAAAATTGCGCTACATTCCACGATCTCGGTATGGGTGTGCCATCTAGTCGTTCTAGCGCATAGGGGCCTTTTCCCGGTACTTGTTGAGTTTTGTAGGGACCTTCCTAGTTTGGCGCAAGTTCCCCTGGGCGCTCGAAGTGTGAAGCATTGTTATCTGTTTGGACGTAGTCCCCGATGTCGAATGCGCATGCTTTGACCTTGGAATTGTAGTAGTGTTTGAGTTGTTTTTTGTAGTTGTCTGTTTGCGTCTCATTGAGAACTTTTGGGATGGAAATCCGATCTCGGCGGGGATGACGGCTTCATAACCAGAAGTTAGGATAAATGGTGTTTCCCTAGTACTTATCTTTGTTAGGGTGCGATGCGCCCATAAGACATGCGGGAGTTCGTCTATCCAACAGGTTCGTTTTGATCCCAGACGGGCTTTGATCCCTTCAACAAGTGCTCTGTTGATGCGCTCAACCTGTCCATTCCCTTGGGGGTGTGCGAAAAAAGTGAAGATCTGATTGACACCCATTTGAGTTAACCATGTCTTTATTTTGTTGTCGGTGAACTGAGTTCCGTTGTCGGTGACGATTTCCATGGGTAACCCGAAGTGGCAAATGATGAATTCCCATATGATTTTTTTGACGTGCTCCGCATTAATTATGGCTAATGGCTTAGCTTCTACCCATTTTATGAAATAGTCGACGGCGACTATTAAATATTGTATTTTATCTGGGGCCATTGGGAATGGGCCAACGAGATCGATGGCCCATTTTTGAAAAGGCCATGCTGCGGTAAGTGGGACAAGGTTGTTCTTTAGACGCAGAGTATTGGGCGCATGTTGTTGGCAGTTGAAGCATGTGCGCAGAATTTTGACGACGTCCTAATGCATTCCCAGCCAGTAATATCCGACATTCATAATTTTTGCCACAACCATTCTTGGGCCTGCGTGTATGGTGCATATTCCTTCTTGGATTTCTTTAATGAGGAAGGAAGCATTTGCTGAGTCGACGCACCTTAGAAGAGGGCCCAGATTGAAGAGTCGGTACAGAATACCATTCATAAGTTGATAATGTTGTGACTTGTATTGGATTTTTCTGGCTTTTCCTTTTGGATTGGTAAGATGCTGGTTGCTAAGTATGATTAGATTGGGGTCATCCATGATCCGGCGCCTGTTTGTGTTACGTTAACCTGCCTAATGGGTACTGATGGTTGGGCAAGAGTTTCGATGCATACCTCTTTGGCCATGTGTGGCCAAGCTGTGGAAGCCATCTTGCTGAGAGCGTCAGCTTCTTTCTTTCCTCTTTGGTTGATGTGAACAACTATGCAAGTTGTGAATCGTTTGATAAGAAGCTTGGGTTGTTCAACGTCTTAAGCCATGACTGGATCTTTGGCGTCGTAGATGTAGATGCAAACGTGCGACTAATGCTTCGGATTGAACAATACAAATGTTTTGGTGAATATCGTTGGTGCGAAGGAGGTTTTCAGTAGGTGCGAAGGAGGCTTGAATGGTGCGAAGGAAGATGACATGGACGAATGTGTTTATAGATTATTGTAGAACTTGGTTCGACCAGATGATTTGGGCGAACCTGCACATTCGCACAATCAATTTGGGCGAGTGTGCAGTCTATAAATAGACAAGTTTGATTTTTGAATGTAACTTTTGGTCATTATTATTCCCTCCACTTTCAGAAACTCTCTCTAGTGTTTTGTTTAACTCGTTTATCGTTCATACCTTGATTGTAACTATATTTCAACGTGTAATCGAGTGATTAATTAATGAAAACTTTTGAAAATGATGATCTGTGTGTTTTAATCTGTTTGACTATTATTTTGTGATAGTTTTAGGGTTTCCGCACCTAAAACTAACTTGTTTGATCATTCTTTGTTGTTAATCGATCCTTTCACGCACATACATCTATAATGTGTTTGATCAACCAGTTCATCCTTGTCATCAATAGTGAGCAGCTTGACTGTACTCATGGGTGTACTACATGGCTTACAATCATTCATCTCAAATCTGGTTAATAAATTCTTTACATATTTGTTTTGGTGAATGAATGTGCCATTTTGCAGTTGTTTCACTTGAAGACCAAGGAAACACTGAAGTTCACCCATGGCACTCATCTCAAACTCTGCTGTCATGAGTTTTCTGAACTCTTCACACATTTGGTTACATGTGGATCCAAAAATGATGTCATCCACATATATTTGAACAATCATTAAGTTTTTCCCTTTCCATTTTAGAAATAAAGTTTTGTCTATTTTACCTCTTGTGAAGCCAATGGATAAGAGAAATGTGGAAAGAGTTTAATACCAGGACCTTGGTGCTTGTTTGAGTCCATACAGAGCTTTGTTGAGCTTGTAGACATAGTCAGGATGGAATGTGTCTTCAAAACCAGGCGGTTGACATACATAGACTTCCTCCTGAATTTTGCCATAAAGGAAAGCACATTTGATGTCCATCTGATACACCTTTATGTTGTGGTTGACAGCAAAGGCTAAAAATAATCTGATGGCTTCTAGTCTTGCTACAGGAGCAAAAGTTTCATCATAATCTATTCCTTCTTCTTGTCTGAAGCCTTGAACCACAAGCCTGGCTTTATTCTTGACAACAATACCCCTTTCATCAGTTTTGTTTTTGAATACCCACTTTGTTCCTATAGGACAGACATCCTTAGGTAGTGGTACAAGCTCCCATACTTGTTGTCTTTTAAACTGAAGGAGTTCTTCTTGCATAGCTTCTACCCAACTGTTGTCTTTCAGTGCCTCTTGGTACTTGACAGGTTGTGTGAGAGATAGGAAACCTGCAAAAAGACAGATATTGGAGGATTGGCTTCTTGTGAGCACACCCTCTCTGATGTTGCCAATGATCTGGTCTGGTGGGTGAGCTCTTAAGTAAATAAGATCTCCCTGATATGGTATGATGGCATTTTGAGGTGATGGACAGAGGTTTGGTGACTCTGTTGGTGTAACATCTGTTGGTACTTCTGTAGTGCCATCAGATGTTTGGAATGGTAATGGAGGAATGGGTCCAAGTGGTGTAAAACTGGACTGACTTTTGTCAACAGATGATTGTTCAGTGGTTGTGAGAGGTGAAACAGTGGTTTGAGGATAAGACTGGCCAACAGTGGTTGACACAGCTGTGGCAGAGTTTTGACAATTGTTTTGAACAGCTGCTTCCTCTGAAGCAGAATAGATTTTGTAGTGACTGGGGATCACAACATCTGTTCTGTAATCTTGTTGTGGAGACTGTGGAATACCTGCATTGTTAGTTTTAACAGTGATATCTTCAAATTTGAATTTATCTAAATCAAATAGTGCAGCAGGATTTGCAGGGATTTTTAGAGATGAAAGTTCATTGAACTTTACATTCAGAGTTTCTTCTATTGTCTTGGTCTTTGTGTTAAACACTTTATAAGCCTTGGCAGTAGAAGAATATCCCAAAAAGTAACCACAATCTACTTTGGCTGCAAATTTTGAAATGGAATCTTTGAGGTTTAAGATGAAACATGGGCAGCCAAAGATTTTGAAAAATGAAATTAATGGTTTGATTTTGAACAAAATTTCATAAGCAGTTTTTTGATGTCTGGGGTTGATCAAAACTTTGTTTTGAACATAGCAAGCAGTGTTTACAGCTTCTGCCCAGAAGGACAGTGGCAAACCAGAATCTGCTAGCATGGTTCTTGCAGCTTCTATTAGAGTTCTATTTTTCCTTTCAACCACCCCATTTTGTTCTGGTGTTCTTGGGATGCTATACTGCCTCACAATCCCTTTTGACACACAGAAATCATCCAACTCCTTATTTTTAAACTCTGTTCCATTGTCACTCCTGAAGACTTTTACTGGCAAGTCATATTGTTTTTCAACTTTGGTGACAAAGTCCTTCAATACCTGCAGTCTCACCCTTAAAATGTAAAAAGTAAGTCCATGTAAACCTAGAAAAATCATCAACTATGACAAGACAAAATCTTTTTCTTCTTAGACTCATGATTTTAACAGGGCCAAACAAGTCCATGTGCAACAATTGTAGACATTGACTGGTTTTGGACTCATCAATGGATTTGTAAGAGCTTTTATGTTGTTTCCCTTTTAAACAAGAAACACAATGCTCATCACATTTGAATTCTTTTGATGGTAAACCTTTGACAAGGCTTTGTTTGGAGAGTGTGTTGATAGTGTTAAGGTTGGTGTGACCCAATCTCCTATGCCACAATTCTGTCTCCTTTGTGGAGGCTACAGAAAACAAACAGACATTTGCCATAGGATTGTCCTTTAACATATCAACAACATACACATTGCCACTTCTATGAGCAACAAGTTGTGCTTTGCTCTCAGCAATGATGGTATCAATCTTTTTCACCACTTCTGGCCCAATAATCTTGCAAGTTTTCTTTGTGAAGAATGAGCCATAACCTTTGTCACTCATTTGTGAAACACTCAGAAGATTAAACTTGAGATTATCAATAAGATTGACATTTTCAAACTTGAGTTTCCCAGCTTGTACAGTCCCTGACCCCAACACCTTACCTTTTGAATCATTACCAAAGGATATATCACCCCCTCCATGAGCCAAGAAGTCCAGAAGAAGGGCTCTACATCCTGTCATGTGCCTGGAGCCTCCACTATCTACATACCAAAGACTATCTAAACAAGCAGAAGCTCCCTGCACATCAGTAATGGATTAGTTTTGGTGAGTGTCCAAAGCCAAGTTGGCTTTGGATGGGTCCTCAGACTTTTCAGACTCAAGCTTTGGAAGATGATCAGTGGTTTAAACTAATTTTTGAATTAAGTTCAACAACTGCTACTGACCATTTGCCAGTGCTTGAATGTCAACACTTGGGGCAGCAGTTGTTTGATCACTTTCAGACAAATGATAATACCCATATGGATTTCTGTTCACTCTTGGTTTAGAGGGTCTTTTTGGCTCCTCATAAACATGTGGCAGACTATGACATGGTGGTTGTCCATAACCTCTTGGGTATTTGCTTGTGGGTGGAGCATCTGTTACTTGGACATCCCTAGAAGCAGATGTTTCAAGTCTTTTAGTAACAGATGTTTGGACAGGGGTGAAAGTCTGTTTGGGCTTTCCTTTTGAAGTACTAACCACAGGATTTGCAAGAGTTTTAGCTTTGTATTCTTGTATTTTTACGTCAAATTTTTTAGATACAAGCACTCTTTGGTCTTGTGATTCTTTTTACCACATATTGAACATGTGGCTTTGGAATCACATTCACTTGTTCCTTTGTTAATGTCATATGCTTTCAGAAGAAAACAGTTTTTAGTGACATGATTCTTCTTCTCACAAAAATCACAGAACAAGTGGACAGTCTTTTCTTTCTTCTTCCCTTTTTCAGCCTTCTTTTCAGCAGATGTTTGAGCATCTGCTGGAAGGTTTTTTAAGGGAATGACTTTTGCCTGAGGAGCTGTCTTTCCTTCAGGTGTTTTAAAATCAACAGGTTTAAAATTCTCAAGAGTATCACACTCATCAGACCAGGTAGGTTTAAATTCATACTTTTCAAGTTCAGTGTATGATGAGGAACCTTCTGGTTTTTCAAGAACAATTTTCTTACCATTTGGTTCAGTGAGTTTAATCTCTTGACCCTGCAGGTTTGTTGGAACTATCTCAACAGACTTTTGACTCCTTTTGTCAGTGTTTTCAAAAGCTGGAGCAGTGGTTTCAAAACCAAAACCAAACTTCACATGACTTTTGGTTTGTTTGTTGAGTAGCATCTCAAAACCTCTACATGATTCCACCCATTTCTCACATTCAACTTGGGTGGACTCAAGCTCACTTTTACAACTCTGATATTTTGCTATCATAGTTTGGAGCTGGTCTTTGGTTATGGTTGCTTCATGTTTTAAGCTGCTTATTTCAGATTCCTTTTCAGTTAAACTTGTTTTTAGATCTTTTGAATGTTTCTCAAATTTAACTTCATCATCTAAAATTTTCTTCCTAAGGTTTTCATTCACCTCTTTGATGTTAGCAAATGCAATTACACATCTGTCAGAACACAAATCTTTAAGAATTTGAGGAGATACCTTAGCAGCAGCCATCAATGCACAATCACACTTGCACTCACAATCATCAGATGCACCCCAGGGATCTGAGAGATTCACAACCTCTTCTTCAGGTTTTTCACCTGTAACAACTTCATCAACAACATCATTAGTCACAACATCAGATTCAGTCACCACCTCCTCAGATTCAACCTCATCAACCATAGCCATGAAACAAAAGTTTTCTGGTTCATTTTCAGCTTTGGCAACTAATGCAAAATTTTCATCTGTTAACTCATCTGGTAGACTGCTCCAATCAACAAAGCCTTGTGTAAAGAAGCTATGTTGACTGGTCTCTGCAGGAGCAGAGGATGAAGCAACAGTCGTTTGCACGGGTGCTTGAGTAACAGATGTTTGCACATAGTGGATCTGAGGGACAGTGGTTTGGACATACTGGACATGAACAGTGTTTGAGGACTGTGCAAAATGAGCAGTGTTTTGCACATTTGGTCCAGGGGTATTATAGGAATTCTGATAAGTGTTGGTCTGAGGTCTTTGATTGGGATAGGTGATTATAGGTGTACCATGTTGACTCCTACATTCCCTAGCAAAATGACCAAGTCTATGACATTTGTAACACTTTATCTTTGATTTATCCAACCCAACCTTTGATCTGCCAGTTAACCCTGGAAACCTTCTCCCAGTTTTCTTGTAAAAATTGTTAGTTCTTACACTGAGAAGGGCCAATTGGTGCATAATGTCCATTTCTTCCAAATCATCAGGGTCAAAGTATTTCAGGTCATCATACTCAAAGGATATGTTATCAGATGCCTGGATATCACCACCACTTGCTGTGAAAGCATGGTTTGGTGAATAAGAATCAGAGTTAAAACCTGAGTTAAAACCTGAAGTTATGTCAATGAAATGATCATAACTTTGATCCTTAGTATTTCCAGGCACCTCATCATGACCCAAAAGTGCTGTATTCCCAAATACATAATCATCAGACACTTTTCCAGAGTCCTGGAGCTTCTTTTTCTGGTTAAGCTCTCTCTCATAGGTCAAGAGCTTACCATGAAGTTGGGTCAGTGATAGGTCCTTAAATCCAATCGAGTTTCTCATCACAATAGCAATAGTGTCCCATTTGTCTGGTAATGATCTTAAAAACCTATGGTTCAGGGTTGAATGAGGGTAAGTAAGACCAACCAGTTTTAGTTCACTAATTAAACAATTAAACCTCTCAAACTGTTGAGTTAATGACTCTCCTTTGACATGACTGGATGTTTCATATTGTTGGTTAAGTATTTCACGATTGTTTTCAATAACCAATCCCACCAAATTGTTCTTTCAGTGCATCCCACAACTCCTTTGCACTGTTACAGTGTAACAGCCCAGCATATATATCATTGGGTAGAGCCATGGCCACAATACTGAAGGCCTTAGCATCTAACTCAATTTTCTGAAAATCCTGGTCGGAGTAGTTTTCAAGTTTCTTTGGCTCTTGAACCTTGGGATCTTCAGTACTCGGCACCATCGGAACATGTGGTCCGAAGATAACCGACTTCCAACACCCAGTGTTCTGTTGAGCTAGAACATGGCTCATCCGACGTTGCCAGATATTGTATTCAGATCTGACAAGCATCGGTGGCTTGTTGTTCATGCCAGTGTTATGTGGATCGTGATTGATTGAAGCCATTCTCTGATTTTTCAAAAAACAAAGTCTGTTTAAAAACGGTTGAAACGAAATTAAACTATTACTCTGTTTTCAATCCAACAGACAAACGATATCAATAATTGTGAGCTGATCTATTTATATTAAATTGATTTGTTAGATCGAATTTAATTGACCAAGCTCTGATACCAATTGTTAGGATCTGAGTTTGATTGTTTTGATTATGTTTAACTAAAATGATAAGAGTGAAATGAATATAGAATGAAAGTGCAGCGGAATGATAAACTATTAATCAAAACATGAGAGTAATTGTTTTCTGATCGAATGCTTTCATTTATCTAAAAGATTACAATCATACAAGTACTCCCCCTCAGCCTGATCACACAGTGATTGTTTGTCAGAGAGAATGTTTGTGTGTGTGATGTAATAGAATAGTACAAGCACTGTTCTATTTATAGACAAACCTAAACCACTGATGACCTAGGCTGACGTCACCTAAGACAGTGACCTCTAACAGAATAACAAATATAAAACATCTGCCTATTACAAACTACTGTTACATTGAAAACACTGAAGGTAAACTACTGTTGTAGGAAAACTCTGATGGTCTTGTATCCTCTGCTGGAGCCTAAGTGCTGTTGGCTCCAGCAGTGCTTTAGTCTTCAATACTTGGATCAGCAGTTGTTCTTCATCAGACCTTTGGTCAGCAGTTGTTCTTCATCAGTGTTTATTCAGCAGTCCTTTGTATCAGCAGTTGTCATAGCAGTTGTTTGGATAGAACAGTTGTTAGAGTCAGCAGTCTTTTGGGAGAAGTATGTTGTAAGGACTGTTTATTGTGTGGATCAACTGTTAGCATGTTTTGGCTTTTCAATCATCTGTTCTTCTCCAGGTCAGCAGACCAAACACTCATCTAACCCAGTAAAGTACGTAATATGCATGACTCGCTAAGGTAGACTTACTAGTTTAGTCAATGTTACTAACCTGAGTTTGCCGGGTGTCACATCATCCCCCTGTTGAAAGAATTTTCGTCCCGAAAATTGCCCAAGGCCAAAAAGGAAGAGACGAAAGAGAAGAAAAATTTTCCGGTTGCCACATCATCCCCCTGTTGAAGGGAATCTCGACCCGAGATTCATTCAGCTTCAGCAGAGACATGTCTTGATTCGAACGCACGCTTAGGAAATAAATGAGGATACTTAGCTTTCATCTGATCCTCCCGTTCCCACGTGAACTCTGGTCCACGATTTGAGGTCCAACGAACTTTAACAATACGGATTTTACTCCGGCAAAGGCTACGGATCTTATAATCGAGAATCTCAACCGGTTCTTCCACGATGCGCAGACGATCATCCACCTTGATCTCTTCGAGAGGAATAACCAAAGATTCATCCGCCAGACACTTCTTGAGGTTAGAGACATGGAAGACATTATGAACATTACTGAGTTTGGCTGGCAGATCAAGCCTGTATGCTACCGGTCCAATCCGTTCCAGAATTGTGAACGGTCCCACATACCGAGGATTCAATTTGCCACGCTTCCCAAAACGTATAACGCCCTTCCACAGAGATACCTTCAATATAAACCTGTCGCCAACCTCAAACTCTAAAGGCTTGCGACGACGATCGGCATAGCTCTTTTGACGATCCCGAGCTGCTGCCATGCGGTTACTAATTTGTACGATCTTCTCGGAAGTCTCGTACACAAGTTCCGAGCCGGTGAGTTGGCTCTCACCCACCTCAGCCCAACAAAGAGGAGACCAGCATTTCCGCCGGTTAAGAGCCTCGAACGGAGCCGCCTTGATACTAGAATGGTAGCTATTGTTGTAGGAGAATTCCACCAGTGGTAGATGACTCACCCACCCCTTGCCAAAGTCGATCACACATGCCCGAAGCATGTCTTCTAGTGTTTGAATCGTCCGCTCACTTTGACCGTCAGTTTGCGGATGATAAGTTGTGCTCATATCTAGCTGAGTACCCAGAGCCTTATGCAAGGATTTCCAGAAATTAGAGGCGAACCGAGGGTCACGGTCAAAAATAAAAGAGACAGGCACCCCGTGCCGAGAAACCACTTCCTTAAGATACAAACGAGCCAAACGCTCGAGGCCATCGATTTCGTTGATAGCGAGGAAGTGCGCAGACTTTGTCAACCTATCGACAATCACCCTGATCATGTCACAACCACTGGGCGACTTCGGGAGTTTGGTCACAAAGTCCATTGTAATCCGCTCCCACTTCCACTCGGGAATTTCAGGCTGTTGCAGAAGGCCGGACGGCTTTTGATATTTAACCTTGACCTTGGCATAGGTCAAGCACTTGCTTACATATGAAGCTACATCCGCCTTCATATTCGGCCACCAATAAAGTACCTTTAAGTCTTGATATATCTTATCGGAGCCAGGGTGAATAGAGTACCGGGACTTGTGAGCTTCGTCAAGAACGAGCTTCCGGAAGCCCCCGAATAAAAGGACCCAAATACGTTTAGCGAAATAATGTAGGCCATCGGACCTGAGCTCAAGGTGGCTATCAGCACCATGCATGGTTTCAGCTTTAAGGTTTTCCTCCTTCAAAGCTTCTTGCTGTGCCGAACGGATTTGGTCAGGTAAACCAGAATGGATAGTGAGCTGAAGAGCTCGAACACGATGAGGTTTAGCGGATTCCTTCCTGCTCAAGGCGTCTGCGACAACATTCGCCTTGCCAGGATGGTATTTTATAGCACACTCGTAAACATTAAGAAGCTCGACCCAGCGACGCTGCCGTATGTTCAACACCTTCTAATCAAAGATATGCTGGAGGCTCTTGTGATCGGTATAAATGGTGCACTTGGTACCGTACAAGTAATGCCTCCAGATCTTTAAAGCAAAGACTACTGCACCCAACTCTAGATCATGGGTGGGGAAGTTTTTCTCATGGACCTTAAGCTGACGAGAAGCATAGGCGATGACCTTCTCGCGCTAGAAGCATCACAAAATACCACAAAATCGTCCGTGCCTTCAGGCAAGGACAAGATAGGAGCAGAACAGAGTTTTGCCTTTAGCATCTGAAAGGCTGACTCTTGCGAATCACCCCAGTCGAACTTCTTGTCCTTCTGGGTAAGCGAGGTGAGGGGTTAGCTTGGAAATGGTGAGTTTTGAAGCAAAACAAGTTCCAGAAGTGTTTTGAGGTGTGTGGGAGGCTTAGGATCTGTTAGGGTTGCACTAAGGGTGTTTGGGGAGTGAAGTGTTGTATTTATAGGTGTTTTGACTCGTGCATAACAGATCAGGCAAGTAGGGGAGCTGATTAGGCGATTAGGAGTCCTAATCGCCTATATACTGGCGATTAGGAGCTCCAATCGCCCCTAATCCCTCCCAATCGCCTATAATACTGGCGATTAGGCAACCCTCTGGTTCCTAATCGCCTATAGCATTCCGGGTTGGGTTTTTGGCGCGTTAAACACTATTTTAACATATATAAACACGTATTCACATACCGACAAGTCACATAATGATTACAAACACATAATGCACGATAACTAACACGTTTACATCCATTCACCAATTCCCGGGACTCAAGACTTGCGTGTGTGCGTTAAACCCGGTGATTCCACAAATCACCAATCCTTGTACACATGGTTATGGACCGACTCCCGATGATCCCGCGGATCATCGTAACGACTCCCGATGATTCCCCGAACCATCGTAATGACTCATCTAACCCAGTTAAGTACGTAATATGCATGACTCGCTAAGGTAGACTTACTAGTTTAGTCAATGTTACTAACCTGAGTTTGCCGGGTGTCACACATTTATATAAAAGTGTCCATTTTTATACAAGTTTTCACCAAGTTTTAAGTTATCTAACCTTATTATAAAAACCTTTCTTTTATAGTTTTCCAACATATTGGCAATCTATATTTTTATAAAACTTTATTTTATAAAAATGCATTTCTATACAAAAATATATTTAACTTTTTACAAAATAACCTCGGAAAGTTAACATCTTACACTTTTGACACCAAACTTTCCAAAGTCACATTTTTAGATCCACGTTCCTAAAATGACATTTTACACCCCTCAACTTTTAAAGTTATCAAATAATACCCTTAACCTTTAAAATTTACATTTTTATCTCTATCCTTCCAACAATGACAATTTTCTACTAAACTAGTAGCTTTATTATGTCAACTTTGTCATGATAGATTTATGATCCAACATTATCCATAGTCCATAATAACCCCATTACGAACAATAATGTGTGTATTTGTGTGTATTATGTCCATTTTGTCCAACTTGAATATTTTATGTCTAAACCTTACAATATGTAAATTTTATGTTTCACATTTTCTCACAAGATCAACACAATATTACGTCTTAGATCATCATTTTAAGATGATCAAAACCACTTTTAAGTGTATTCAAGTTACATTTACAACCTTTGCTTTGATCATCATTTTAAACAAGATTATGTAACTTTTTATAAATTTCATCAATCTTACAACATCCATCACCATCTACGGCCAACATACAAGTTTTTAAGGTCCATTTTAGTTTGATAAAACACATCATAACTTATGTTTAAAACCTTGTTAAAAACTTGTGTACAACTTTCTTTTAAACATCAAAACATAAACTTTTAAAGACAAGAACAAGATTAAGAATACTTACAACTAGCACAAGGCTAGGGAAGCCAAAAACACTTGATTCTGAAGGGGTTTAGTGTGTTCTTCCAAGGTGGTTAAGCTCCAAGCTTGAAACACACAATTAGGGGTTTGGAAATGGATGTTTATGGGTGAATTTGGAGTGTTAGAAACTTGAAAATGGTGTGTGTGTGGGTGTATTCTCATGGCCACAAGGAAGAAAGCAAGAAGAAGTTTTAGTTTATGACATGTGGTGGTTTCTTTCCTTTTTTATAATCCTTCTCATCATCTATGATCCATAATATCTAACCATGGATTCTAAATCCTTTAATTTATGGGAGATAGTACTAGAGACAATCTTGTAGATGCATTTTGTGCGACTAATGCTTTGGATTACAATTAACATATGTTAGTGTGTTTTGTCAAATGGGCGAAGGAAAGATAAGTGGGCGAATGAGAGTTTATAAAGGTGCGAAGGAGAGAGAGGAAATGTATAGCTTGGTTCAACCATGATGAATGGGCGAACCTGCACATTCGACCAAGCAAAGTGGGCGAATGTGCAGGCCTATAAATAGGTCAAGTTCATTTTAAATGTAATTTTTGGTCATTTTTGTTTCCCTCCTGTTTGAGTCTCTCCCTAGGGTTTTGTGTAAACTTAATTCACATCATATTTTGATTGTAAAGCTTATTATAACGTGTAATTGAGTGTGTTTATCAATGAAATGAAGCTTTTAAAGATGATTTCCTTGTTTTGTTGATATTATTATCATTTTGTGATTGATTCAGGGATTCCACACCTGAATCAAACTTGTTTGATCACTATCTTTGTAGATTTGACGATCCTACGCGCATACAAAGTGGTATCAGAGCCATTATAGATCAAACAACCACAAATTGATAATTTTACAGCTGATTTGGACCCTATTTTGATCAAAAACTTTCTGTTTTTATTGATAAAACTGAATTGATGATAATTTGATTGATTAGAGCTTGTTTTCATGGATAAAATGCATAATTCTCTTTGATAAACTTGTTCCAAATCAAATCCGAAGCAAAACCTGATTAGAATCATCAAATTCTTTCAACTTTTGAAAAATTTGATCAAAATTAACTGATTTTCAAAGAATAACCATTTTTGAAAGTGCAGGGTCGAACCTAGGGAGAATGGGCGAACGTGTGTGTTAATTTGGTCGAACCAAGGGATTTTTGGTCGAAGGTGGTGTTTTAACTGGTCGAATCTAGAGTTTGTTAGTGTATTGGTGTACATTCGACCATATTTGTCTCATTCGACCATTCGGACGGTCGAAGGTGAAATTCAAACGGTCGAAAGAGGGTGTAAACGGTCGAAAGTGATTTGTGTTTGTCATATCTCTCATTCGTATCTTTTCAAACGGTCGAAGGAGAACAATTTGACTCATTCGACCACTCGACATATACGAAGGAGGAATCTGTTTTAAACTTTTCTAATCTTTTCGTGTTTAATCATTTTCAGATCAAGATGTGGAACTTTCCTACTACACCACGACCTAACTCGACACCACAACAGTAGACAACCATGGATCCTTGGTCGGTTGCTGCCCAAAAGTCTAGTCAACCATCACAACCTATCAACTATATGGCGATGACTAGTACTATTCCTCATCACGTTGCGCAACCACAACCGCAACCAATTGGTGACTATTGGGGAGTAGCAGCAGTAGCGGTTCACTCACTGACGACTAATGCCATATCAACTCTTATCCAAGACTTGTCCTCGGGGAGTGGAAACCGTCCACCTAAGCTTATGGAAATGGTCGACTACAACACGTGGAAGACCAAATTCAAGATCCATTTGGAGGGTATGGGTTTAGAAGGAACTGAGGCGTGGCAGATGATTGTGATAGGCTATGTTGCTTCGATCTTGGAGAACACGGGAGAGCCTATTCCATTGGAAAATTTAGCAGATGATGAAAAAAAGAAATTTGCTATTGAGAAGAAGGCGTTTTCTCAATTGTCTCAAGCTATCAACACTGATTTGCTTCATCAGTTTGGTTCTTGCACAACTTCTAAACAGTTGTGGGACATGTTGAGGAACAGGCATGATGGAAATGAGAAGACTAGGAAGCTAAGGATGGAAGAGCTTCGGAAAGAGTTTGAGAATTTTAGTTACATGGGTAACGAGACGTTGAAAGAGTTGGTCCCAAGGTATTGCCACTTACCCACAGAGCTTTCAAGCTCTGAGATAAGCATACCTATGTCTGAATTGGTGGACAAGTTTGCCGATGCATTGCCACCTTATTGGAACCAACATATTGAGGTGTTAAAAGAGAAGGATGCGTACCAGTATTGGACTATCAATGAGTTCATTCAGAAACTGGAAAACAAGGAGATGGAGGAAAAGAGGAAAGCTAAAAGGGCTCAAATTCCTCAGAATCCAGAATTGTATGTTGGTGGTACATCTTCTTCCCATTCTACTTCCAGTTCTACTTCTAATGTTGCTCCACACATCGCGTGCGTATCTAACATTGTTGAACCACCCAAAACACCAATCAATTACCTTGCTCAAACATCTTCATATACTTCACCATCATATCCAACAACTACTTATATTCCACCATTTTCACCCATGCAACAAGCAGCATGTTACTCTGCTAGCCAACCTCAACAACAACAACCATACAATCCTCAAATGAATCAAATGCAAATTAACCAAAGTCAAACTAACCAAAGCCCGATTGTGTTGGAGACATCAAATCTAAACAATGTTACTGTTGAAATTGCCCAACAACATGTACCATTAGTTTCAGCAATGGTAGCATCATACAATGGTTTGGTTGCTAGTCAAATTGGGAACAACAACTTAACCAATGAAGACTATGCACAGATTGACAAGGAAGAAATGGAATTGATGGATATTCAGTGGGCCTTTGCAAGTATCATGAGAAGAGCCACTGATTTTATTCAAAAGACTGGGAGAACTGATCTTTCGACTTCTCCTAACACCACTTATGGCTTCAACAAAGCCAAAGTCACTTGTTTCAACTGTGGTGAGAAAGGTCATTTCAAAAGAGAGTGCACACAGCCAGCACAACAAGGTAATAGAAATCCATTCAACTCTACTTACCAAAACCGACAAACCCAAAATCAAAATCAAGTATCATACCAAAGTCCCAACATTTCAAGCTTTCAACCTCAAAACAACTATCATAACCGCCAAAATAACCAACAAAATAACAATGCTAGACAATCCACAACACAAAACCAAAACCAAACACAACAAAATTCAAACCGTACAATCATTCCCGTTTCTACACCAAACACACAAACCCAAACCGAGAACCCAAATCAAGCTTTGGTGATACAAAAGGATGAGGGTTTTGATTGGACCGGTATGCAGTTAGGTGTTGAAGAAATTACAACTGGTAATGTGGCTTGTGTGGCACAGAGAATGAATTTGGATGAGCCGATGGAGGTTGCAGAAGATATTGTGACTGAGAAGATGACTGAGTTGAAGATTGAGGAGTTGAATGAAGAGATGAATGTTGATTGTGAAGAGAAGAAGTCTGGAATGATTCTTGATTCAGTTGCTGATATTCCAGAGCAGTTTGATTCTACTTATTCTGATGAGGAGAGTGAGTCTGATTCTGAATCTAGTGTTAACTCACTGGATGATGACATTGACCAGTTGCTTGCTGAAGCTGACATCTTGATGACCCGGAAATCATGCATAGTGGATGATGCTTGCACCAGAATTGATTATTCCAAGTCTTTCGCTGGGAAGGAAGCACACTTTGCATTGATGGCCATGATAGAACCTCCAAAACAGGTAAGTACTGAATCTACTGTTAATTCAAATTCAAATTGTGTTAAACATTGCAAAGCTTGTGATAAATTGACAGATGAGAATAAGCAACTCAAGGTTCAACTTGAGAGTGCAAAAATCGACTGTCAATCATATCAAAAAGAATCAAAAGAATTCAACAGAGTACTTGATGGCTATAAGAAAGACGTTTCAGAATTGAAAAAGACTTTGTCTTTAAAACAAATGGCCATAAATAACTACATCAATGATTTAGAAAACACAAAACTTGAAATGGCCACCATCAAGTGCTTTGCAGAGAAAGTAAACAAAAAGCTTGAGAGTTATAAGCATATTGCTTATGTTGTTGACCACATAATAGAAGAGCCTTCACAGTCTAGTAGTGCAAACTACAAAGCTGTCCCAGCTCCGGTGTTGTTTGAAAACCATAATTTGCACTCAATAGCACCGGAGAGCTCAGTTAAATCTGACTCTACATCGGATAACGAGTCAAACACATCTAGTGTGGGAGACCCGTATTCTGATGTTAGACCTGTTCTGGGAAATAATGAGGCTGTGGTTGCTGCTGATGATTCTGATGAAGAGGATGAACAGTCTGAGACGGTTTCTGAAAAGGTGAGTGATATTCCTGATGAAAATCACATCATCACTACTGAACCTGTTTCACCATCTCAGATTGTCCATCCCATGGCTAACGCTCATAGAAAGAATCAATCAGTGAAGCCTGTTGAAAAGAAAGTTGAAAAGATAATTGAGAAGAAAATTGAAAAGTCAAATGAAGAGCAAAATGAATCGTGTGATAAACCTGTTAAAGTTTTCTATCGGATGCAAGGATCCGATAAGATCATTTCTGATGAAGAATATCCAATTCAATTTGCAAATTATTCAAAAATTGAAAAGATCTGGCAGGAAAGTACCATTTGGTTCCCGAAATATGAGCGAACAAATGATATACCTCCAACAATCTTAAAGAAAATTCATTCGGATATTCCTAAAGAAGCAAAGGTCAATGTCACACAATTTGTTAAACCAAAAGATCTGTAACACCCCAACCGATTGCGGAAACATCGAGGTGTCACGTATGAATGAGTATACATTAGCACATGGTAATCCAAATTTTAATTGAAATAAATTTAAATTGCAAATATCCAAAAATAGAAATACATAAGAGTTTTAAATGTGGAAATCTAATACATCACACAAGAATCGAGCAAGCATAGACTCCTTATTGTCTTCATAAACACTCTAATCTTCATGCATCATTATTCCCTGTTGAGTTGTAAAAATGGGGGGGTCAACTAGAAGTTGGTGAGAATACATAATCCATGTTAAGCATATAGTTTAAGTATAAAAGTTTAGCAATTCGTATGTCTATCGTAAAATTTAAGTCTACAAGAATAGTATAATATGTTGACATAATCAAACCTCCGACTAGTTTAGGTCCATCCCGTCATCTACGGTTCACCTTAGTAATATGTTGGAACGATAACAATCACCCACGTTACCTATGTAGGAGGTACACGTATCCGGGTGGGGTTGTCAATCCAATAGATCTATTATTGAGTATCGCCGGCTTGGCCATAGCTAATGATTATGTAATGTTGAAACTCGTTGAAACTCGTTGAAACTGTTGACTAATTCATGAGGCAATAAAGTTTACTACTAGACATGCATGTTGAATTGCTTAAAATGTTGCAAGTATAAAGAATCGCATAAACATGGTTACGTAAACTCACCTTGGTATAGTATTAGGTATTGAGGAATAGTATAAGTGTAGCCCAATAGATTGCCAAGTATCACCCTATGTATAAGGCAACAAATAAGTCTAAGTCTATCTAGTTTACAAGTACATTCTAGGGTTTCGATTTGGGGATATCCAATTGTTGAATTTATAATAAAATGTTAAATAAAGGGAAATTTGGTAATTAAATAAATGAAATTCTTTTTATAAAATTTGAATTTAGGATGTTCACAATAATGTGTTTGAAGTTTAAAAATAATATTTATAAAATTATTTTCTTTAAAATAGATTATTAAATCTATTTATTACAAATTGCCAAAATTAAACTTTAATATTTAAAAAATACTAAAATTAAAGAATTATTATTTTAAAAATCATATTTCTGTTCTAAATATTCAGAAATAATTTGTATAAAATTTTGGTGCAAAAATAATGAAAATTGAATTTATTATGATTTAATTATGATTAAAACTAACAAAAATTGATTAAAAATATAAAATAAATGATTTTTCTGAATTAAAAATCATTTCAGTAAAGTTTATCATTGTACAAACTCAGGATAATTTTTGTGGAAATTTATAAAATTGTTTTGATATTTTAATGGATTTTTATAAATATAATAGTATAAAATTGATTTAATTATTATAAATATTAAATAAATGAATTTCAGAAAACTAAAAATTGTAGATAAAACTTTTACATCAGATTTGATAAAAATAATTTTTTTAGAATTTATAAAAAGGTTTTAATAATTAAAAATGAATTTACAAGATTTAATGTATAATATATAATTATAAATGGTTTGTTTTAAAAAAGAAATTAAGTGGAAAAAGGGGCGCCCAAGCCGGGACTCGAACCCGGATGGCCATGGTTACAAGCATCAGTCACAACCACTTGGCCTAGGCCTGTGGTTGTGATTTATCTCTGTTTTAAAATATATACGCGATGTTAAAACAGTTTCATCCCCAAATCAAAAGCCACGAACCCTAGTTTCAGCAATAGTTTGATTCACTCATCAATAGCCCAATTAATCATGGGGCTATTGATGAGTGATTGCCGATATACAAAACCCACTGGAAAAATTGGACTTACAATGTCGTGTAGAACACGATTGAATGGTCAAGCTCAAAAGTCAAACAATGATCGTGAAATGATAAACAGAGTGAAATGAAGAAGATTGGTGGTTGAGAGAAGATTATTGGCGAGTTGTAATGCTTCGCAGAGGATCAATTTATATAGTGGATCAATGGATTGATGAATTGGCAAGGTTGACCAAGGATTGAATGTCAAACGCGTATTATGGTTAATTGATGGACAATTGATTTGAAATTGGCGTATTGCTTCACCACTGATGGCCGATAATCAAGTGTGTTTGCCAAAAATGAACAAATCATGAGTTAATTGGATTGATTAAGGCATACGCGTCTCACAGTTGACTTTCCTTAGTCAACTGTGAAGGTTTAAAATCAAGTATAAGTTTATATCGCGTCTGGATTAATTCAAATGTGAAGGCCAGCCCAGCTGGTTTGACTCGTTGGTGTGGCTGACCCGGTCTTGGGCGCGGGTTTGAATCCCGGCCCAAGCACCTTTTTATTTTTGTTAATAATCAACCTTAACCATATAATAATTATAATATATATAGAGTATTAGGGTTTCATAAATGTGACAAAATAAATAAATGCGAGCATTATCGATAGAACTTGACGTTTTATTAAATATGGTGATGTAACGTACAAGTTTAAATACGAAATGTTACAAGATAAGTCAAATGGTTTTCTTGAGCCGACTTACTCAAAGGACCCCGCTCCTGAGAGTTTAAGAAGAAGGTGTATGGATGATCAATATCCTATCGCTAGTTATTCTAAGTCGAACGTCAAGGAAAATTATGAAGTGTACCGTGCGTGTTTTAAATGCGGGGAGAGAGGGCATTTACTTGCCGACTGCCCGTATGTAAGACACAAGAGGCACGAGGTGGAGATGAAGCAAAAGTATGAATGTCCGGTTGATAATCATTGTTATCCACAGAGACGGTTTGTCCCTCAACCAGCACCTTTTTATAACCAAAGCAATTATTTCAAAAGGAGGGAAAATCGTCCGATTACATATGATAGACGCAACCGGATAGCCACTGAGAAACCGTTGAAGAAACCAATGGTGAACGCAACTGTTGACAACAAAAAGGTTCCTGTTAAACCTAATGTCAAACCAACAATTGGACCTGTCTCTGTTAAATCAGAGAAGGTAACCAAGAAAGTCTCATTCAAGGATAAAGTAAAGAAACCGGCTGAGACCCCAAAATCTCAGATCCGGATCTTGAAAAGATCTGAACAATCTTGGTCACCAAAGGGTTCTGAGGGTGCTTCAACTTCACAACAAAATGTGAAATCTGAGAATGAGAAAGATTTGTGTGAAAAGAAAAAGGTTGATAAAAATCAAGACGTTTGTGATAAATCTGAATCTTTGAAACAATTTGTTCAAAGACCCAAGACCAAACAGGCTTGGGTCCCCCGAAAAATCTAACTTCTTTACTTGATATGTGCAGGGAGCTTCAGCTGGCCCTGTAAGCAGTCTTTGGATTGTTGACAGTGGAGCTTCTGGTCACATGACAGGGGATCTTTCGCTACTATTTGATATTAGAAACATCAATGGAGGTTATGTAGCGTTTGCAGGAAACAAGGGAGGATATATTACCATGGAGGGAAGTGTAAGCAATGGAATTGTGAGTTTTGAGAGAATTTCTTATGTGAAGCAAATAGATTACAAACTGCTCAGTGTCAGTCAGATATGCGACAAACAATTTTCTGTGTACTTTGACAACAAATCTTGCTACATACTCAAGTCGGGTTTCGAGTTACCGAAAGAGTGGGTGATGTTAAAGGCGCCGATAGTGAACAACTTGTACATTCTCGATATGTCGAACGCAATGACCACCCAAGGCCAAGTCACGTGTTTCCTCTCCAAGGCTACAGAAAAAGAATCCATTATGTGGCATAGGAGAATGGGACACATTCACCTAAGAAGGATGAATCAATTGGTGAAGAATGAACTTGTCACAGGCGTGAACATCAAACATTTTCACTTAAATGACAAGTGTGTGAGTTGTAAAAAGGGTAAGCAGCACAAACAATCCCATAGGCCAAAGAAAGTTAATTCCGTTGAACTGCCACTTGAACGTTTGCACATGGATCTGTTTCGACCGGTCAAGCATAAGAGTCATGCTGGGGAATTGTACTGTCTTGTGGTAACTGGTGATTTTTCACGATTTTCATGGGTTATGTGCTTACACCGAAAGAGCGACACGTTTGATAATTTGAAAGTTTTGTTCACTCGTCTGGAAAATATCTATGGTCTCAAGATCAAGAGGATTAGGAGTGATAATGGGACGGAGTTTAAAAATGCACAGATGGACGATCTTTGTGAAAACAAAGGTATTCATCATGAATACAATGCTCCGTATACCCCTCAACAGAACGGTGTCGCGGAACGTAAAAACAGGACTCTGATTGAAACGGCGAGAACAATGCTTGCGGACTCAAATCTTCCAGTAATGTTCTGGAACGAAGCAATTTATGCAGCTTGTTATACTCTTAATCGTGTTCTAACGGTGAAGAAGTTTAGCAAAACTTCTTATGAGCTGTTGAATCGTCGAAAGCCAAATTTAGAGTATCTAGAACCGTTTGGAGCTCCTTGTACTATGCTTAATCCATCTGAGAAGTTCGCACCGAAGGCTGAGGAAGGATACTTTGTTGGATATGCAACCCCGCTCAAACGGGTATTCAACAAAAGAACTCGTCAGGTCGAGGAGTGGGCTAACGTTGAAGTGCAACGGTATACTCAGAATTTACAGGGAAGCAGTCCAGACTGGATGTTTGATTACAAAGATTTCTTTGAATCATTCAACCTAGATAGCTTGGTTGAAGAGGCTGTATTACGTTTATATTACGAGGTCGAAAACGCAGTGACTTCACCGTTGGTGCGTTCGATCAACGTGAATCCTTAAGCAGCTTCTAATGATACCAATGTTCCTGTCGTTGAAGAAGAGGTATTTCAAGAAGCTTCCACAACGTTGAATTCATCAGAATCAGAAGATGACAACGATGAGGTTACAAGTGAAGCTATCTTAGATCATGCTACAGTGACACCACCAGTGAACCCAACTACAAATGGTGCTTCAACATCGAATGTGGGTAATGATCTGGTTTCAGCAGAGAATTTAACTACTCAGACGGGAGTCCAAGTACTAGATTATCCGGAATCTCGGATACATCGAATTCACCCGATCGAGCAGGTTATTGGTGATCCTGGTAGCAGTGTGATGACGAGAGGTCAATTAAGGAATGCTAACTCACCGGAAAACCTTGGCAATCTTGCTTTATATGCCAAAATACAAAAATCTGGTTTTCAGAATGACTGGTCTTTTGCTTGTTATGTTTCGTAGGTTGAGCCGCGAACTTACAAGGATGCTCTTTTGGACGACGCTTGGGTAGAAGCAATGCAAGAGGAGTTGTTGCAGTATCAGAAACTTGGCGTTTGGACACTGACAGATTTGCCCCCAGGAAGAAAGAAAATTGGAACGAAGTGGGTTTTTAAATGCAAAAAGGATGATAGAGGAGTGATCGTAAGGAACAAAGCTCGTTTGGTTGTACAAGGATTTCATCAAGTGGAGGAAATCGATTACAACGAGATCTATGCACCAGTTGCACGCTTAGAGGCAATACAAATGTTTCTGGCGTTTGCATCATTCAAGAAATTTAAGGTGTATCAAATGGATGTCAAGAGCGCGTTCCTCTACGGTGTGGTCAAGGAGGAAGTATACGTAGGTCAACCACCAGGCTTTGAAGATCCTATTCACCGGGATAAGGTCTACGCTTTGAACAAAGCTCTCTACGGGTTGCACCAAGCTCCAAGGCAATGGTATGAGGAGCTGAGCACGTATCTTCTTTCAAAAGGATTCAAGCGAGGTTTGGTAGATTGCACACTGTTCACTAAACGAACAGGCGATGACTTGCTTCTAGTCCAGATTTATGTTGACGATATTATATTTGGGTCTACTAACGAACTTCTGTGCAGAGAATTTGAACGTGTTATGCAGGAAAAGTTCGAGATGAGCGCAATAGGAGAGATGCAGTTTTTCCTAGGCTTGCAGGCGGAACAAAGACCAACGGGGATCTTTATTCACCAGACGAAATACGTTTCTGAAGTCTTGATCCGATTCCAGATGGATGATTCGAAGCCGATGGATACCCCAATACAACCTAATCACGGGATTGGAGTTGATGCTAAGGGGGAGCTAACTGATCCTTTTACATACAGAGCAATCGTCAGATCTCTGATGTATCTCACCGCCTCCAGACCTGATATAATGTTTGCCACATGTCTCTGTGCACGTTATCAATCGAAGCCGAAACAGAGTCATCTTGCAGCTGTCAAACGTATCCTTAGATATCTGAAGGGTTGTCCGTCGAGAGGACTATGGTACCCTAATGATGATAATTTTGACCTAATCGCTTTTAGTGATGCAGATTGGGGCGGCTGTGACAAAGACAGCAAATCCACAACGACTGGATGCCATTTTATGGGGAGCAGGCTCGTGACCTGGCAGTGCGAGAAACAGACAGCAGTTGCATTATCCACGTGTGAAGCAGAATACGTTTCAGCATCGAGCTGCTGCTCACAGGTTCTTTGGATCCAACAACAGATGGTCGACTACGGTTTGCAATTTCTTAAAACCCCTATTTACTGTGATAATGAAGCCGCAATTGCATTAACAAAAGACTTAATAAATCACTCAAAGGCTAAACATATCCGGATTAAATACCATTTTATCCGTGATTGTTATGCTAAAGAGTTGATCGATATGGTCAAAATCCACACTGATTACCAACGCGCAGACCTTTTTACCAAAGCTTTTGATAAATCTAGATTTGAATATCTTTTGAAAGCTAATGGTATTAAAGAAAAACAAGACTGATCACCACCTCAGTTTATCGCTTTTTAGTTTAAATTTACTGTTTTTCAGAAAAATTTGAAAAATCCAAAAACATTGAAAATTTCAAAATCCATAAAAATTAGAAAATTTCTTTGCTGACTGCTATATCTTCTTCCCTTAGATTAATGCCGTCAGATTTCTGTGAACAAACGATATCTGGGCAGTCACATATTTGAAATGCTCCAGCTTATCCTTGGGAACAGTAAATTCAAAAATTTATAAAAAATCAGAAAAACCAAAAATGATTTCCTGCAGAAAAAGGGGAAATGATAGTACATCAGTGGGGATCTGACACATTCTAACGAAATGTAATGCTATATAGGGCGTGTGTCTGAGTCTGTGTGATGTGCTGATAGGCTTCGTAGACCTATTACTACGTGCCTGATACATAAATATCAAACGAATTGATGTGTGGATGAACTCCTCATGGGCATATGGTCTTAGTACCGTAATTTCGTTTGATAGGGTATTTGTACAAAACTCGGAGGTTTTGGGTCGTTATGTTATTAGTTGTCTGGAGATAGCCTCTCTGATCTTCTGCTGTAAGTCATTACAGACCTAGATCAGATAGGGTGTCTTTATAAAAGAGCTTTAAGCCAAATCCTAAAGTTACCGAATTGAGGAACTTTCTATGTTTTATGATAATCAAAGATTATCTACTACATCGTATTAATCACTGATGCAAATCATGATTGATATCAGTCCTCAACCTGGTAGAGTGCACATGTTACTTTGCTGCATTAATTTGCTGACCTGTATACCTCTGTCCTCATACCTTGTAAATTACAGACGACGAAAGCATAATCACGCTTTACAATGAGTCTTTATGCATTTACTTCTTGATACGGGAGTATGTCGCGTGCGTGGGAACCACTGACAATTGCGTTTATACTATACATAATCGTATCAGTCTAAAGCACTGCACAAAAGTCTGCATGTGAATTTATGTGGATCACAATATCAGCAGTTGCCAGATCACACATTGTCTTTAATGATAATAATCAAAAAGATCAACGGTGTGATCAGATTTCTCAATAACTGATATGATCCCTTTACCGAAAATCCCAAAACATTTACTGCTTTATCTTTACATTTCTGCATTTTATATTTCTCGTCAAAAATTGCAAAACTCAAAAAGATTTTAGGTGTGTTTTAACATAAACTTTAGAAAATCCAAAAAGATTTTACATTTCTATCTTATTTTTGATAGCTGATGGTGGTTGATGATGATTTTCTAAACCTTGATGAACCATTTGAGCTTTGTAATCTTTAAATGAGAAAATATGATTGTAGGATGCTTAAAAGTTGGAAAATATTTTGAACGGGACTCGATTTTGAGATTTGGTAAAATTTTCAAAAATTCCTGTTCACTTTCGCCCCTTCGTTGGGTCGAAGGAGAAATTTTTTGTTCATTCGTACGTTTAAATTTGGGCGAATGTGAGAGTTCTTAAGACATTTTCTCTTTCGAACCCTTATGTCTCATTCGCACTTTTAATTAGGGGCGAAGGAGACAAAAGCTTCACATTCGACCACTATGAACGGGCGAATGAGCAGTCTATATATACCTGATTCTGCTCATTCGAACCCATTTCAAATATTTTCAAAATTTCTGACCTTAAGTCCACTTATTGCTTTTTGATTTTAGACCTTATCATTGTGTTCGTTTACTTGTGCTGATCATTTTACACCATCTTATACAGGTTTTCATCATGTTTTGAGTGTTTAATCATTGAATTTCAGTCCAAGCCCTAACTGTTATTGAAGAAGGATTTAACCATGATAATTAGACATATTTTTTATAGGGATTCATTGATTGAATGTTTTAGGGGGAGATTATCCAAAAACATAGGGTTAAACATCAACAGTTAGCATAATCGAGTGTTTAAAACCAATGAACCCTAGTTTTTTAAATAAAACAATAAATCAATGAACAACTGATAAAATTGATGATTAGGAAAGCTTTATCGGAGGTTTTAGGTGTTAGATGAATCAAAATGACAAGTTAAAACATCCTGGATTTCAAAATTGAAATTTGAAATGATGAACTGACTCTTTCGCCCTTTACGAACGGTCGAACGTGCAAAAACGGGCGAAGGAGAAGGTTTATGTGGGCGAATGAAGTTAAACGGGTGACTGAAACATTTATTCAAAACTTTTCACATTCGAACCCTTGAAACTTCACATTTGCATCAAAAATTTCTCATTCGAACTCTTATTTGGGCGAATGTAGAAATGAAAATCCAAATTTTCAATTTTTGTTTATTTTGTTTGTTTTTAACGTGTTTACTTGATTTGTTTTGCAGTTTTAACCATGTCTGAACAGGAAGATACGAGTGTTCCTGCCGAATCATCCTCACAGGCTGCCGAGACAGCGAAGACTGATATTTTACCGTTTGAGAATGCGCATAACTGTTGTGCATATCTTGGAGACGTGAAAAATCATACTGAGTTTACTGGGATTATTGAGTTTCTGAAGAGGAGCTGGGTGATCGATGCAATTGCTACACCTGCTATTATTTACAGAGATTTGTTACAGGAGTTCTGGACAAACGCGAAAATGGACTTCTGGGAAGGTGAATCTTCTCTGGTCAGCAAGATTCAAGGAGTGCTGATTATTGTGTCAGAGAATGATATTCGGGAAGCGTTGAAACTTGAAGATGTCAAGACGGATCCCAGAGAACTCAGCTGGACTGAACAAAGGAAGTGCTTTCTCAGAATGAAGTATAACGGACCAATTACTGATGGTTCGTTACACAAAGGAAAGCTCTGTCCTTAGTTCAAGTATTTAGCACATGTGATGATACATGTCTTCGGGTCAGCGGCTGGTGGTTATGATCTGATGAGGAAAAGCATAAGCTCGTTGATGGTAGCACTTATATTGAACAAACCGTTCTATGTATTAGGAATGCTTATGGAACACTTGTTGGAGCCAGTGAGAGGTACAAGGACTAGGAAGTTTCTGTTATATCCTAGATTCCTTCAGATGATTTTTGATTTGAAGTATAAGAATTTGAAGAGAGACCCAAAGCAGATTATTGTTCAGGAACATATGAACATTAATACTCTTTCTAGAATGAAGGCTTATAAGGGGTTGTCTGTAAATGAAAGACCACCAGTGAGACGTTTATTTGGTCACTTAGTCAAGATTGATTATGAAGATCCTGGTAAAGATAAGGTGAGGCATGCTGACAGTGCATCGGACGAAGATAATCCGTTACATCCAGTTGACCCTGAGGCAAAACGAAAGCGTCAGGTAGTGAATGTGGGAGCAAAGAGTGGTAAAGGTAAAGAGAAAGAGATTAGGATTGAAGTTCAGACTGAAGCTGAACCAACAAAGAAGAAAAGTGCATCAAGAAGGCACAAAAGTATGGCAAAGAAAGGATTACATCTTGTGGATGAAGCGTCGGTTGATTCTGAGGAGACGCAAGAAGATGAGCGATGGGATTCTGATGAAGAGACTATAAAGAGCACCACGCCCAAGGCCATTGTGGCTGGTGAGTCTGCTAGTCTGAATAGGTCTTTGGAAGAACAGAGAAACAAGAGTCCTATTCGTTTAGATGAAGCTGATGAAGATTTAGGCTTGGGATCAGGAGATTTTCCTGGATCGCCAATGCAGGGGGAGAAACAGAAAAAGCCCCAATTCAAGAAGAAGGAGAAAGTGTTAAAGCCCATGGAAAAGAGAGCTAGAGAGATGGAATCATTAATTTCTGGAAAGAAACTTCCACCAGCATCTAGCTCGAAATCACCGGTTGCTAGTCCAGTTGCGAAGAAACTGAAAACATCATCAGGAACTGAGAAACAGACTGATCTACCTGTTGATGAATTTAATAGTGCACTGGATAGAGTGTTAAAGAAGATTAAGAAAGGTAAGCTGCCTGCTGATGCTGAAGCTTCTACTCCAAAGGTCACAGTTGATAGCGATGTAATGAACGCTGTGAACCGGAAGCTAGCTGATATGATGAAGATAATTAATCAGCACCAAGCAGAGATTGAGAAATTGAAAAATAATGATCAGAAGATGCTAGACGTTGTTGAGACATCACATGACAATCAGGAAGCACTTGAAGATGAAATTAAACGACTTCGCAAAGAAAATAAGAAGTTGTTGAAACACGAACAAAGAAACACCAGACGATACATAGCTTTGAAAGAAGACAACAAGAAGCTAAAAGAGAGTAACAAGAACATGGACAATCTGATTAAAGACTTGTACTCTCGAGCTCCTCAGCTAAAAGAAGGTGAAGAGGATAAAGAACAAGATGAGGAGCAGGTTGATTTTGAACCGTCTGATAATGAGGAGGAGGAAGATGAGGATCTTGATGAAGATGCTGGAAACGTTCCTCAAAAGAAGAAGAAGAAGAAGGATGATGGAGATGATGATGGTTCGAATAGTGAATCTGGTGATGGAGGCAGCTCTGCATTTGATGATGATGATGATGATGACGACGATACAGATAAGTATAAGTATGAGAAACGTGGATCTGGAAAAGAAGGTGAATCTAGTTCTAAAGCTCCTGGAGGATCGGTTGATGATGATACGATCTTTTGGAATGAAAAGTTGAAGTCATTGTCTGAAGATGATAAATTGATGTATCGCCAGATGCTCACTGATCAAGTCTGGACGATCGACATGACCAGTAGATTCTCTGAGATCTTTGAATCTAGTGACAGGATGCTTGAATTGGATTATAATGATCCAGATTTAGAAGATGGTGAAGTTTCTGCGGCAATGTCAAAGGAAATTTTAGAAGGTTTGGCGAAGCAGGTTGGGAAAACGTTGGAAGAACTATTGGCTTATAACCAGATTCCTAATCTACCTGAAAAGGAAGCTGGAAATCATTCTGATGATCGTGACGTACCTGCATTTGAGGAGATTGAAATTGAAGATATAACCAGTGAAGAGTATCCAGAATATTTCAAGAAAGATAAAGATTCTGGATTTGCTGCTTTCACTGAAGAGTTACTAAAAGAAGCCGAGAAACTTGCTAGAGAAAAGAGTGATAAGTTTGTTGAAGAAGTGTTCAAGGGGCATGATAAACCGAACATTGAACAATCAGATAGTTTGAAAGAATTACTGAGGAAATTGAAAGAGAAAGAAGCCAATCGTCCCAAAGCAGAGATCCAGGGAAGTTTCTATAAACTCCACAACGAAATGTTTAAAGGAAGAGCGTTGGGTTGGAAGTTTATAAAACAGTTGAAGTGTGTTGCCGTTAAGTGGGAGAAGGGGATACTGTATTTTGACAGATTTCATGATCTAAAGACTCTCCCGTATTGGGCTATTCGTGATATTTGCCGACATAGGTTGACTGGATCTTCAAACGATCACATTGCTTATTTTGCTGATCGAATGGCGAGGGAAAGCAGGACGAAGTGGAATTTGTTTGAACCTCAGTATCCGAAGCGAATTGTTCACAAGAAAGACATTGATACTATTACCAGTTTGCCCAAGGTGACTCTAAAGTACAAACCACCGAAAGTGTTGAAACATATTCCGCTATTGCAGATTCCACAACACTTTGCGAAAGATTTTATCTGGTGGTATTATGATTGGAAGATTGCAGAGGCTGTGATTGTATTGAAGGATGGTGAAAAGAATTTCAAGAAAATACACATATTTGATCCTATGTGGTTGGTGAATTGTTCACATGAGGATATAATTATGTTGTATTACAATCCAATATTCAGTGATGTGAAGGATGCTGAACAAGCAAGTAAATACCAACGTGTGGTATTTCTGTGCTTTGCTTATGATATAAACGCTAGATGCGATTTTGATAAGAAGCTTGGGAAGTTCGTGAAGATTCAAGATGCTCCTGATGTCAAAAAGAAAAAGCCGAAACAAGTGTTTGAACCGGTGATGACCAAAGAACAAAAGACGTTACTGCACATAAAGCTTATGAACAAAAGGATGCATTTTGTGCGACTAATGCTTTGGATTACAATTAACATATGTTAGTGTGTTTTGTCAAATGGGCGAAGGAAAGATAAGTGGGCGAATGAGAGTTTATAAAGGTGCGAAGGAGAGCAAAAGGTGCGAAGGAGAGAGAGGAAATGTATAGCTTGGTTCGAACATGATGACCTACAGATCATGGGTTCATCACTCAAAAGGTGCCCACGCAGTTCTTAGCACAGAAGCCTTTATTAACTATATTATATATATGTGTGTGTGTGTGTATGTATATAATATCAAACAACAACACAGATAATACCACAAACAAGACAACAATGCCGATCCACCCTAACCCGGCCAAGACGCCTAGACACAAAGACAAGAATGAAGGAATGATCTCACAGTGAGGGGAACCCAAGTTAGGGTTTCGCCAATTCCCCAACCAGCACCTTCACTTAGGGTACTGTGTTATGGGAGAAATTGTAGCTATAAATTTCCACTCCAATCCAAAGCACAGCAGCTCCTTAGCCAACACATGTTGACCTCAACAGCCTGTTCAATCAATACAAGAAGACACAAGAAAATAATAGACCATATCTGCTATATCAAGATCAGATCTACTATTTTATTTTAACACCAAGAACCATATCTATTAAACAGATCAGATTCTTGAACAAAACACAAAGACAAAGAAAACAACAGCGGAAAGCCAGAAGAACCAAGATCAAGAGCCAAAGGCTCTGATAGCATGTAAAGTTTTAGGGTTTCAAACTCAAACACAACAAAAACAATGAACAATACTAGAGCCAACACAAACTCACAACCATAAACAACAGATATAGGCAACAAAACAAGGTGACAAAACTCTTATTAACCCAAACCAAAATCGTACCCCCAAATACCCAAATAGATCTCAGCAGTTACTGAGATCAAATATAGAAGTACAATACAAGAGGATCTGCTGATTGATAAGATCAGCAGATCATAAACGATGAATAATACACAATGAAAAGACTAACAGACTTACAAAGATGAACAAAACCCTAAAACTTATCAGAGAAGACTCAAAAGAAAAAGTGAGCGACTAAATGAATAATATCTCGTGCACTATTCTTTTTGTATCACATCTCAAGCTCCAGCTAACCCTTTGTTCCAACGGCCATGATAACAATAATCCAACGACAATAAAGAAGCCAGCTCAGCGATCTGTGTTTAACAAACACAAAACATAACAATAATAACAATTCAAATAATGAACCGGACCACAATCTTCTGACCCAGGCCAAAGGCCAATGGGCTAACCCTCTTATTTAGAAGGCTCCTGATCATATTGATTAAGCCCAATAAACCTGAATATATTAATAAGCCCAATAGTAATTGAAATAAACTTTGTTTATAACATTTTAACAGGTCATAAAATGTATAATTACAAGTAAACACTCCGACCAACCTATCCCACTTAGCAATCTGTTAAAAAACAAACATATTATTCATACTAATACATAATTTCAACTAGCAAAGTAGACAATTAAATGTCTATGCCTCAAGAAAATATGAGCACGTCTCATCTAGAATTTATTCTCTAGTTCTAGTATGTTATACAGACCGAATTCAACACATCTGACGCAAAATACAAAATACAAAGTCAAATAACCACATCACCATCACCATCATTTAATCCTACCAATAGCAAAAGCTAAGGTAGGGTCTGAGAAGGGTAAGATTTAGACAGTCTTACCTCTACCCCGTGGGAGTAGAGAGGCTGCTTCCAGTGAGGAGGGTAAGATGTACCCCTAGTCTTTTGGCTATCAACGTCACCACATGATGCATGATTAACCGTCCATCATTTTTAACATTATTTTCACAAAATTAGTAAAATAACGCTAAAATTAGTGCAACTTTACTTTTGCCCCCGAGGGCCACACATATAAACATTGTATGTGCACAGCCGTAAGCAGGGCTTTCAAAGTCAAAATAACCAAAAAAGTTAATTACACACAATCAAAAAATGTATGTAGCCAAATGCACGTCCTCGTGACGGATATTTTAGTGTATACTTTGCTTTGGAAACAATATGTACTCACAGAGTCGATTAACTCCCGTAATTCTTAATCCTTGTCCAAAGATAGATGCCCACCTAAAGTTAACACAAACCCTAGTAGTGTGTCCTTTGAAGTTTGAACGCAATCACAACCAGTTAATCCTATAATCAGATCACCAATAATATGACTAGTTCAATTCTAGTGGCCCTGTTATCGATTAAAAACATCCATTTGGCCATTTTTAGACACCAAAAATTGAGTTTGAGATATATTAACTTAATTTCAACTCGAGCCAACTAAACCCGCGATTGCTAGGATCGCCCTTGTCGATACTAGATTTGTGGAGTACCAGCACGCCTGTGTCAAAAACTACAAGTTTTGAAATGATCCATCACGCCTGTGTCAATAATATTCAAACCACATTAAACTCCAGAATAGTATTTGTCACCCTGTTCCCCAACTTTAATATGCCTTTGAATGATCCATCACGGTTAACAGCCCTAAAAGCTCAGATCCAAACATTACAAGTATCAAAAACTACAAGTTTTGAAATTGAACCTAGATGGTGATAATGAACAATTCTCGTAATTAGTAATGATCATAACACAATAAGACATCATTATAAATCGTTTTTCATTCCAGAACAAGGAAAATTACATCAAGATAACGGGTAGGCGGACAACAAGCTGCGCCGCCAAAATTGATTAGGTTGGAAGAAGACATATATTAGGCTATATACTTAAAATCAGACTTAACTAAATATGATGTTCATACATTGTGATGCTTAAACATCATAAATTCCTAGTAACCAAGGGTTAAGTAGGGGTGTTCAACGAATCGAATAACGAATTTTCGAATTATTCGAATCGAATTATTCGAATTTTTAATATTTTTACCTGAATTTGTATTCGATTCGTATTCGTTTAAAATTCAATTTATTCGATTCGTATTCGATTCGAATAAGAAACTCGAATTCGAATCGAATTCGAATAAATTCGATTTAGTTCAAATTCACCTTAAATAACAAATTGTGTTACTTTTAGTTTTAAAACTAATACAAACTCATTATTTTTAACATATAAAATACAAATCTACAAAATTGATAAACAACAATATGTCAAATACGAGAATAGTAAAAATAGTAGAGAGTATAGTTTTATAGAGTTTTGTGATATATAAGGTAAATATATAAAACATGGTTATGCTAAAAGTTATAGACACTATGGGTTCTTAGAGTTTGACCAAAATTTAGAAGTTTTTTTTCCAATGTGTATACTTGTGTATATAATAATGTGTATATGTGTATATATATTTAAAAAAATATACATGTACAATTTTTTATTCGAATTTCGAATCGAATCGAATTTAAAATCATAAATTCGTATTCGATTTACTGGACTCGAATTCGAATCGAATCGAATTCGAATTCTTAATAATCGAATCGAATTCTTGGTAATCGAATCGAACTAAATCGAATTTCGAATTTTTCGAATTCGAATCGAATTCTGAACACCCCTAGGGTTAAGTAAAAAGAATCTGTTTAATGCCACAACTAAGCTTTACCAATTAATCCCCGAAATCAATCTTCTACATTAAAATTTCGCCAAAAACGCATACTACACACACACGAAACAGGGTCATGTTTCTTCATTTAAAAAAAAAACGGCTTAACTTCCTCATATATATCTCCAGAGAATTGGAGTTTCCTTATTGTGCAACTTCATTCACCCGGGGGCCAGGTCCAATAACTTGACTTTTTGGCATGAGAACCAAATTTTTTACAGTTTTAGCTCCCATTATGACAATTGAAAGTTGGAATCAAGTTTAATCAAGAAATCAAAAGTCAAAGTAAAAAAGTCAACTGCAGGTTTTAGCGCCAAAACTAGTACAGTTATGTCAAATTGTCGATTATGTTTAGTTGTGTCAATTAAGTAGAAGCGGTTATTTAACCGTCAGTTTGTGCATACTCAATCAACATGTTCATCTTATATCCAAGTCTAATTTTAACAATAGTTAAACTGAAATCATACCAACACACGATGGATGGGAAAGTATCATTATTTTAAAAAATAAAATATGCTCAAGGTTATTTATCTATAATTAGAATGTTACTATCGGGTCAATTGATATAGCTGATATGATCGGACCATAACTTCCTCTAACCGGAATTCCAGTAGTGCCTTTTCCAGCCCAATAAAGTTGAATCTTGACTGTGTTGTTCTTCACAATAACATGATACATCTTTATAACTGCCCTACCAGTACCTCCAGCCTCTTTTACTATATTAAAATTCTTTAGTTTTAATTCCCCCTACAACAAAAGTTATCAGAAGATGTTAGTATTCCTTTTACGGCTGCATCCAATATTTCCGTACTGAATGTACAAAAATATAACTAACATTGGCTGAAAATTAGTTCTTAAGGGTAACCAACTTTCAAGATTTTAATCTTGGGTGATTTGGTCCCATTACCGGTAAAAAACTTGACCTGGCAGCAAAGTTTAAAAGAATGGAAACGAGCCCCGAGGCGTTTTCCTTTCGCCTCATGAGGCGTAAGCCTCGAGGCGAACCGAGGCGTAAGCTTAAGGCGCAGTCAAAAAATAAATATACAAATTATGTGTATGTAAAAAGTAAAATACTTGACCTAGAAAAGTCTAAAACATAAAAAACACACATCAAAAATAAATTAATTGATCCAAAAAGTCTAAAACACCAAAAAAGCACATCAAAAACACCCTAAACCACTTGAGGCGCACCTGAGGCACACATTTTATTAGCGCCTCAGCCCTTAGAGGCGTATGTACAATCTAAACCCCATGAGGCGCGCCTCAGACTCGTTTTCTTAGAGTTTCGCCTCGAGGTGTACGCCTCACCCGTTTTTTTAAACCATGTCTGGCAGTAACATTCCATGATGACTTCTGATTTTGTCATGAATATCTGAAGTAACTAAATTAGGAGTGATACATACTTTTAACAAGATAATGACACTTGGAAAAATCAAACTTGAATTGGTTTTTTACTGGCCTAAAGCAACTCAGTTACCCCAAACAGAACCAGACCAAAGTTGGTTGCATTCTTATGTTACCACATCATAATATTCAAAAGTTGCATTACCTGCACATAAACATCGAATACCCGCCTCCCAAGGCTGTTAAATGACTTGTCCTGGGTAAAAAGAATTTCTGCAAAGTGGAGCTTGACAATGTAGTGCCCATTCATAAGACACAACCCATAATAAGTAAGAGAAATAGCAGCCTTGCGTGCTGTTGTATATAATTCGGAATCAGCTGTGGATATATTATGGAGGCTAGACGTGTTGGAAAGAATATAGCTGTCAGAATCACGGTCGTCATCTAAGAAGTTTCCTGTGCTGCTAAACGCCCAATTTCCAGCATTGTAATACGATGAGGCACCTTTGTTCTCTGTATCAGATTCGTACTTGGTGTTGTTTATATTTACTTCTTTTCCCCCACAGTTAATGTGCAAAGAATAGATTTCTGAAGCAAAAGATGACATTTTAGTCAATATATAAAATCAGGTTAATGTGTAATTGTATGTAATGATGTAAAACCTTAGCTTACTCTGTGCATCTGATTTAGTACATGGGAAATCTTTCCTTAGACATGGATGAATGTTCTTTCTACATTAGATATACAATATTTAGTACTTGGTCATTGTGTAGTTTTAATGCTTACACAACACTCAATGGATGAATACTATTTCCTTAGCTTAGTCCTAGTCCTAATTAAGCCCAAAAGTTCCATATCGGTTCTGAAATGTGTATATTATACTTGATAAAACAAATTTGAGGTGATAAAAATAGGTATGTTTATTCTTCATATTAAAAGCTTTGTTTTAGAATTTAGATATCTTGTTACAATTTAATTATATTTTAAAATTAAATAAATAAAAATGAAAAATTAGTAACATGAGGAACCGGGCCAAAATCACTATGTCTTTCCAAATGACGAGCTTTACCGAGCCTAGGTCTCTTATTTTAGATGCTTTTCAAACACCCAATGTTATTTTAAATAAAGTTAGGGTCATGGGTCTTACTGTTTATTTGTTGATGAAGAATAGCTCTCTACCACATTTCTGAGTCAAGTAGCGAAAATATTGTTTGCATTAAGCATAAACGACAAATATAAAACCAAACCCACATCTACAAGCCTACGAGGATAAAAAAACAACTTACAATGTCTCTTGCTCACACATTTTTGGACCAGAACTCGCATCCCAGGTAAAATGATTATAAGAAACATCCCTGTAAAGGCATATTTATACTTATAAACACAACCCACCACTAGGAGTTTATTACACAATTATTAGTATAGTATCAAGGTTCTTTTGTTCAGTTATTTAGTTTATCTGTTTTCTAGTATAATTACAGGCATTTAAACACCAAGTATGTCCTATTAATATGGTTATTACTTATTATATAATTTTTGAAATGCTAACTCACAAACATTTTAATCCTACTCTTGAATGGGGAGGAGCACCTTACTAACACACCGATACCGGTAGGCTACAAGCCCTTTAGTGAATATGGTTATATTGAGATCCAGTTTTTATCACTTGATGATGTAAATCATGTAATGAAATAATAATTGAGAGGAAAAATATCCTTACACGTTCTTGGTGCTTGAGAAGACCCATCCAGGCATAGGTCCAGTAAGATTGTTTTTTGTCAAATAACTATTAAATGTAGGTCACCCATACAGAATCGATCACAGTTATAAATTAGAAGACAAGAAAATATCATGGAAAATGATCAACATACATGTAGTCCACATTTTCTAGTTGGGAAAAGGAAGATGGTATCTCGCCAGTCAAATTGTTGAAACTAAGGTCTCTGCAACAAACTAAAAGAAAATAAGCTCCAAGACAATGCAAATTTAATAATTTAATAAATACCAATTACCAAATATATCCAATACGCACAAGTGGAATATTAGAAAACAGTAAATTTGATAAAACATAGTGTAGTTATTTTATATGGTATATAAATACACTTTTGATGTACGTCGCCTTTAGTGGATTTGGGTTTTGTGTTTCGGAATTTATAGACTGAAAATGAACAATCAAAATCATTGTAAACAAAAACGGGTTGTAGAAAATACTGTGTGGATGTTCTTTGTTTTATGACGTAGTAATAGATAATCAGATTTCTGATTGTTTGACAATTTCTCATTATTTCCAAATTAAATATTAAAATGACCAAAAAGGGCATTGTGTGCAAATAAGTAGAAGTGATGTGTAGATGAGAATCAAAGTTTTAAACTAGATTAGAGCGACAAATAAGTAATTGTTTAAAAAATTAATTATTGCATATTTAAGTTGTAATAGTGAAGTAATTAGTTTCAAAATGCAGACCCAAACACCCCTTGATAAATTTTATACAAGGATTATCATTATGAAATTGTTGTATCAAGCTTGCTAGTGGCATTCAACTTTTATGTTCTAGTTTTCGAAAGTAGAAAGCTCTCAAAACCAGTTTTTATTATTTACAAGAAGTAACTTAATGATAATCCATATGAGAAGCAAGGAACATCTTGTGGTTTACTTACATAGTATTCAGATTTACCATATCCCTAAAGTAGTTGGGAATCGTTCCATGGATCAAACAATTCCGAAGTACCCTGCATAACTCCAGATTATTAATAAATAATAAGCATCTTCACTTGAGTACTAATTACTAAAAAGAGGGAATCGCCATACAAAGCCAAAAGAAACTCACAGTATCCTCAAGTGTAGCATTTTCTCTAGTGGCGGGAAAGTAGAAGCTTCACCTTTCAGGTCACTGATTCTCCTGTATCACAAGATATATATAGCGAAAAATGAACTTTAATCACATTATATGTCCGGCCACCTTATTAGAATGCCTCATTAGACCAAATACCCCAAAAAAAAAAAAAAAAAAAAAAAAAAAAAAAAAAAAAAAAAAAAAAAAAAAAAAAACTGAGTGAGAAAAAGCTTACAGATCCTTCAGTTGTGTTAAGGCAGAGATGCTCAAAGGAAGGGGGCCCTCAAAAGAACAACCTTGTATATGCCTGCATCATAAACAAAATGTTGCAATATCTCAGATAAATACGTCCTTAGCGAGTAATGGAAACTTCCAACTACATAAATAAAAAGGTTAGACAAATTGCATAAAAAAAAAATAAAAATAATCGGGTGAATTATAACCGGTTTCCACATGCCACAACTCCACATCAAAAAAAAAAAAAAAAAAAAAAAAAAAAAAAAAAAAAAAAAGTCAACATGGAGAAAGTCACTGACATATCAGCTGTCATCTGGATTAAGGTAAGCAGATCAGATTACCTTAACAGAAACTTTGGATTTTTGGTTATAGTTCGATGGTTACTGGTTAGAACAGAAATCTGCCAAAATACATTACTTTTGTGTGTAATCTCCCTGACAAGTGAGTAAGTGACAAGGTTCTTACAATCTCACAATTTGTGTCCACTGACTAATGAAGTTCGGTATCTTTCCAGTGAAATTGTTGTCACATATCCTCCTAAATACGTATAATAAACTCAAAGAAGTTAGAAAAATGGTTACAACTTTATAGATTTGAGGTGATATGTATATGACTCCAAATTATTAGTTTTTAATGGCTTTTGGCCACTCTGCCCTTAAACAATACTAGAGGTAAAAAAGTTGAAGTAGTGTATGGGGCAAAATAGTCAAAATGCACATAGAAAATACACTCTATATATCACCTCTCATTATGGATTATCATCCCAAATTTACACTCACAGATTAGTCAACTTGGTAAGTTTTGCAAGTGCAGCAGGCAGATGTCCAGTGAAATCATTTGAAGACAGATCACTGGGTATACAAAGTTTTACAAGAATACAGTAAATTAAAGAAAATTTCTCAACTTTGATCTATTTAGTTTCCTTGTCGAGTTGTTAAAGCATAAATATATATGTTGAAGGGCAAAAAATAGTACAGCTTGTACAAATTTTTTAAGTTTGCAATCTCTTTGGGCAAAGGTCCTGAAAAACGATTTGCTTTTATGTTCCTACAACATAAAAAAAAAATTAAAAGCAGTTAACCCTCAACTTTAGTAAAGTTCCATTATCTTTATAATTCTAATAAAGAAATGGAGATGTGACTCACAAATCTAGAAGGTTGGTCATTCTAGTGAGAGTTGTTGGAAACTGCCCAGATAACCGGTTCCCCATGAGTGAGCTACATATATACATAATGAGAAGTTAAGATACATGTTATTAGAAACAAAATATAATTATGATTTATCCAATAAAACAGTTATTTTGCAGGCAAAAAAAGACCAAAGATTAGTGTCAAGATATAGCTCCCTACAGGTTGCTCAAACGCATAGTAGCCCATTCAGATGGTATAGTTCCCCTGAGATAATTAAGACTAAGATCCCTGCATTAACAAAACACTGAACATAAAAATAGGAAAAAAAAAACGCATTGCTTAATGTCGTATTATGCACAAATAATTTTCTTACAATAATTGAAGGTGTCGTAGCTTGGTAAACTCCTTTGGAAGGGAAGTCGAAATATTCTGGGATAATATAGCTCTGGATTGTAAAAGAAAAAAAAAACTTCAAATTCTATCACCATGGGAAACTGTTCACATTAAAATACATACTAAGCCCTACTCAGCAATCATAGTACGATTTTATTCAAGAATTACCGAGTGGGATTGTGATTTTAGGTGGCTAAACGTAGGCTTAAACAGCATTTAATCAATATAAAATATATGCAAGAGCCATGTTCTGATGTTCATGAGTGGCATGCAAGAAGCAAACTGCATGATATACTTTCATGTACAAGGCTTGATCTTCTAGTTAAATTAGTAGAGAACCCAAATATAGTTAAGAGTACAATTATGTTACTTTTTGATGATTCAATGTCATTGATAGAATGATAATCACTCAAATATGGAGCGAATAATAACATTTTGTTCTAGAAAAAATAAGATCTGTGCATAATATATGAAGCAGAAAGTACAATTCATAGTCAAATGATGTATTGCAGTAATCAAAGAAGTCAAGCAGAAACAAAAGGCCATCTTTTTCAACCTCTGTAACAAACTTGAAGTTGACTTTGCTGTAATTTTGTTTTAACATGAGAAAATGGAGTTGCAAGCAAAACACAGTAGCAGAAATTTCGATTTTAAGAATTATATATTAGTATCACACTGAATGTTAATGAAATAACAAAGAATAATGCTTTTGACTAGGGTTCGCAATTCAGAAAGGTGTGGCGGTGCAGCTTGTTGTCCGTCTACCTTCTATTTTGATGTAACTTAGCAAGTTTAAAGATAAATGGAATATTTAAATTTTCTTCAAAAAAAATATGAATATTAATAAATTGCTAGTCAACTTGTGACCAAGATTAGATATTAGACTTTTCAATCCAAAAAAAGACAATATATCTGAAAATAACGTTATTTTACTAATTTCGTGAAAATAACGTTAAAAACGACGGACGGTTAATCATGCATCATGTGGTGGCGTGGACAGCCAAAAGACAAAGGGGTACATGCACCGATCGGGTTTGTCCCGATTGCTAAGTGTTATGTGCCTTATGTCCAAGGCTTGATACCAAACCACATCGAGCCGGGGGTCTCACTGGAAGCAGCCTCTCTATTCTTAGGGGTAGAGGTAAGGCTGTCTACATCTTACCCTCCTCAGACCCTACCTTAGCTTTGCTATAGGTGGGATTAACTGAGTATGATGATGATGATGATGATGATCTGAATATTAAATATACATACTAAAACTAAGAAGCAATAAAGCATGAATCATGAACACATGTTTTCCGAAAAGTAGAATAAGATTAGTGATGAATTCAAAAGACTCTTCAGATGAATCATTTCCTTTTATATTCTAATATCCCAAATGCCCGATTCTTAATGTTACGACATCAATTTCTTTACATTTCGCAAGCAAATTAATGAAACGAGATCAGGAATACCGAATACGTACATTTGAGTAACGCGACAGGTGGTATTACTTTCAAAAGAGCAATCGCAGATAACAGAAACGGCCCAATTCCCTTCGCCACTGCACGGATCCTTGTCAAAATCCCACTCCTTCCCCAATAGCCCTAACTTTCCCCAAATTTGTTTCAGTACCTTCACTGCATCAGTTCACACACACACAAATCACGATTGATCGCTAATTCGTGAGAAAACCAAGTAATTAGTGAAAATAGGAAACGAGCATATACCTTCTTGTGTATGGAGGTTTGCTGAGTGTATGAATGCAACATTTGAGTACAGAATCAAGGAAAATGAGAAGAATAACAGTGTCTTCATGATGATAATGCTGTTTGTGGGATGGTCGAGTAGAGCAACTCCGATTGTTCATCTTATAGCTGTTGATGGAGAGAAATTAATTGTGGCGGTGGAGATAGAGGTTAGGGTTGGTTTGGAGGCACTAAGCAGATCATGTGGTTATTAAACTCCATTGTTGAAAAAAGATGATCCTCCTAACTCCTTCATCTCCAGTAGCAGCTTAGGGTTTAGGAAAAACAGAGGATATCATCACATATGGCTTTGTTGAAAAAGATGTTCTTCCCGGGATAACTCCTTCACCGGCGTGGGGCTTGGGGTGGGGGTGAGGTGGCATGCTTTTATTGGTCAGTTTTTTTTTTTTTAACTTTAACACAATATAATATTATTTCCTTCCCCCCTCTTCCCCCCCCCCCCCCCTTCCACTCCCCACAATTATTTCCCCCCCACAAGGGTCCCACAAGTGCCATATGACGCTTCATCCCCCTCTTTCCCCCCCCCCCCCCCACTCCTTATAGTCTTAATACTATTTGACTTTTTTTTTCCTTTCAAAAAGCTAAATAACGGTTTTTGCTCAATATAGTTTTTTTTTTTTTTTTTTGAACGGAGATCACTTTATAGCTAAATATAAAAAGCCAGCAAGAAGCTGGAGATACAAACACGAAAACCAAAATTACACGTAATGAGAAACATCAAAACTGGCCCAATCGGCCCACGACAACGAACGCATTTTCGCCCTATGAGAAAGCCACATGAAAGCATCTTCCTTTTATGAGGTCCACCGTGGTTTGCAACGGGATGAACTTCCTTTCGAAAACACTTGTGTTTCTAGCCATCCACACCCTCCAAACCGTAGCCATCAAAACAGTGTAGACCATCTTCTTCCACTTAGCCGAACCCGGAGAATCTTTCAAAACATCGAACCAGCCGGTTAAATCCAACTGATCTGGAGGCCACGGGATTCTTAACCACACCACAATATTCCACCAATTCGCAGAAGCCCACAAACAATGAAGTAAACCGTGGCCCGAGTCTTCATTCCTGTACCCACATCTGTTGCACAAGAGATCAGCCAACGGGACGTTACGGTGACTTAACTCCATCTGCTGCTTAATATAGTCTAAACCCAAAACTTGACAATCCTATTGTTATCAAAGATAAAGCAGTGAACATTTTTAAAGCAAAGTTTGACGATCGGGTGACGACTAGACCAAGGACGTCGGGTGAAGGTTTTAGGCGTTTATCGAATGATGAAGTAGACAGTTTGGTTTTACCTTTTTCAAAAGACAAGATCCGGGCGGCAATGTGGGATTGCGGTGGGGAAAAGTCACCGGGACCGGACAGGTTCTCCTTCGCCTTCATAAAACATTACTGGGAAAGCTTGGAGGAGTTAGTTCTTAAAATGATGGAAGAATTTTACACCCACGGTTCGATTCACCACTCGTGTAATTCCTCCTTTGTGGCATTAGTTTCGAAAGTTAGGGACCCACTCACTTTCTCGGATTTTAGACCAATATCGCTTGTGGTTGTAATTGGTAAAGTAATTTCTAAGGTGTTGGCATCAAGACTTTCAAAGGTACTTGGGAGTGTAATCTCGGGTGAACAATCGGCTTTTATAAAAGGGCGAAACATATTCGATGGACCTCTAATAGCAAATGAAATTGTTTCCTGGGCCAAGAAGACGAAGAAGTCGATTCAATTGTTCAAAGCCGATTTTGAGAAAGCTTATGATAGTGTATCGTGGAAGTTTTTACAATCTACTATGCATCACATGGGGTTTCCGACAAGATGGAAAAATTGGATCATGGGTATGTTGGCTAGCGGCAAAGCGGCGGTACTAATCAATGGCTCGCCTACGAGTGAATTTCAACTAAAAAGAGGCCTACGGCAAGGGGACCCTATATCCCTATTCCTATTTACAATAGTTATGGAAGCATTACATGTAATGGTGAGCAAAGCGGTTGTAGCGGGGACTTTTTCGGGGGTGAAGCTACCAAACCGGGGTCCAACCATATCCCATCTTCTATACGCCGACGACGCTCTCTTTTTCGGTACATGGTTCGCGGAAAATATTAAGAATCTAAACAGAATTCTGCGATGCTTCTCCATGGCTTCGGGTCTATTGGTTAACTTAAAGAAAAGTAATCTGTTTGGTATCATTATTGATGAGGCAGGAGTAGAAACGATGGCTGGATTGTTAAGGTGTCGTAGAGGTGTGCTCCCATTTATCTACCTCGGTCTTCCGGTTGGTGACAATATGAAACGGTTAAAAGTTGGAAGCCGGTTATTGATAAGTTTCAAGCGAGATTATCATCCTGGAAGGCGAGAACATTGTCCTTTGCTGGAAGATCAGTGCTCGTAAAAGCAGTTTTGGGGGCGATTCCTAACTATTTCTTGTCTTTATTTAGAGCACCTGTAGGGGTATTAAAAACATTGGAAGGCCTACGAAGAAGGTTCCTGTGGGGAGGGGCGACATTGAGAAAAAAGATAACTTGGATAGCTTGGGATAAAAGAGTGAAACCAAGAAACCGAGGCGGATTGGGAATTGGTAATATTGAGGATTTAAACATGGGGCTGCTTGCAAAGTGGTGGTGGAGATTCAAGTCTTGTCCGAGTCAATTGTGGTGCAAGGTTGTAGACGCAGTACATGGGTACAGGAGGGGGGTTGGGTTCATTCTGTATAAGAAAACATACAAAGGGGTCTGGGGAACAATTGGGTCTATTAGTTTGGTATTTGTGAAGAGGGGGATTGACCTGGAATCGTTTTTGGTTTGCAAAGTGGGCAAGGGTAGCTCGGTTAGGTTTTGGGAGGACATTTGGTGTGAAGGCAGGCGACTAAAAGATCTATATCCAAATGTCTTTCAGCTTTGTTCAGTAAGAGAGCCAAGGGTAGAAGACCAATGTTTTGGTTTGGTGGGATCTACCATTGAGCCGGTTACCAGATTCACATGCTGAACAGTCGGAAGCGAATCAGTTGTGGTGTATGCTGGTTAAATAGAATATTAGAGAATCGGAAGATAAGTGGTGTTGGGCCAGACAATCCGGGATAGTGGAGTTCTTGGTTAAAACAGTTAGAGAAGCCCTGCAGTTTGTATTTAACGGGTCAACGCCTGGGTTCGTATTCAAGTGGAGTAGGATTGCGACACCGAAAGTTAATTGTCTAGTCTGGAGGGCTGCCGAGAACAGGATACCAACTGCTGAAAACCTGGCCTTCAAAGGGGTAAACATTGGGGATGGATTATGTCGAAGGTGTGGGCAGCAACCGGAGACAGAGCATCACTTATTTTTTGATTGCGTATGGTCAAGAGCACTATGGTGGAACGTTGGCGGATGGGTAAAGATGAACGGGCTGTTGTCTTATAGCCAGATTTCACAGCTATTGGACGGTGTTTGGGGGGCTCAACACAACTCAAAGAAGAAAAGAGAGGCGATATACGCGATTGTTTTACTTACAGTTTGGAAGCTGTGGATCCATCGAAATAACAAGGTCTTTAACAATTTGATTATAGCTACGCCATTAATTCTGGAAGAAATAAAGCTAGAATCCTATTGGTGGATGGTGAAAAGGGCACGAAGTAACAATTTGGACAAGTCGGCTTGGTGGGCGTTCTCCTATTTTGATACCGGCTGAGGGACGTTAATAAGTGGGTAGAGGTGGGAAGTGTATAGGGGAGTTAAAGTGTAATGTGAATGTTATGTATGTGGGGCATGTAGTATAGCCCAGGTAGCCTCTGGCTTAATGAGCTCGGGTGTAATTTTCGTTTTGATAATGAATAAATTGCGTTTGAATGTTCAAAAAAAAAGTAATTCAATTAAAAAAGGGAAAATGGATTTTAATACTCCCAAATATCGCCTGTTGGCGGATAATACTCCCAACTATCACTTTGGCCATTAGCACTCCAAACTTTCAACTTGTTTGCTTTTATCACCCCCAAACTAACTGAGGTCTAACCCGGTTAGTGTTCGTGGCCAAAATGTAAAAACCTAAACTTAAGGGACCCTTTTGAAACTTTTTATTATTATTATTATTATTATTATTATTATTATTATTATTATTATTATTATTATTATTATTATTATTATTATTATTATTATATAAAGCAACGTTTGTAACAGATCGAGAGAGAGAGAGAGAGAGAGAGAGAAGCTCCAACACGACTGTGACCGGTTCCGAGCATCCCCCGACAATCCACCACCTTCTTCACAAACACCCGACCACGCTTCCCGATTACGATTAACACCCTGCTTCCCGAGTACGATTAACCCCAACCAAACACCCGATTAACACCCTCCTTCTTCTTAATCTGATTCCCGAGTACGATTAACCCCAACCAAGCACGATTAACACCCTGCTTCCCGATTAACACCGTCGTTCTCCTCGCCATCGTCGTTCTCCTCGCTGCCGTCCTTCTCCTCTCCGCCGCCTCCTTGCTTCTTCTTCTGCTAGGGTTTCGTTGGTTGTGGTTTTGGATGAAGGTGAAGGAGGGTGGTGGTGGTGGTGGTGGAAAGTGTGGGTGGTTCAGTGGGTGGAAGCAGGGTGTGTAGAGGTGAGGAGAAGCTTGCTGGAGCTGTCACCGTCGTCTTCTTCCTCCTTTCTCCTTCGAGCTCTCTCTCTCTTTCTCTCTCTCTCTCTCTCTCTCTCATCTGCTTCTCTCTCTTCCTCTCGGCGTCTCTCTCTTTCTTTGTGTAGAGGTGGTGGTGGTTTCTGGAAAATATGGCGGCGGTTCACAACAGAAATAGAGATAAGAAGGAAGGGGTCACAGCAGAAACAGAGATAAAAAGAGAGGGGTCACCAGAAAATATGTCGGCGGCCGGTCACCGGAAAATATGGCGGCGGCCGGTCACCGGTGAAGGTTGTCCGGTTGGGCTCTTGATAGAACACACTTGTGTGTGTGAGTTCTGTGTTTGTGCAGAGAAAAATAAGAAGGGAGGGGTTTAATAGGTTGATGATATTAGAGGGTGTCCCTTAAGTTTAGTTTTTTATAATTTTGCCACGTAGACTGTCACTTAAGTTTAGGTTTTTATATTTTGGCCACGAAGACTAACCAGGTTAGACCTCAGTTAGTTTGGGAGTGATAAAAGCAAACAAGTTGAAAGTTTGGAGTGCTAATGGCCAAAGTGATAGTTGGGAGTATTATCCGCCAACTGGCGATAGTTAGGAGTATTTAAATCCATTTTCCCATTAAAAAAAGTTCAAATCACTGAATTGCAAGTTTTGTCCTTTAGGTTTATACTAGATTGCAAAGCATGTACTTTAACTTCAAAATTGTTTGGTTTTGTACTTTATCTAAGAACAGCAGATCCCTCAATAACAACACCACTTCCTTCTCTCTCTTATCGAACGTTTACACTTGATTGTAAAAGATAAAGTACAAAACCAATCAATTTTGAAGTTAAAGGGCATGCTTTGCAATCTGGTATAAACCTAAAGGACAAACCTTGTAATTCTATTTCTTATCATTTTAGTATTTTAACTTTAATTTTCGTTACAATCAAGTTCATTCAGGTGTTGTTTGTTTTTCTAAAAAAGGTCTACGCGGACTCTTCTGTTTGCATTGTGCCAGGGGCGGATACAACTTAAAGTTAGGAGTACGTCTGTTACCCCTCGATTATCTTGGCGAAGTGAAAAAAATTTGTTTTTTAAGGTATTTTTATAAAATGACCGCTAAAATAATTTTTTTGTTACCCCTTAAATAATTTTTATAAAATGTTACCCCTTGTTTTATTTTCTAGATTCGCCACTGAAAAAACAAACAGTAATCCGTAAGGTGAGAATCGTTATAGTTGTGCCACACGAACAAATCGCCCTTTGGTTGTTTCTTATATCCTCCTTGGTTTCCTCCCCACGCTCCTTCCCCCGTAGTCTGTGATCCACCATTGATGACTTCGAAGCCTGCTTGAGTGTGGACTTCCACGGCAACTCATACACCCACCTGACTCTCCACTCCAAGAATTCTCCTCAAGTCTACTACTACGGATTGACGAGAACTATATATTACCAGTTAGAAACACCCAAATACGCTAAAAACAGGTGTATTCATATGGCTTAGATGTTTCAACGTTTGTGTTATTTTGGTTGATTCTTATTTAGACATTAATCCATGTTTTGCCCATTAAGTGATGTAACTATGTATAACTAGTTTATACCCCGGGAGCGTTCCGGGTTGAGAAATCAAGTAAAGTGAATAAAATTAGAAGTATCTAAACTATAAAAATGACATCTATGTATCAACTTACATTAATTACTTTAAAAAAAAATACCAAAAGATCCATTTCACCTTACAACATCAACAACTAAAACAAAATATTAAGATCTCAAGCAATTCAAGGGGACAGAGATTGTTTAGCACCAATACATTCAGTCAAAGGTCTTTAACTGCATACAATAAGATTTGAGCTATTTCAGAATATGGTAGAAAAACAAAACATAGCAATTACCTGTTGGAGAGCGTCCCGGGTTGAAATATCTAATATGACATAATAAAATATCTAATATGACAAGATAATTAATGACTTGCCAATATATGATTAATGAATATTATTATTATTATTATTATTACTATTATTATTATTATTATTATTATTATTATTATTATTATTATTATTATTTTAAACAAATCTCTACCATAAGTTATCATATTCTAATATAAAAAATGGGTAATTGGGTCGGGTATCACCTAATCTCAGGCCCGACCCAAACCCACAATTTTTTTAAACTAATTCCAAATCTGACACAATACATGTCGGGTTAAAAAAAATAGTCGTTTTTTTCCTCCGTTTTTTATATAGCACTATGGTACTCGTTGGAAAGATAATAAAATGCTCGTTAATTTGGTTTAATTTTTTTCTTTAAAAAATCTCGTATATAAAAGATATTAACGTTCAAAAGTTATGAGAGAAAACATGAGAGAGAAAATAATAAAGTTTTAATATTTACATTTATTATATTTACTCTTACACTCCTTCCCGTGTCCTAGGATGTGTCAAATTGGTCAATGCAAAGCTGCATTGGCAACACTACCTTAAGGTAGCCTAACACTGTTTTTTTTTTTAAATAATAAACAGTTTAATTTCACATAAATTAAAGATAAAACTAAACATGCATTAAACTAAATTAAAAGTTACAATAACTCAACTAAAAGAATATGAAAAATTAAATTTCACGTTTTCAGCTAAGGATGACTTCCAACGTCAGACCGGTCACTCCTTCATGTTTCATATATGTATCAACATTTCGGACATAAGCTTTGTGCCACAAAGCCGCACGTTGACTCGACAACTTGATCTGTACGCACCAAGTTCAATTTAATTTCTACCAACTTATTAATCTTCTCTTCTTTTATTGATCTGTATGCACCAAGTTCGTCAACCAAACTGTTAACGCTAGACAATTCGACGGTTTCTTTTGTTTTCTTGGTTGTTGAGGTACGTGTTATAACTTGTGAAGGCATCATCGGGTGTAAATGAGTAGTAGTTACCGACTTCTGATGACTTTCTTCTCTTGTCGGAATGGCTATTGAAATCCTCACCTATCAATGGGACTTTTCCCCAGTTGTCATGCTTCCATACAATCTCCCATGTATCGACGTGAGTAAAACCTCCCTAATGTTTTTCTTGGTAATAAGTCAACGCCCTTTCATCACTGATAAATCGCTAGATCCACTCAATCGTAGACAATCCTATATGAAAATACAAAAATAAATTATTACAATTAAACTAAAAATTACATATATGTTGTAGAACAACGGTCTATTAGCAACTAATATACAAGTTATATATATATATATATATATGATAACAAGATTATAGAGATAACGTAGAGAAAGAGAAACTGAAGAATGAGAGAACTCTATTTATTCATTACAATATGAAATACAAATGTCTATATTTATAGGCTCTTAGAGTAGTACAAGAGTAATGTAACATGGGAGTTAAGTATATGGAGAGTCACCATGTATGTGGAGAGTCACAATAATTGATACATTCATAACACTCCCCCTTGACTATCCACATCATGAATTAATATATCATTCTTTTAATACGCTTTGTGATGCTGTCTCGTTAAAAACCTTGCCAGGAAAACCCAGTGGGACAAAACCTCAGCTAAGGGAAAAAGAGTGCAGGCCATATTACTATTCCTGATACTTCTGGATCATGTGTGTTGCCTCATTAAAAACCTTACTAAGAAAACCCAATGGGACAAAACTTAGTTAAGGGAAAAGAGTGCAACTTGTATGATACTCCCCCTCATTTGAATATGTAGTCTTTCAGTAACACGTGTCAATCTTCCTTAAAAGTTTCTTAAAGCTTCCGTAGCTAATGAAATGTCGCTCGATTCCTTGAAGTACAATCCTTTATGTTGAGCAATGGCGTATAATCTTCATATGAGATTTTCTGGTACCTCCTCTCGAAAAAAATTATTATATGATCCACTATTGTTGTGTTACATTCTCAACATCTACAAGGCTAACCAAACTTGTTTCCATGGGTTAGAAAAATAAAATCAAACATCATTCATACCTATACTATTTGTTTTAACTCATTCCAATGTCTGCTTGCTTGTCATAGGCTATATCGTGGCAATAAGTTCAAGTGAAAGATATTATAATCATGCATAACTAGCATGACATATACTAATGTGCATATATATTTATCTATGGTACTTCTAGAGTGAAAATCTCTACTTTGCTAGGAGATGAAATGAATAATTTTCCATATCAAGTATATGGACAACCTTTAATGCAATTTAAGTATGAGCTATGTCCATTGTAAAATGTCCCACCATCTTTTCAAGATATACTTTGATGGATTGGTAAACATATCATTGCACATATACTCGAATTGTAGGTCAAGCAACAAGTGCACTATGTCAATGACTTTCAAAAATCCCCCTTGTAAAAGTTCTACAGAGTCTCTTGATAATGCTCAGACATCATCATGTAAACTGCGAGTGAACTTTTAAAAGAGAACTTTTGATAAAAGCTGGATAATACTATCAAGCTTATGTTGCTCTTTATTGGGATATCTCATGAGTTTTACAACACTCAACCCCTTATTTTAGTCCATACATATTTTATTACCTTTACATAATACTTCTTAAGGTATTGATATCAATGCTGCAGGAATCATCAATCCACAAAGGACTTTTCCATCTTGACCAATTACACAAGTGCATTCACTATTCGATTGGAAAAACAATAACATCTATTTCTCCAATATATATTGTACCATTCTAAGACATTGAAGTATCATAATCACCAGGTTCAGTTTATTACCTGTGGTGTATTTGTGCACAAGAATTACATCCTACGATGTTCCATATTACCTTTTAAGCACTTGGTTGCTTTAGGATACTCATGAGGAGTTCCACTTATATTCAATTCAATCATATAAAACATAAAGTATTCAGAATTGAATTTGTTTATTCCGATCATAATGTTCTCGAGAACTTACATCACAAGATTTTGACACATTAAATCCTTCATCAATTATTTTCATGTAAACTTTCAGTGTCAAGTGAATCATGATATTTATTAGACGCATTTCAATTCTCTCTTTGCATTACCAGACTAATAACATAATGAAAAATCATTGTATCCACCACTGGAGAATGCGTCTCCTCATAATCAATTATGGGTCTTTTGCAGAATTCTTGTGCCACCAATTTTAGCTTATATCATTTTCTTTTCAAATGTTGATTCGCACAAAAGACTTTTCGTATCTATATGTTGTACAACTTTTGTTGTATGGAATACTGGTCCAAAACTTTCATTTTCAATAGAGAATTCAACTCTGCTGTATTTGCGTCTTTCCATTTTGGCCAATCATTTCTTTGTATTCATTTATAGGCAGATCTTAAATCTTGATCCTCATTTCAAGCGCTACATTATATACAATTTATAACGACATCGAATTGATTTCGATTCCATACGTTTCGTAGACATGATACTATATAACGAGATCTCTTTATTTTCAGGTACCTGAGGTTCTTCTGGAACCATCATGTCTAATGTCTCTTCAAGAGACCTTTTTACTATAACCTTGACTTGACCATCTTTCTTACTTGATCCAATTTCTCGAGGATTTTTATTCTTTGGAATCGACTAGTCTACCACGCTTCAGGCATGCAGTAGGCTTATTGCCAATATATGATTGTCCTTCCTAGAAACTCATCTTAAATGGAGCATTAACAGTTGGTATATGTGACTTGATTAGCTATTCATCATATTTAGGTCAGTTAATGCGTCTGGTAATTAATTCGCTAATCTCTTGTGAATGAATTATCCTTTGAACTTCTTGTTCACATTGTTTAGTACGAGGATCAATGATATTTCATTCTAACACATTTCTATTACCAACTGCCTTTTATCTCCCCCTGATGTTGGGAATGTTAATCCATTGATATGGATATCAATTAATTGATATATAAATAAATCTCTTGTTGAAAGCTCTATAAATCATCATATATCCCCAATCACCTTTTAGGGTGCCATCTCCATGCGTCGTGGTGGATCAATATCAATATATGTCGCACAACAAAAAATCTTAGATGAGCAATATTTAGTTCCTGACCAAAAACCAACTATAATGGGGAGAAACTATTACCACGTATTGGCTTGATGTGAATAAATGTTACTGTATGTAAAATCACATTTAATCAAATATAAACATGAACTTTTGCTCTCATAATCATTGACGTTGCAATCAATAGTAGACGTTTAGTGATCATTTCAATGAAAGCAATATTTAGGAATTGAATTCACCAAATATGTCATTTTGGAATAATGTGCTTGATATCTTATCAGCTACGCCATATATCACATAAACTTCAGGTTGTGCACTTGATAACCATTTAGACGATGCATCGATTTTAAATACTAAATGGTATCATGTTAGGATATGTGTATCCTTTAATCAATTCCAAATATATTTTTTCGCTTAAGAGCAACTCAGACTGAAGAATCTTTAAGTTCTTCATTATGTTCACATCATCATCGACTCGGTGTGGTCTTACCGGTCATGCCAGCTAATTAAATAATTATCATCCATAAACTAAACTTCTAGTTTATGATCAAATATGTATTACTTGCACGTATGTAATACAAAACATAAGATTTGAGAGTATGCATTGAATCTTCAAACCATCATCTCATTATTAACATGACCATCATTACAATTCCAAATGGTCGATATCATCATTACAAATTTCTCAATTATCTCCATGATCATTACCTTTACAATGATCAATATGTAGTCATATTCACTTCAGGGAATGGAGTATAAACAAAACAAGCTTCATAACTTTTCATTATTTACTCGATCACAATAATATGAAATGATTTCAAACTTTTCATACTCTCTTAATGATATGGTTACTTCATGAGCACATCTCATATGTGACAAATTATTAGACATGTTGCACTCTTTCTTGTCTAATACACAACAACAAATACGAGAGAATAATATATCTTATTCTCGTATAATTACTTCCTTAGTGTGTCACTTCTTGTGGTTGATTTCAATATTAACATTGTTGATCTTATTATCAACATGATGATCATTACAATTTCCTCATTTAGTATTAACATGGGTGATCTTTTTATGAACATGATGATCATTACAACTTCCTCATTTACTATGATTATAACATCTATAACGATCATTTTGTAATCATCATATTATTAACAAAGCTGATCTCATTAACATGAGCAACATGAGAATTTATTGTAGTTACCATAATCACGATTTTTACACCGATTATTATAGCATCGCATTCACTTTATGGAATGAGATAGAATCTGAAAACATTCATGGATATTCATTCCTTTTTTTTGGACGGATATAAAGTCACTTCAAACCTTTCACCCAATTTTAATGACATTGCTACTTCAAGAGCATATTTGAGGTTTGACAAACAAACAAAATTTGTTTTATCCAATTTCCGTCATATATAAACTTTTCTTCACATAACATCCATGGAAAAGTAATTATATGTCCAAGTCATATAATATTATCGGCCCAACATCTTACGACCTTTTATAACATGATAATGAGATTCAAGGTGTATGACACTTTGGATGTCAAATGTAAATATTTCATGAGAGTGAAAATAATCCATAACTTTGTTTTATTTGTTCTGTTCAATGCTAAGTAAATGATAACATATGAAATACAAGATAGTCAATTGTATACATAATCCAACACATGATGTTATAACATGTTACCAAATAAAACAAGTTATGATACAATCTTTGTGAAATAAAGTTTCATCATTTATAAGAAAAACATATAATTTATGTATTAGTTTATCAAGATATATAGCCTTTTCATTACAAACATTTCAAATATCAAAATATAAGCATGAATTTAACATTCACAAATATCCATAGAAACTATATACAACTCCCAACATTTTAGATACCATAATATAAAACAGTTATATGCTACCCATCTATTATGTAATTGTCTTAATCTTGAAATAAGATAACTAAAGTCGTTATTAATAGTCTTGACGTCTTATATCACCAAAAGCTATTAAATTTTTTTAGCTTAAACCAAAGAAATTAAATCAACATTATTAACAACTAATGTCTCGTTAATCCCACATTGGTGTTTCATGTTAAAGAGATAAATAATATTACTATAATGACATATTAATAGCACATAATGACTATAAAGCATACTTTATGATTGCTTGACATCAAATTAATACATTAATGGAATGTAAACGACAAATTAGACATTATGTATAAAAGATAAGTTTATACATATGAAATGATTTATTTTTTGAATGAAATTGAAGATAGAAATTTAATATAATACTAAAAGGGATTAAATTAAATTTATAAAATAGGCTAGCATTTCATTAATCACCTCATTTTGTTTCTTTCTTTATTGTGTCACAAAGATGTAGAGACTTAATTATGTAACATGCCATGATATATAATACAAAGTAATAATATACCCATTTTACTTAAAAGAGAATAAATATTTTTCAGCTTTTATTTAATATGCTATTCAATGTGTTAGAAAATCTCTTTTTTTTTATTAGAATTCTTATATTGATAGTAAAGATTTGTCAAACAAGTGAACAACATATCCGCATAATTTTTGATCTAAACATATAGGAATTGCAATAGAACTAATGTTCGGCAAATAAATAAAAAAAATCTCTAACATAACCCAATATTGTATGAATTACGATATGGATTTTGTTTGAAACAAACTCGAGTTACCTTATCATAATATGATCCACTCCAAAAGCAATTCGTGCTGATAACTAGGGGTGTAAATGACACGTAGCGGCTCGAGAGCTATCCGGGATCGGCTTGGTAAAAAGCCCGAATGAGCCGAGCCTTAACGAGCTCGAGCTCGAGCCTGAAATATGGCTCGTTTAGTTATCGAGCCCGAGCTCGAGCCCTAGATACAAAGCTCTATTGGGCTCGCGAGCCTAAACGAGCCCAAACATAATTATAAGTTATTTATATATCTTTTATAATTTATAGCCCACATCTCCAAAGCCCAAGTCCTTATTTCATAGGCCCATTTAATAACACCCGTGAGCCGAGCTTTTGCGATCTCAAGCCGAGCTTTGAGCTCGTTTGAGATTGTTCTCAAATCACCTCGAGCCGAGCCGAGCCGAGCTCGAGCTTTTGATTTTGCTAGCGAGCCGAGCTCGAGCTTAGGATTGTAGGCTCGAACCGAGCCGAGCTCGAGCCCGAGCTTCATAAAACCATAACGAGCCGAGCTCGAGCCCAGTCAGGCTCGGGCTCGGCTCGGCTCGTTTACACCCCTACTGATAACGTGTTGTAGAACAACGGTCTATTAGCAACTAATATACAAGTTATATATATATATATATATGATAACAAGATTATAGAGATAACGTAGAGAAAGAGAAAATGAAGAATGAGAGAACTCTATTTATTCATTACAATATGAAATACAAATGCCTTTATTTATAGGCTCTTAGAGTAGTACAAGAGTAATGTAACATGGGAGTTAAGTATATGGAGAGTCTACCATTATACTACTTCTCACTTTTCAAAGCTCCAAAGTGCGTAATTCAGCAATTAGAGAAGCTACGTAAACAGTTTTTTTGGGGGAGGAGACGAAGATAAAAGAAAAACTTCATGGGTTTGTTGGGATAGGGTTGTTGGGCCGACGGATAAAGGGGGCATTGGGTTGGGAAAGCTGGAACACATGAACTTGAGTCTACTTACAATGTGGTGGTGAAGGTACAAGATGGAAGGCACGCGTTTATGGAGGAAATTGGTGTATGTAATTCATACATCTTCCAGGTCATGATCGTATTTACCGATTAAAGGTTCGAGTTCTGGAGAATGGGGATCTATTATCAAGATTGAAAAGGATTACAATGCTGTCAACAAAAGTATCACGGGTTTAATCAAGGGTGGGTTGGGAGACAGTGGCGGATCCTGTGACATCCGTCACTTTTCTTTGTATTTTTCTTATGATTCGATGTACGTTAAACCACAATAAATGAAACGTTACATTTTCATCATTTTCGAATGTTTAAAAAATATTCTGTGACACATACGGGTTCGTTTAATCATAACATGAGTTAAGAATAATAAAATAATAGTTAGAACTTGTCTAGAAAAATAAATGCTTGGGACGGGGTTCGAACCCGCGTCCCAAGCCGGTTCAATACATGCTTCAACCAACTAGGCTACATCAACACATCTGTTTGAATCTCACGTTTCATCATCTTATACCATGTTTATTTCAGATCAGTTGACTTGAAAAAGTCAACTGACGCGTTCCATCATCATCAATCAACTTCCATGACGCGTAATTGATCCGAATAAGGAATGGAATTGATGTAATTGACTGAGTCGCACCCCTTATTGCACATAAATTCAGTCAAGACTTTCCAATTATCGACCAATTACCGCGTTATCGTCGTCAATCGAGTCAAAGTTACCAAATCAACAACCGGACCTTTACCCTATAAATTGAACACCTCAATCCCATCACAACTCGCCGAATTACCTTTCTACACTCTCAAATTTTTGTTAAACAAGCTGATATCGAAGCCTTGATCGTCTTTTTGACGTTTTTCTTGACCGAGCTTAATACCGATCATAGTGTCGTGTAAGTCCGTTTTTTTATGGTTTTACTAATCGGCCCTACTCGATCAATAGCCCCAAAGATTCAGGGGCTATTGATCAACAATTGTGATGATTTGAAAATTAGGGCACGATATGGTTGAGAATTAGGGAAGAACACATGAAACAGTTAGCATATATAATTATTTTGAATCGATTAATACACAACCAACTGGTGTAGACCAGTTGGTTTACACGCGTGATGTAGGGAACCAAACCGGCCAGTGGCCAGGGTTCGAATCCCACGCACAACAATCCTTTTTCTTTCATTTAATCATTAACCTAATAAACCTATATAATTAATTTAAATCTAATATATTTCGTTCTCAGGGTGTGGCTCCGTTGGTGGCCACGCTTGTGATAAAACCCGAACCGTCCAGAGGCCCGGGTTCGATTCCCATAACCAACAAATATTTTCTTGCCTTTTTTTTATATATATTTAATACATTAAATCTTTTAAAAATCAGTTTTAAATACTAAAAGTGGTTTATAAATTTTACAAAAATTATTATATGATCTTCAAATGATAAAGTTCATCATCCAATTTTTAGTTTTTTAAAATAATTTATCTAATATATATTATAAATATTACAAGTTTATTCATTTAAAATTATAAAATTCAATAAAAATATCTAAACGATTTTATAAAATTCCACAAAAATTACACTAAACTTTTATGACAATAAACATTTCAGAAATTATTTTTAATTCAGAAAAACCGGTCAATTTTTATTTTTAATGAATTTTTGTTAGTTTTAATCATAAATAAATCATAATAAATTCATTTTTCAATATTTTTGCACCAAAATTTTATATAAATTATTTCTAACTATCTAGAACTGAAATACAATTTTTAATTCAGAAATTCTTTGATTTTAATATTTTTAGATATTAAAGTCATATTTTGACAATTTGAAATAATTAGATTAAATATTCTATTTTCAAGAAAATAATTTTATAAAAATTATTTCCATACATAAAACCTTATGTTGTGACTATATTCAACTTAAAATTTTACCAAGAGACTTTTATTTATTTATTTATTAAATTTCTCATAATTAATAAACAATTTGTTTAATAAACAAATAAACGTTTATCCCCAATTCGAAACCCTAGAATTACATGTATTCTAGAGTTATTCCCTTACACATTATCAAATTCTTTAGGTTGATCATTTTTGGGGTAATCTCAATTCAAATCTCGTTGCCCAGTTAAATTCCAAGCTATTACGTGAACAGTGAGTATTTCCTATCCCCTTTTCGCTTTCATTCACTTTTGGGGTGTTACATGTACACTTATACAAAATACACATACAAGTTCACATTTTTACAATACAATTCTAGTACATTGTGCATTTGCTTACATACGTGCTTTATGCTTAGACATTACATGTAGAATACATTTGTACTTAGTGAAATCATTAACCATGTACAAGCCGACCTTAACATTGGATAGTGCTATTTGGATTGACAACCCGCCTAGATTGATTCTCCCCCTTTTTCATCGGAGAATCCGTGGCCATTGTTAAGTTATCACCCATTTATTGGATGAGTACACCACCGTTCATACAGTACATTATACAGTCACAGGGTTGATTTCGCTCATTTGTATGATACATAGTTTACATATTTGCACTGTAGCATGCACTTGAATTGTATATCTTTTTAACTTACTATATATATATATATATCAAAACTAGGAATGCTCACCAACATTTCTTATGTTGACCAAACCTATTTTTGTACATGTTTCAGGTGCAGTTTGATCTAGTGCTTTAGCAAGAGACATTTAGTGCCTTATTTAAATTCAGTTATTTCAATATTTACATTTCATTTAGACAATGTATTTTCCATTTCCATGTAAGACAATTTTGGTTTATTCAATAATATTTACATTTTAGTACCATGTGCTTTTGAACAATCGTCACTACGTGACACCTCGATGATTCCGCCATCGGTTGGGGTGTTACAGATTGGTATCAGAGCCATGGTTATAGGGAATTAGGTTATTAGAATGCCTTTTAGCCTAGACTATAACCGAATTTCAACTTTCAGGTACAACATTTCCTAATTTATCATTCCCCTCATTTCCCTCCACTTTCCTTCCTCAATCTTTCCCCTTCTTCTCCATTTCTCCTCATCTTTTCATCATGGTGTATAGAGATGGTGTCCTACAAGGAGTGGAAAGACTACTTCATCATGGAGCGGGAGCAGTACCTTTTATGAAGACACTCTTAGGCATAATGCCTACTCTTATTTTTGCTCCTTCAAAGTTGTTGAACTTTAATGAGTGTGAAAAAGGACACGTGCAATCTGGAAGGGTTGATGCCTGTACACTGGGTTTTCTGGCATAGGCAAGCATAGCGCATAAATCCATTTACGGACCTGTTATGCTTACCTGGGGATTCCTGGGGTGAGTGTCCACTTATAGGCTAAAGCATGTCTTCTTTGATCACCATTGGGCTCAACTTCTTTGAAAAGTCAACGTTCTTGTTGGGCTTTATAGCTAGACAAGGGCAATCCAAGCATGTTATGCAAATATTTCAAATGATATACTCCTATTTCACATACAATATCTTGTATTCATAATCATTTATGCAATTATACATTTACATTTATTAATCTCATAATTTTTCATTGACTGCCTTGTAGATGTCTGCTCGCCGTATGCTCCGTGATGCTAGCCAACGCACTGTTCGTGCTTCTGGACAACGTTCTGATCGTCGCCTTGCTTCTCTAGTTGCTGAGCAAATTGCTGCAGTGATTCCAAATCTTGTTAGTGAGTTAACCCAAAACAACAACAGTGCCAACACAGAGGGTGCAACTCAATTCCGGTGCACATTCAAACACTTCAACTCATGCAACCCCACGAAGTTTACTGGGGAGGAAGGTGCTACTGGCCTCCTCCAATGGTTTGAAAGTATGGAAAGTACCTTCGTGAACAGCGAGTGTCCTGATGACCTCCGCGTTCGCTATGCTACCAGTGTCCTTCAAAAGGGGGCATTGACCTGGTGGAATGGTGAAAAGCGTAATCGGGGCGCTGATGTTGCTCTATCCTTGTCTTGGGCTGAGGTCAAGGAACTCATGATCGCCAAATTCTGCCCTAGGAATGAAATGAGGAAACTAGAGGAAGAGTTCCATGGGTTGAAACAAGACAGTGGTGAAAATCTTGCGTACAACACTCGATATCATGAGCTCAGCATTGTGGTTCCACACATGGTTACCCCGGTCTCTCGAGCAATCGAGAAATATATTGAGGGATTTCCTGACCTAATTCAAGATGTAGTCATTGGAAGCAGACCCACTACGGTGGAAGAAGCCATCCAGCTTGCAGCCTCCTTGACTGACAAGCACGTCAAAAAGGGAAATTTGGTTAGGAAAGGAACCAAGAAACCAGCTGAGAAGACCCCCATCCCTACTACTGAATCATCAAGAGTTGTTGTAGACAATACCGGTTCCAGCACTAGGAAACGGAAGTCCAGGGGTAGAAACTATGCTGTTGTAGCCCCAGTAACTCAGGCTCCAATAGCCCAGGCTCCAATAGCTCAGGCTCCTCCTGTTAAGAAGGTTTATAGTGGAAACTTACCCAAGTGTGCCACCTGTCAGTACCATCACCCCGCAAATTTTCCTTGTCGCCACTGTACCACCTGTGGTAGGTACGGTCATGTAGCTGCCACATGTCGATCAGTGTTTCGACCTCAACCAATCAATGCTCAACCTGTTAACCCTCAACCTGTTAACCCTCAACCAGCCAACCCTCAACCAGCTCGCCAAAACACACAACCTATAGCATATGGTTGAGCTTGCTTCAATTGTGGTGATCCAAACCACCTTAGAAATCAATGTCCAGCACTTGTCCCAGCAAACCGTGCAGCAAACCCAGTGGCTCGTGGTAGGGCTTTCAACATCAATGCAGCAGAAGCCCAGGAAGCAAATGATGTGGTGAATGGTACGTTTTTACTTGATGGTTGTTATGCTTCAATTTTATTTGATACTGGTGCGGATAAAAGTTTTGTGTCGTTGATGTGTTGTAAAACACATGCATTTTTTCTTAGCATTTTAATAGTTTTTCGAGTCATTTATTTATTATTTTAGGGAGTTTATAGTATGGTTTTGAGTATTTGGTAATTTTATAGGTTGTATATATTTTTAGTATTTTTAGTTATTATTTATGCAATTTTTGGTGATTTTAGATGTTCGGCGAAAAAAGGACTTGAATTGAAGAAATAATATCAAGAACCGAACACTCGGGCTCGAGCGTTGAAGATAAAAGAAGTTTATTTTGAAGAGCTATGAAGAATTGGGCCAAGAATGATTATTAGTTGAAGAATTAAGCTAATTGGACCAAGAAAAATGAAGCCCAAGTGAAAGAAACAAGCCAAGCCCAAAGCTGATTAGACCCATGTTGCTGATTCAGTCCTCATACCCCATGAGGAGAAAGGCTGAACTCCTCATGGGGCATGAGGGGCATGTCTGATGGAAATAATGATTTTTATTGGAATTTTGGTATTTTTCAAGGGGATAACTCACAAAAAAAAAAACCCTAATTCGTGGAGGCAAGCAAGGGGACGAATTTGAGAGCTCCAAAGGAGGGTTTTGAGTATCTTGAAGAGATCCATTCATCCCGGTTAATGCTCGTACGATTAAGAACAATTCTTGAAGCGAAAATCATGAAGATGCAAGGCTAATCATCTTGCGGTTTCTCCGGGTGAACGATTTGGTTATTTTATCAATTGTTTTATGTTTGATACTTATTACTTGGATTAGATTTTGTGAACACCTTAAGGTTCTTTGCATCTAATTGTATGTTTGACTGATCTAGACAGTTTGGTTGATTAATATTATTGCATTATGTTATCGTATCTTGGTTTTCTTGCACTAGGATTAATTTAACTTTGCAATTAATGTTATGATAGCTGAATTGGGTTGAACAACTTAAACAAAGTCATGTCTATGTGATTTCCTAGATAGTGTATTAACATAATTCAGTTGATAATTACCGAATCAGAAACCCGGAGTGACCGTTTTTCCATATTATTGTCTTTTATAAAACTCTATTATCACTTTGTTTGCAGCACTTTTACATTCAACTTCATAAAAATTAGTTTAGTTAATCTTAAGTTAATTAGTAATTAGTAAATTAGCACTTTCCACAAACTCCCTGAGGTTCGACAACCGTACTTCCTATACTGCAGTCAGTTGTAGCTAAGGAGAAGTTTTTATTTAGTTTTTGATTAGCACTTCGACACGCGATCAGTTGTTAGCATTCGAACCTTTATTATCTCACACTCGCTCTAGATTAGGAGCGCCTTTCACTGTCGAGGTCGCGGATGGTAAACCCATCTCAATTGATTCCATCATCCAGGGTTGTACTCTTAGCCTTAACGAACATAACTTCACCATTGATCTCATACCCATGAAATTGGGAAGCTTTGATGTTATCGTTGGTATGGACTGGCTTTCTAAACATCATGCTGAAGTTGTCTGCTTTGAGAAATTTATTCGGTTTCCTCTCGCATCGGGTGACTTTTTACGGGTTTATGGTGAGAAACCATCCAGTGGTCTTAAACTCATGTCCTGCACTCAAGCACAAAAATATCTACGCAAGAAATACGTAGCTTTCCTGGCCCATATTGTGGAAAAGAAAGGTAAAGACAAGAGTATCCAAGATGTTCCTGTTGTTCGTGAATTTCCCAAAGTCTATCCTGATGACTTACCTGGACTACCACCAGTGCGTCCTGTTGAATTTCGTATTGATCTTGTACCTGGTGCTACGCCCGTTGCAAAATCTCCGTACCGCCTTGCACCTTCCGAGATGCAAGAACTTGCGAGTCAACTTCAAGAGTTGGCAGACAAGGGTTTCATTCGCCCCAGTTCATCACCTTGGGGAGCTCCAGTCTTATTTGTAAAGAAGAAGGATGGATCTTTCCGAATGTGTATTGATTATCGGGAGCTGAATAAACTCACCATTAAAAACCGGTACCCTTTACCCCGCATTGATGACCTCTTTGATCAACTTCAAGGTTCGACTTGCTTCTCAAAGATCGATCTTCGTTCGGGATATCATCAACTACGAGTCCATGAAGACGATATTCCAAAGACTGCTTTCCGTACACGCTATGGGCATTACGAGTTCATGGTTATGCCTTTTGGACTAACGAATGCACCCGCTGTCTTCATGGATCTCATGAATCGCGTGTGCAAACCCTTCTTGGATAAGTTCGTAATCGTTTTCATCGATGACATTCTCATTTACTCTAAAACCAAATCAGCCCACGAGCAACACCTTAGACAAATTTTGAGCCTTTTAAAGAATGAACAATTGTATGCCAAATTCTCCAAGTGTGAATTTTGGCTTAAGGAAGTTCAATTTTTGGGACACATTATCAGTGATAAGGGTATACACGTGGATCCAGCTAAGATTGAGGCTGTTAAGAATTGGATTACACCCAAGTCTCCCACGGAAATTCGCTCTTTTCTTGGCTTAGCGGGTTACTATCGTCGATTTATTCTCAACTTCTCCAAGATTGCCTTACCTCTCACTTCCTTGACCCATAAGGATAAACCATATGTATGGGGACCCAGTCAGGAAGAAGCATTCCAAACATTGAAGCAGAAACTGTGTGATGCTCCAATCCTCACTTTACCTGACGGCAATGAGGATTTCGTGGTTTACTGTGATGCCTCTAACCAAGGTCTTGGTTGTGTTCTCATGCAACAAGGCAAGGTTATAGCATATGCATCACGACAACTGAAAAACCATGAGAAAAATTACACTACCCATGATCTTGAACTCGGAGCGGTCGTTTTCGCGCTTAAGATTTGGCGGCACTATTTATACGGTACAAAATGTGTAATCTTCACTGATCACAAGAGTCTTCAACACATTTTCAACCAGAAAGATCTAAATATACGACAACGACGATGGGTCGAGTTGTTAAACGACTACGACTGCGAGATTCGCTACCATCCTGGCAAGGCGAATGTTGTAGCCGATGCCCTTAGTCGTAAAGGTCATGCCCAGCTTTATTGTGCTCAGGTCCAGTCTGATATCAAACTCCGCATCATTGAAGCCCAACATGTCTCTGTTACTGAGGGCAACATGTACGAAGAAATGTCGTGTGGAGCCGAAAATCAGTTGGAAACCAAAAATGGTTTACTTTATTTCATGAACCGTCTTTGGATCCCTGATCGTGACAACCTGCGTACCTTCCTCATGGACGAGTCCCATAAGTCTCGTTACTCCATTCACCCTGGTGCAGATAAGATGTATCAGGATCTGCGTACTTTGTATTGGTGGCCCGGTATGAAGAAGGACATAGCTCTTTATGTGGCTAAATGCCTTACTTGTTCCAAGGTCAAAGCTGAGCACCAACGTCCATCTGGTTTACTTGTGCAACCAGAAATTCCAGTGTGGAAGTGGGAGAACATTGCTATGGACTTCATCACGAAGCTTCCACGCACCACTCGTGGGCATGACAGTATCTGGATTATCGTCGATCATTTGACCAAATCTGCTCACTTCCTACCCATTCGTGAGAGCTACACAGCTGAGAAACTGGCTAAGATCTACATCAGTGAGATTGTCAGCCGTCATGGTATTCCGCTAGACATTATTTCCGATCGTGATAGCTGGTTTACTTCTCGCTTCTGGCAGACATTTCAGTCCGCACTTGGTACACAACTGAATCTTAGCACGGCTTATCACCCACAGACGGATGGTCAAACTGAGCGAACCATCCAAACATTGGAGGATATGCTTCGAGCGTGCATCATCGACTTTGGTGGTAATTGGGACACGCACTTACCCTTGGTTGAGTTCTTGTATAATAACAGCTACCATTCCAGTATTAACATGGCACCGTTTGAGGCGCTTTATGGTCGCAAATGTCGTTCCCCTGTGTGTTGGAGCGAGGTCGGTGAAACACAAATCACCGGTCCCGAACTGATACAAGAAACGACAGACAAAATTCTTCGCATTCGTGAGAACTTGCAAGTTGCTCGAAGCAGACAAAAGAGCTATGCCGATCAAAGGCGCAAGCCTCTAGAATTTCAAGCCGGAGACATGGTACTTCTCAAGGTTTCACCTTGGAAGGGTATATTTCGATTTGGAAAGAAAGGGAAACTTGCACCACGGTTTGTAGGCCCTTTTAAGATCCTTGAACGAATTGGGAAGGTGGCTTACAAGCTCGATTTACCACCAGAGCTCAGTAATGTCCATCCAACCTTTCACGTTTCAAATCTTAAGAAGTGTTTGGCTGAAGATAACCTCCATGTTCCTTTGGAGGATATCCAGATTGACGAGTTGATGCGCTTCATAGAGAAACCTGTGGAGATTATGGATCGAGATGTCAAGACACTTAAGCGAAGCCGAATTCCAATTGTCAAAGTTCGTTGGGAATCCAAACGAGGCCCAGAGTTTACTTGGGAGCGTGAGGATCAAATGATGTCAAAGTATCCTCATCTTTTTCCAGAGACTACCACTTGAAGGAATTTCGGGACGAAATTTCTAAAAGTAGGGGATGCTGTGACATCCGTCACTTTTCTTTGTATTTTTCTTATGATTCGATGTACGTTAAACCACAATAAATGAAACGTTACATTTTCATCATTTTCGAATGTTTAAAAAATATTCTGTGACACATACGGGTTCGTTTAATCATAACATGAGTTAAGAATAATAAAATAATAGTTAGAACTTGTCTAGAAAAATAAATGCTTGGGACGGGGTTCGAACCCGCGTCCCAAGCCGGTTCAATACATGCTTCAACCAACTAGGCTACATCAACACATCTGTTTGAATCTCACGTTTCATCATCTTATACCATGTTTATTTCAGATCAGTTGACTTGAAAAAGTCAACTGACGCGTTCCATCATCATCAATCAACTTCCATGACGCGTAATTGATCCGAATAAGGAATGGAATTGATGTAATTGACTGAGTCGCACCCCTTATTGCACATAAATTCAGTCAAGACTTTCCAATTATCGACCAATTACCGCGTTATCGTCGTCAATCGAGTCAAAGTTACCAAATCAACAACCGGACCTTTACCCTATAAATTGAACACCTCAATCCCATCACAACTCGCCGAATTACCTTTCTACACTCTCAAATTTTTGTTAAACAAGCTGATATCGAAGCCTTGATCGTCTTTTTGACGTTTTTCTTGACCGAGCTTAATACCGATCATAGTGTCGTGTAAGTCCGTTTTTTATGGTTTTACTAATCGGCCCTACTCGATCAATAGCCCTAAAGATTCAGGGGCTATTGATCAACAATTGTGATGATTTGAAAATTAGGGCACGATATGGTTGAGAATTGGGGAAGAACACATGAAACAGTTAGCATATATAATTATTTTGAATCGATTAATACACAACCAACTGGTGTAGACCAGTTAGTTTACACGCGTGATGTAGGGAACCGAACCGGCCAGTGGCCAGGGTTCGAATCCCACGCACAACAATCCTTTTTCTTTCATTTAATCATTAACCTAATAAACCTATATAATTAATTTAAATCTAATATATTTCGTTCTCAGGGTGTGGCTCCGTTGGTGGCCACGCTTGTGATAAAACCCGAACCGGCCAGAGGCCCGGGTTCGATTCCCATAACCAACAAATATTTTCTTGCCTTTTTTTATATATATTTAATACATTAAATCTTTTAAAAATCAGTTTTAAATACTAAAAGTGGTTTATAAATTTTACAAAAATTATTATTTGATCTTCAAATGATAAAGTTCATCACCCAATTTTTAGTTTTTCAAAATAATTTATCTAATATATATTATAAATATTACAAGTTTATTCATTTAAAATTATAAAATTCAATAAAAATATCTAAACGATTTTATAAAATTCCACAAAAATTACACTAAACTTTTATGACAATAAACATTTCAGAAATTATTTTTAATTCAGAAAAACCGGTCAATTTATATTTTTAATGAATTTTTGTTAGTTTTAATCATAAATAAATCATAATAAATTCATTTTTCAATATTTTTGCACCAAAATTTTATATAAATTATTTCTAAATATCTAGAACTGAAATACAATTTTTAATTCAGAAATTCTTTGATTTTAATATTTTTAGATATTAAAGTCATATTTTGACAATTTGAAATAATTAGATTAAATATTTTTTTTTCAAGAAAATAATTTTATAAAAATTATTTCCATACATAAAACCTTATGTTGTGACTATATTCAACTTAAAATTTTACCAAGAGACTTTTATTTATTTATTTATTAAATTTCTCATAATTAATAAACAATTTGTTTAATAAACAAATAAACGTTTATCCCCAATTCGAAACCCTAGAATTACATGTATCCTAGAGTTATTCCCTTACACATTATCAAATTCTTTAGGTTGATCATTTTTGGGGTAATCTCAATTCAAATCTCGTTGCCTAGTTAAATTCCAAGCTATTACATGAACAGTGAGTATTTCCTATCCCCTTTTCGCTTTCATTCACTTTTGGGGTGTTACATGTACACTTATACAAAATACACATACAAGTTCACATTTTTACAATAAAATTCTAGTACATTGTGCATTTGCTTACATACGTGCTTTATGCTTAGACATTACATGTAGAATACATTTGTACTTAGTGAAATCATTAACCATGTACAAGCCGACCTTAACATTGGATAGTGCTATTTGGATTGACAACCCGCCTAGATTGATTCTCCCCCTTTTTCATCGGAGAATCCGTGGCCATTGTTAAGTTATCACCCATTTATTGGATGAGTACACCACCGTTCATACAGTACATTATACAGTCACAGGGTTGATTTCGCTCATTTGTATGATACATAGTTTACATATTTGCACTGTAGCATGCACTTGAATTGTATATCTTTTTAACTTACTATATATATATATATATATCAAAACTAGGAATGCTCACCAACATTTCTTATGTTGACCAAACCTATTTTTGTACATGTTTCAGGTGCAGTTTGATCTAGTGCTTTAGCAAGAGACATTTAGTGCCTTATTTAAATTCAGTTATTTCAATATTTACATTTCATTTAGACAATGTATTTTCCATTTCCATGTAAGACAATTTTGGTTTATTCAATAATATTTACATTTTAGTACCATGTGCTTTTGAACAATCGTCACTACGTGACACCTCGATGATTCCGCCATCGGTTGGGGTGTTACAGATCCAGAAATTTTTTCTAATGATGTCACTATTTTAGAGATTCTAATTTTGTAGAGCCGGGCATAAATATTTTCGGGTGGATCGGTTTGACGGTTCAGGTCAGGTAAGGTTGATCACATAATAAAAATATTATACAATAATAATAAAAATCGTCATTAAAAATTAAAAAAAAAACACATAATATAAATTCGAAGGTCTTATGAGCCCCCTGAGCCCCTACGGGGTTGGCGTTGTAAGGATTGGTCGTTTTGTGCGTCTTTAACGCACACGACCAGAGCCATTTCTTCATTTTCGGTCTAGCGAGTCATTTTGAAGGTGTGGGTTTTGTTGATGTTGAACTGTGTTTTCATCACCGTGGTATAATGGTTTATGTACAAAAAAAAATCTCAACCGTATTGCATGTGAAATTCAATATTTCGAACGGTTAGATGAAACCAATTTTAATGCACATAATTATTTTTTACCGTGTTGGTAGGACGGTTTATGAAAAATCTAACCGTTTGGTGATAAAACCGTGTGAATTAAAAAAAACAAAGATTAAGATTTGAATTTAAATAAAAATAAATAAAATAATCAGTGGAGTGCTGCCTCCAAAAAAATGTATCGGTGAAGTGATGTGGCAGTGCATGATTGGTTGAAATCAGTTAAGTGAAAAGTGAATCATATAAGCGTCCCTTCTCCCCTAATGGGCTTAATAGTGGAGTGGCCTTGTAAAAGGTTATATTTTTATCTACTTAAAAATTAGAGTTGAGCACATTTAACTGGAATTGGGTTGGGTCTAATGTAGTCACCATAAAAAAACATTGATGTCACTCGAAAAACTATGCATACATGTATATGTACAACTGAAAAAAGACTGTTGTCCCGGGACTACGTCCCGAACAACATGCCTCCGCCCATGTTGGGAGATGGTAATTCAATTCGGTTATGGGTGGATCTTTGGGTTGGGAATGCACCACTTATGGATCAGTTTCCTAAGCTATTTCTGCTCGAAACAAGCAAGTCTTGTTCCGTAGTAGAGAGGGCTCAAAGGGTGGGAGGGATTGGGATGGGAAATTGGCATTGGAAGCGTCAACCGGTACAAGTTAATGAACGAAGGCAGCTGCAAGATCTGGAAAACCTGATGGCGAATGTTCAACTCTCGTTTGCAGCGGACAACTGGAAATGGACACTACTAAAAAACTGGACTATTTCCGACCAAGGTTTTGGTCGGAAACTGGTCGGAAAACAGCGTTTCCGACCAGTTTCCGACAAAGTGTCTTTTGTCTGAAAAATCTAGTCGGTAAATTTTTCCGACAAGTTTCCGATAAAATTTCCGACAAAGTTCCGACAAAAAAGCGTGAAAGATTCTCCGACAAAATTCCGACTAGTTTCCGATAGAACTTTTCCGACTAGTTTCTGATGAACTTTTCCGACCAGTTTCCGATGAACTTTTCCGACCAGTTTCCGACAAAACAATGTGTCAACTTTTCTGACAAAATTCCGAGCAGTTTTTTATCAGTTTTTCTGACCGAATTCCGAGAAAAAAATTGTCATTTTTTCCTACAGATTACCGACCAAACTGTTTTTATTATAAAAAAAAACAAAAAAAACTATTTTTTCTTCTTAAAATGTAGAAAATTAAGATACAATTATCATTACAAGTTGAACTACAAATACATTTACAAGTTTACCAACATAATACGGCGCCTTTGTCAAATTACAAGTTCCCGCATACTATGACACGGTTATCAAACTACAACTTTACGCCGCTTGTTCCTAACCTGCCGTCTTCAAAGCCATGCTTGCAGACTCACCGCTCCATTCAAAACTCGCAAGCGCATCTCGCCTATATCAAAATCAAATCATATTATAAAGACCCATATCAATTATATCAACAACTGTTAACCAATTTAACACCAAAAAGCTAATATAAGGGGTTTGGATCCGAATCAAAGCCCATTCCTGCCTAACCGCTATCAAATCTAATGGTTAAATTTAGGTCTTATGTATTAAAATACAATGCGAGTAGCTTTTAGCATATTATCATTTAAACTTACTTTTTTTATTCATCCCTTTAGAGAACAAAATCATTTATGAGTCCAAGGTGAACATGGCCATTTGGCTATAAGCCCATAACTACACTCGAATAGGAAAGTACATGGAAATGGCAATCAACAACAGCCATCACCAACTAATTTACAAAGGCGCAAAAAGAACAACGAAAGTTACCTAATGAGTCAATCAATCAGTACCGTTCTCAATTTCTGATGGTTCATATAGTCTTGTGAAACCAAGCTACAATTCTGAAAATAATAAGCATAAGAATTGGTCATTCAATTAAAAAAACTATTTATGTAACTACCTAAATGAGAAAAAAGGAACAATGCCGAGCTATTAAATTCCCAAATGTTATTCTTTGAAAATATCTCTGAACCATTAATTGCATTTCTTCCAAAGTAACAATGTAACATGATTAATAATATAAAAAACTCATTCGGGTATTACTACAAAACAACAACAACAACAGCCGAACCCAGAAAGTCTCACTAATAGTGATGCTATTAGTAGGGTCTGGGGAGGGTGGATGTAGGCAAACCTTACCCTATCATTAGAGATATAGAAAGGTTGGCTTCCAGAGAGACACCCGACTCGAGATCAAACACAAAATAAAATATAACTAAGAAATATTTAGATACCTGACATATTTTATGGACTTTTTTAAACACTTTTTTTTTCTATAAGATTATGAAAAGCTAATAGACAACTATATATTATCTAAAGGCTTGAAAATATATGTACAACAAAACAAAACATCTAGGGCTTGAAAATATATATACAGCAGCAGCAAAAGGAAAAGATATCAAAATACATACACAACAGCAACAAAATCTAATACAAAAAGAAATAGCAAAACAATATTATAACAACAGCAACATGATATTATGAAAAGCTATATCAAAAAATATTATCAAAAGCAAATAGCAAAACGAAAAGCTAACTTATAAAACAATATGATTTTTTTTATATTAGCATAACATGGATATATGAATCATAATCGAATCATTAATACAAGATAAGGGTTAAAAATCGTCACCTGGAATCGTGACTGTAGACCAAATAAGATGAGTTGTTGAACCTTTAAATGGCAGGACAGAGGTAGGAACCAGCGGCGGCGAGTTTCTATTCATAGAGGAAGAGGGAATGGGAAGGGGGGTTGGCTGGGTTGCAATTATACACTTACAACCACTGGATTGTTTCACCAATCGATTTGTGACCTAAATGTATATACAGTAAACAAAAAACATAGTGATGACAATTATAACAATAAACAATTAATGAAACTTACTTGAGATCACAGCATCTTGATATCATCTTGACTGAAATTAGTATCATAACTTTCTTCCAGGTAACTAAACATGAAACACAAATAATTCAACCTTAAACCCGATTACCCCCAACAAAATGCTTAAGCCAGAATATGTAAATTAAATATGATACTTACATTGTAACGAAATCGCTTATCAAAAACAAACTGGAAATATATCTTATCCCATGTATCCACCATCTACCATTGAATTACAAGAAAAATCAGTTAATATAATAATCACTTGATTATAAAAAACTAGAGAGATTAAATCAAGTTCATGGAACTGCAATTCCCTCCATTCCACATTACTATCTATTAACTAAACTAAAGCACTATAAAAAAAAACTTCATTGTTTCCTAACCCAGTTTACAAACATATGTTATATAATGGTATATGTCCCAAAAAAACTAGAAACAACAATATTTAATCAAAGTCAAGTTGCCAAGACCTATCATCGTCTACTGTTATATATACTCAAATTCATATTGCCAAAATTCATAATTTTTTTTTTTTTAAATATATCATTTTTCATTAAAAACTATCATAAATATATGTTGCAAAAAGTCATCCCTTACTGCTATCATCACTGAACCTAATTTAATCATTTCAATTACAATTTACCAGCTTAGAATATATCAATTTACAAGGTTTTTCAATTATCAAAAGATAAATCATCAGCACCAATTAACCCATAACACAAAACACCTCCAGATCTTAAAAAAACGTCAGAGGCACATTTCATCGAACACAATAAGACACCAGAAAATAAACATAAGAAATAAAAAAGTACAGAAACGAGTACCTTCAAGCCGCCATGACCGGAGATGGTGGTGGTCGGTCGGCGCTGCAAACGAGGGGAGAGGGAGAGTGGATGCGAGAAAGGGCCAAGAGAAAGATAGATTCGGGGAGAGAGAGAGAGAGGGGGTGTTAGGGTATGGAGTGGTGGCTGCAGGAAGGAAAATGAGGGAGGAAGATGGAACATTAGCTTTTATAGCTAGGGTTTGTTGTTAGGTGGGAGCATACCACGTATCGAACCCGTATTCACGTATAGCGCCTCGGTTTTGTTTTATTTTAGTTCGCTAAGGTACCAAATAAGTTAGTCGATTATGTTCGATTTTAAAAACCAAACAAAACTGCGCAATGTAGATATAATATTCGTGATCTGACACGTGAATTCGAAACACGCATTTAAATTGTGTTAATTAAATTGATCGTTGTTTCCTTCATTTAAATTATATGTTTCCTTTCGAAACTTAATAAATGACATTATTTACAATAAATAATTAGTCCGAAAGTTCGATAACGATTAAAACCACGCATTTCGACGTCCGATTCTCACGTCAGTTGCTTTCCGCGTTTTCCAAAACGCGACGTTTTTTGTTGTTTCTCTAGCCGATTTCGCATCCGATCGCTAGCAAACATGTGTCGCATTTGCATGTACACGACATATATAAACACATACATTAAAATACGCACATACATAAAAATACACATCTATTTTATTGAATACTAATAAAATAAGGGTTTTAGTCGGAAAATGGTCGGTAATTACCGACGAATTACCGACCAAATTTGAGTTTTGTCGGAAAATGGTCGGTAATTACCGACGGTTTACCGACCAAATGATGAGTTTTGTCGGAAAATGGTCGGTAATTACCGACAATTTACCGACAAAAGATATCACTTTTTTATTTTTAAGAGCTTTAAACGTCGTTTTTCTCATTCCATCTTTTGTACACCTTAATCATACATTAAATACTTTTATTTTACCAAAGTATACCTTTTATACACATACATAAGTGTGTATACATTCTTAGGACTCATTGTTAAAATAATCGTTTGTTATTCCATAACTCTGTGTATGTGTATGTGTGTGCGTGTGTGTGTGTATATATATATGTGCATTTTTGTATGCATTATGACACATATAAATGTACATAACATATATATACTCATGAACAAATAAATTAAAATACGCACATACATAAAAATACACATCTATTTTATTGAATACTAATAAAATAAGGGTTTTAGTCGGAAAATGGTCGGTAATTACCGACGAATTACCGACCAAATTTGAGTTTTGTCGGAAAATGGTCGGTAATTACCGACGGTTTACCGACCAAATGATGAGTTTTGTCGGAAAATGGTCGGTAATTACCGACAATTTACCGACAAAAGATATCACTTTTTTATTTTTAAGAGCTTTAAACGTCGTTTTTCTCATTCCATCTTTTGTACACCTTAATCATACATTAAATACTTTTATTTTACCAAAGTATACCTTTTATACACATACATAAGTGTGTATACATTCTTAGGACTCATTGTTAAAATAATCGTTTGTTATTCCATAACTCTGTGTATGTGTATGTGTGTGCGTGTGTGTGTGTATATATATATGTGCATTTTTGTATGCATTATGACACATATAAATGTACATAACATATATATACTCATGAACAAATAAATTAAAATACGCACATACATAAAAATACACATCTATTTTATTGAATACTAATAAAATAAGGGTTTTAGTCGGAAAATGGTCGGTAATTACCGACGAATTACCGACCAAATTTGAGTTTTGTCGGAAAATGGTCGGTAATTACCGACGGTTTACCGACCAAATGATGAGTTTTGTCGGAAAATGGTCGGTAGTTACCGACAATTTACCGACAAAAGATATCACTTTTTTATTTTTAAGAGCTTTAAACGTCGTTTTTTTTCATTCCATCTTTTGTACACCTTAATCATACATTAAATACTTTTATTTTACCAAAGTATACCTTTTATACACATACATAAGTGTGTATACATTCTTAGGACTCATTGTTAAAATAATCGTTTGTTATTCCATAACTCTGTGTATGTGTATGTGTGTGCGTGTGTGTGTGTGTGTATATATATGTGCATTTTTGTATGCATTATGACACATATAGATGTACATAACATATATATACTCATGAACAAATACATTAAAATACGCACATACATAAAAATACACATCTATTTTATTGAATACTAATAAAATAAGGGTTTTAGTCGGAAAATGGTCGGTAATTACCGACGAATTACCGACCAAATTTGAGTTTTGTCGGAAAATGGTCGGTAATTACCGACGCTTTACCGACCAAATGATGAGTTTTGTCGGAAAATGGTCGGTAATTACCGACAATTTACCTACAAAAGATATCATTTTTTAATTTTTAAGAGCTTTAAACGTCGTTTTTTTCATTCCATCTTTTGTACACCTTAATCATACATTGAATACTTTTATTTTTACCAAAGTATACCTTTTATACACATACATAAGTGTGTATACATTGTTAGGACTCATTGTTAAAATAATCATTTGTTATTCCATAACTCCGTGTGTGTGTCTGTGTGTATGTGCATTTTTGTATGCATTATGACACATATAGATGTACATAAGATATATATACTCATGAACAAATACATTAAAATACACACATACATAAAAATACACATCTTTTTTATTGAATACTAATAAAATACAGGTTTGACAACAAATTTCATTTTTTTATATACTATAATAAAAGAAGAATCAAGCAAGCATACCTTTATGTTCCGACCATTTTCCGACAAAACGCTTATTTTATTTTATTTTTTAAACTGTTCCGACAATTTACCGACCAAATTCCTTTTTTGGCTTTCCCTTTTCTTTTTTTTGTCGGAAACTCGTCGGAAATTTCCGACTATTTTCCGACTAGAATTCTTATGGTCGGTACTTTGTCGGAAAATTGTTGCTATATTCAGAGTTATTTTTTGGTCGGTCCTTTGTCGGAACTTTGTCGGAATTACCGACCAAAATTGTTTTGTCGGAAAATTTGGTCAGAATTTAACAGTTTTCCAGTAGTGGGACTCTTGAAACTGATGGGGCGTTTTCGGTAAAATCATGTAGAGGGCTGCTTTCGGCACATGCAGTCCCCTTCTATCCTTTCGAGTGGGTTAAATGGGTTCCAAAGAAAGTCAACCTGCTACTATGGAGAGCGAAACAAGGTAGACTAGCAACTAAAGATGGGCTCCTACGAAGAAAGATTATCAGTGGCAGTGAAGTTTGTGAACTGTGTGGGGATGGTTTGGAATCGGCGCTGCACCTTTTCACATCTTGTTTCACTGTTGCCAATCTTTGGAACAAGGTGAGTGAGTGGTGTGGCATTCCTCCCATCTTTGCATTCACGTGTCAAGACCTTCTAGAGATCCACAAATTAAATGGCTTGGGACGGGTAAAGAAAAAGGCAATTCAGGTCGTGGTTCAAGCAACATGCTGGATCATATGGAAGCGAAGAAATGAAAAAATATTCAATGGAAAAAAGGCTTGTCTGGAGAGCATGTTGGGTGATATAATGGCACTATCATTTGAATGGGTCAAGAACAAAGGAAAACAAGAACTACAGTGGGAAAATTAGAAAAGATTTGAATTTTAGAGTATAAAATGTAAACTGTATTGGGTGTATTCTGTATAGCAGCTTGCTAGCAGGGGCAAAACTTTGTACATATTGGGTTTGGTATAATAAAGTTGAAGTTTGCTGGCCAAAAAAAAAAAGTATATGGAGAGTCACAATAATTGATACATTCATAACAATATAAATATAAATGAAAATTAATACCACTTGAATCCAAAGTCAGTTGAACTCAGTTATTTTTGTATTCATACTGCCCCATTTTAAAGAAACCTGATGGACCAAACGCTAGCTTCCACCCATGAGTGAGTTATAATGTTTAAGCACTTTCCAAATACTATTTCTTGATTGTTGATTTCTAACTGTCCTGTTTTCAAAGTAATAACACCATGGTTTAGCCAAAGCTATTTCTTGGTCGTTTGTTCATACTTCACTCTTCGCACTTTTAGGTAATTTTGATGGCTTTTCTTGATCTTGTGTTTCTGGCACATCATCATAATCATTAAGATCTTCAAAAATCGGGAGATGTCGGTCCACATCGACACACGGGGGTTCATGTATTTGGGCTCCTCATTGCAAAAGGTTCAAACTATGCTTGGTCTTCTAAAAAGTATTTCTATCAACCGGGTACAACCAAAGTTGGACCATGTGGTAGAGTATGGGGGTGTGGTGGTTGTGTAAAAAAAATTGTGGTGGATGCTCATATTGTGGGTTTGTATACATTTGATGACTCGCGCTTGAACCGACACTTCTTGTGCTCAAACCCGCTCCTCTTGATTTGGGGATTTCCTGGTCGCACCAACCTTTGATATTTGAGAATCCGTTGGAAATTCTTTTGGGGTAGAACACTGAAGTGTATGAATTTTAATGGAAGGTGTAGAATGGTGAAGTTTCAAATATGGTTGGTATTTATTAATTTGAAAAATGGGGTTGAACTATTTTTTTTAAAAGCAGCAACGGCTACATTTCTTGACCATTGGAAGCTTACCCACATCAGGTAGTGTTAACCGAGACCACCACCCGCACAACCCTACATGATGGGGCGGCAAAGATGTTGCCGCGCGGGTAGGGTACCCAAATGGCCTAGCCGAGTGCACACCGGCCTACCCAATAAACATGTCATACCTTTTATTAGGTTAAGTTTATTTAGCACATATTTAAGATGAGCCTTGTTAGTTGTTAAGATCTACACAAGTGAATTTGAGTAGCAACAAAAATATTTTGCATAAAATTTTGAGAATGAACATAGGTATACTAATACTCCAAATGATTTCCAATTAAGCACATTCCATACAACTAAACACCTTATACACACACCACAATTAAATGATATGACATAAGAATAACAGAGTTCTTTAATGAGATGTGTTATCATACTCTAGTCTACTTAAAGAATTCTAGATGAGGGACAAGAATAGAATTCCTAATGAAAAGACCAAAGTTGCTCCTTCTAAGTGACTTGAGAGATTGTACCCATCACTTATTGGATCACTTATTTGGGTGACTTTCCGTCTGTTTGATCGATTCAGTCCATTCCCCTTTAGCTAAAGCTTGTGGTGTGACTCATTTGATCCAACTGAGATAAAACATAACCCAACAACAAATTCATAAATAAATGGGTCAAAATTTCCATATCTAACGAAAAACCACGACAATGAAATATTTACCTCTATAGGTTGGTTTTTATTCATATTGTAACCTTTTCTCCACAAGCAAACCATGATTACGAGTACAATAGAGACTCCACAGACGATACCAACTACTAAACCAACATTAGTCCTTTTCCCCAAATGTAGTTTCACAAAATCTGTACAAAACAAGTTAACGAAGACTACATTAAGTGGCGTGAAAACATTACTCTCTTTAAATATCACTAATCAGGGGCAGACCAATGTGGGAAATGAAATTTGTTATTTGTGGTTAGAAAACAATTGTCTAAACCCCGTATTAACTTTTGACCTCTAAAGTCAAAGCATGCTTAGCAGCTAGTTCTAACGTTTTGTTGGATCAAAGTGACCAACAACACATTTACGCAATCTTCACACTGTTAGATGATATAAGGAGATGGTGTGAGAAATGAATATTGTGGTTTAACTGCATAGTCATATTAACCTCAAAAGTCACAGAAAACCTCCCCTTTCATGTTTTTGGTTGGACTTACTTAGATGTGGTAAACGTAAAATAACTTACTCGGGTCAACAGATATAGCCGATATAATAGGACCATAACTTCCTCTAATTGGAATTCCAGTAGTGCCTTTTCCAGCCCAGTAAAGTTGAATCTTGAGCGTGTTGTTCTTCACGTTAACTATGTAACTCTTTATAACTGCAATACCGATACCACCAGCCTCTTTCACTATATCAAAATTGATTAGTTTTAACTCCCCCTACAATTTAAAGTTATCAAAAAACATTAATATTCCTTTTACAACTGCAGTTGCATAATTAATTAGAAGCTTTAGCTCAAATCTATTTTACAGTAGCCACCTCTTTTTAGCCACACACACACAAAAAAAAAAAAAAAAAAAAAAAAAAAAAAAAAAAAAACCTTTCATCAACATAAAAAAAAATTTCTTATCTGGTAAAGAGGAGACAGATGGCAAATGCCATTATCTTGTTATTAGGAGCATTTCATTTTTTACCTTAAATCAAACTTTTTGAAACACTGATGTTTTTTTTCTGACTGCAAATAACAAGGTTACCCTGAACAGATTTCAGACCAAAGTTGGTTGCATATTTTTTTCATTCAAAAGTTGAATCACCTGCACATAAACCACAGTTGTTAAAAGCGGTCGCCCAGGGTGCCTAGGCGATAGAATTCCTAGAAGCGACCCTGGGTCGCTTTTCCCACCTAGCTAAATTAAGCAATGATTTATTTTAAAAAAACTTTTATCCTTTACCATTTTATAGCTGATTTTTTTAAAACTATTAATATCCTTTACCATTTTATCGCCTAATCATATCTTCTATTTTTGGTTATGCATTCTAATCTATATAAACAACCTCTAACCCTATGCCCTATGTACAATCAAAGTCACAAACACGGCAGAGAATCATTATTCAGCAGAGAAGTTTTATTATTTTTTACATTTTGAACTTTTTTTTGGTTTTCAAGCATGAACATCTTGTTATTTTGATATTTCCGTGGTTTTTAATCTTGGTGCTACTTTATTATATTGATCTTTATTGCTTAAAGTTGTTATTTTTTAGTGTTTTTGGTGTTTTTACCCTTTTTTTTAATTTGCGCTTTTTTTTCCTCAGGCCCACGCTTTATTTGCGCTTCTCGCCTAGGCGAGAGGCAGTACCAAAGCGCCTTGAGTGCGCTTTACGCCTTTGACAACTATGACATAAACATTGAATACACGCTTCCCGAGGGTGTTAGACGACTCATCTTGGGTGAAACCAATCTCTGCAAAGTGGAGTTTGACAGTATAGTTCCCATTCAGAAGACATAACCCATAATAAGTAAGAGAAATAGCGGCCTTGCGTGCGGTTGTATACAGTTTGGTATCGCATGCTGGTACGTTATGGAGAGTGGATGTGTTGGAAAGAATATAGACATCAGAATCATAGTTATTGTCTAAGAAGTTTCCTGTGCTGCTAAATGCCCAATTTCCAGCATTGTAATATGACGAGGCACCTTTTCTCTCTGTATCAGCTTCGTATTTGATAATGTCGTTGATATTTACTTCTGTGCCCCCACAATTGATATGCAGAGAATGGATTTCTGATCCAAAAGACAGACATTTTACTTAAGATATCGGATAAGGTCAAAAGAGTAATTGTATGTACCGATGTAAAACGTTACTTACTGTGTGTATTTGCTTTAGAACATGGAAAATCCTTCCTTAGACATGGATGAATATTGTTTCTACATAATAAATACAAGACAAATAAGTCATTGTGTAGTTTTGATGCTTACACAATACTCTATATGGTTCATGTTAACCCACAGCCGGTCCTGGCCCGGACTGAAAATAGTGGTCCTAGCCCCCGGTGAAGCCCAAAAGTTCCATATTGGTTACTCACACAATACTCTATGTGGTTCATGTTAACCCAAAAGTTCCATTAGGAGAGATCCTAATTCTGGATAGGCTCAAGTTTTGATGCGCACTTAAGGCGCTTAGGCTCCCGCCTGTTAAGAAAATGTGTGTTTTTGATGCACACTGAAAATAGTGATCCTGGCCCCCGGTTAAGCCCAAAATTATTTTACGTTTTCCCTCATGAGGCGTAAGCTCGAGGCACAGTCAAAAAATAAATATAAAAATTATGTGTCTATAAAAAATAAAATACTTGACCTAGAAAAATCTAAAACATCAAAAACACACATCAAACATAAAATAATGTACCCAAAAAGTCTAAAACACCAAAAAAAAAACAAAAAACACATCAAAAACACCCTAACCCACATGAGGCGCACCTGAGGCGCTAATTTCTTAGCGCCTCAGCTTAGAGGCGTATGTACAATCTGAATCCCATGAGGCGCGCCTCAGACTCATTTTCTTAGAGTTTCGCCTCGAGGCGTACGCCTCACCCGTTTTTTTTAAACCATGCTTAATTCCTTAAATGAAATTAGGGTCATTGTCTTACTGTTCATTTGTTGACGAAGAATAGCTCTCCACAACGTTTCTGAGTGAAGTAGTGAAACTTTAGTTTTACATTTAGCATAAAACCAAACCAAAATGTAACATACATATGACCTCTTTGCTATGAGGGACAAAAAGCAACTTACATTGTCCCTTGTTCACAATTTTCTGGAGCAGAAGCATCCCAGATGAAATGATTATAAGAAAGGTCCCTGTAAAGGCATAAATACATATAAACACAACCACTATAAAACGTTATTAGCTTATTATTACTATTATCAAGATTTCATATTATATTTAATTGATTAGTTTCCTAGTATAATTATAGTTCTAGGAAACCAAGTTATCTAGATTCTAGCCTACTAATATGGTTACATTGTATGCCAACTTTTCATTCAACCACATAAAATTACCAAACATTATTTTGGCTCTATAAGGTTCATTTGTTGATCATTCAATGATGTAAATCATGTAGTGAAATATTAAATATTTGGGAAAGATTATTCTTACACGTTCTTGGTGCTTGAACGGACCCATCGAGGCATATGTCCAGTAAGATTATTTTTTGTCAAATAACTATTAAAAAGTGGTCACCCATAGAGAATTGATCATAGTTATTAATTAGAAGACGAGAAAATATTGTTGAAGATAATTCACATACATGTGCTCTGCATTTCGATTTCCTAGTTGGGAAAAAGATGATGGTATCTTGCCATTCAAATTGTTGAAACTGAGGTCTCTACATTAATACAAAATTTTCAAAAAAAAAAAAAAAAGGCTCAAGACAATGTAAATTTAATAAATACCAAATATATCAAAAACATGATTGAGTTGAACTTTTAGAAAACAATAATTTTTTAACAACATATAGCACAGCTATTCTAACTTCTAGTCGACTTCGCTTTTAGATAATGTTTGGTTGTGTTTCGAAAGGTATCAGTTGTAATTAAAGGGATTGTAATAATCAAATGTTTGACTTTTTTAAAAATTCTGACTATCTCATAAATCCATTATCAAAATGACAAAAAAGGACATTTTGTGACCAAAAAAAAAAGGTAAAGATGATTTGTAGAAATGGAAGCTGGTGTGAAACTGATTATTTGATATCAGAAGCTATGTTATTATCCAAACATTAAAAAGTAACTATTGCAAGTTTAGGTTGCAATAATCCACTAATCAGTTTTGAAATTGCAGACCTAAACATCCACATGATACTCTTGCATCATGCTACTTGCATTAGTGGCTTCCAACTTTTCGTGTTCTGGTTTTCAAAAGTAGTAGTAGAAAATCTTCAAAACTAGTATATATTTACATAAGGTAAAGTTTAATGATAATAAAGAGAAGTACAAAACATCTTGTTAACTACTTACAGAGTTCGCAGACTTCTCAAATAACCAACATAGCGAGGAATTGGCCCATGGATTAAACAATTTCTAAGTACCCTGCATAATTTCAGATGACTGTAGTTAGTATCTTCACTTGAATAATACAAAGAGGGACTCATCACTCATCGTACATATATAAAAAGCTCACAATATACTCAGTTGTGTCATTTTCTCCAATGGCGGGAAAGTAGAAGCTCCATCTTTCAAGTCGGTGATTCTCCTGTATCACAAGATATACACAGTGAAAAAAAAAAAAAAAGTGAAGTGACCACTCTATATGTTCAGCATTTCAACCACCTCACTGGAACAAATGCCCAAAAAATAGAAGAAAAAAACTGTGGAAAAAGGCATACAGATCATTCAGTTGTGTTAGGGCAGAGATGCTAGAAGGAATCGGCCCCTCAAAAGAACAACCTTGTATATGCCTGCATCATAAACCATATGTTGGCATACTTTAGATTCATAAATCATTAGCGAGTGATGGTAATTTCCAACTACATAAACATAAAGGTTGGAGAAATTGCATAAAAAGGCAATGTACTACAAACGGATTTCCGTTTTAAGTAAATAAATTCGTTTCCACTGATAAAAACCATAGAATTTTAAAAATATTTGAAGGAAATTTGTAAGTAAACCAGCCGAGACGCCGCCACAGCACCACGTCAAAAAGGCAAAATTGGCAAAGTTACTGACATGTCAACTGCCTTGCCATCATCTAGATGACAGGTAACCCTATCAGATTGCCTTAACTGAAATTTGATGACCTTAAATCAAAATTTTCAGAAAGCTGGATCATCAATGGCTAAAACAGAAATCCGCCAAACATCTTACCTTTCTATGTAATATTCCCTACAAGGTTCTTACAAATTCCGAATTTGTGTCCACAGGCTAATGAAGTTTGGTATTTTTCCCATGAAATTGTTGTCATTTATCCTCCTAAACAATGTAACATGCTCACAAAAGTTAAGAAAATTGTTAAACCTTTACGGATGGCATGTGATTTGTACACCAACAAATAAACATTGGTTTTGACCACTTTTCCCTTGCACAATATGAGAGGTAAAAAAAGAGTTCAAGTAATGTAAGAGGCAAAATAGTCCACAGAAAAATATATTGGTGTGCACATATTAAAACATGCTGTACACATATCATTCAAGTTTACAATATTTATACTCACAGATCAGTCAAGTTGGTAAGTTTTGCAAGTGTAACAGGCAGCTGTCCAGTGAACTCATTTGAGGATAGAATACTGGGAATACAAAGGTAAATACCGCAACTTATTTAGGCAAAACTGAAAAATATTCTCAATTTGATTGATTAATTATCTTTGTCGGGTAGTTAAAGAATAAATGGGTAAAAAAAATAAAGCGATGGGTCCTGAAAAATATATACTAAATGGGTAAAAAAAATAAAGAATTAGTACAACTTTCCCAAATTTTTCAAGTTTGCAATAACTTCGGGTATGGGTCCGGAAAAGCGATTTCCTTCTATGCTCCTACAAAGAATTGAAGCAATTCATTATCAAACTTAAGTACAGATACATCATTTTAATAATTTAACTTTACTATACTTAAATCTATATGTTCTAATAATGAAAGAAGTGGTGTTGTGGCTTACTGATATACGTTAAAATATACATATATAAATCCCCGATTAAACTCCCAAATTACGCGTTTTCGACAATAATTGCACGAATTCGGTACTTAACCGCTTCATATGTTTATTGCAAGTCTTAAACGACGTCCCACAGACAAAGTCGAAAAAATCAGGCGAAATCTGGACCAAGCGGACAGTTCCTGCACAATCAGTCAAATTTGGAAGATGTGAACGGCCGTGCACCTCAGGCGCCTATTTGGCTCGAACACAGAAGGCTACACTGCCAGTGCAGCTGCTAGTGCACATCACATTCTCGGGCACCTTGATCAGCACTCCCGTGCACATGCCCGTGCGACCCAGTTCCTCGGCTGCACTGCCATTGCACCAGCCAGTGCACACCTTGTACCCGGACACCACCAGACGCGCACGGTCGTGCACCCCAGGTGCACGGCCGTGCGCAACCCAAGATATTTTCAGGAACCAATTGCCCACTTGCCTGTCACATCAAAAGTTAAAGTGCACGGCCGTGCACAAAATCAAAACTTGTATAAATACAGAGCAAAACGTACTGATCAAATATTGGGTGAAATTGGGTATTTCTGGGGCGATCTGAGACGATTTCTGGGGCTGATGAAGTGCTGCACAAGCGTGGAACGAGCTCGGGAAGCTATCCGATCCATCCATCATCATCCAATCCATCACATTTGCATTTCTATGGTTTGATCTTATAATCTATTTAGGCTTCAAATCTGATTTTGTATGTTTATTGTGATGTTTAGTTAGTTAATTGTACGCCTACGGGCAAGAACATTAGTATGTAGTATGTTAAACAATAGTTTGTATAGTTAATCATGTCTTGTATGAATTTGGCGTTTTTCATGTTTGAATCTTGATGATCATAGTGCAACCTTGTTTCATTGTTAATGGATTTGTAGTTATGTTTGAATGACTTTGATGATTATCGAATGTGTTAGGCGGATACATGTTGAAAAACCGTCCGTTTAATCGTCCGGTAGTAGACTAGTTAACTTGTTAATAAGTTTACACCATGAAACTGTAACCGGGTATTGGTTTGGTTAAAGTCAGTCGAATAACGGTTAAAAATGCTTACCGGCACGTAAAAGGGTTTAAAAAGCTTAATGGTGCCGTTACTGATCTTTGACACGGTTAATGATCTTTGCTAGTTATTTTGGTAGAAATAGCGATCTTAGTAGATCTGTGATCAAAGTTGGTAAAATGGAATAGGTTGTGAAATGCTCTACTATATGCTAGTCTCGGTGGTTGTATTGTGTATTCGGTATTGCTTTCCTTGATTAGTGAGGTTAGAAAACTCTTAACGGATGACTAACTTATCTTTAGAAGATTCACATGAGATCATATCAGCTGCTCGCTAATAAACGACTTGAGGTGGTTAACGTGTGTAATTCGTGTTAGCTTTCCGTATAGTTGTCATGTTATGATGCCCGAAAGAGACACTAACTGTCGGAAAATGGGAATGTTGATCACACGTATTTATTTCATATGATACGTAGATGACATGCTAGGATTGATATATTATAGTCTATATAGTTATATTTTGTATTTGGAGTCTTATATATATTAGTTAGATATTTTAGAATTAATTTAGTTTAAAACAAACTTTCACTATCTTTTCCTACTGGTAAATTGAGGACAGAGTTTAAGTACAATTGCTCCACGCGCGTCCATGGATCGATATCTGGTTCTTATCTATACATTATTACATATATGACAGGGTACACTTGCCCTATTGTGTGTGTTTTAATATTAAGGTCTAAACCATTTTTCTAAATATTAAAGCAGAAATGTGTGTTATTTCATCGCTAAATTATGCGTACTAGCGCGCACGTCAAGTTTTTGGCGCCGTTGCCGGGGACGCGACGAGCTTTTAGAACGAACCGACTCAACTTTTTACTAATGTACATGCTTGTGAATACTTGTTTATACTTCGTTGATTCTTTATTTCATTCATTTATTTGCATATATGATTATTTGATTGTTTATTTGATTTATCTGTCTTTTAATATATTGGATTGATTTTAGATTGGTTCATAGGTTTGCATATATATTTGTTCATTTTTATGCTTATAGGACTGAATTGATGATTATTCGTTCATTAAGATGTTGATAGATTTAATTGATTAAATATTGGATTAATTGGTTTGTCTATGAATTTGATTGATTTATTTGATTTATTTGTCCGGATTTGGACTAAATGTTCATATGTTTATCTGTTTATATAATTTTAATTTTTATGTATTTATAGTTTTTATGTAAATATATAATGGAAGTCTGGATATGTTACGTTTAAATTTGATGGTTCGGATGCCTTTATAAAAGGTTTGGATTAAGAAAAACTGGGAAATTTATTTAATATAGAAGTAGTTTTAATAAAAATAATTTTCTGTGAAAAATGCTCCCTTGCGATTCGCAAAGAAGCTGGGCTTATGGTTCCGCCTTTAGCGAGTTCCTAATTACCCCGGGTTTTATCTTTTATTTTTCGCGATACGCAAACATAATTTAAGTTTATTGTATAGTTTTTGGTATATTGATTTGTGTATATCTCTTCCATTTTTCTTAAATCGAGTCTGTAATTATTTCATCTGTAATTATTTCGTACATTGCGTCAATTTAAGTGTGGGGATGGCCGATGTCTGTTCATTGCTCGATCGATCTTCTCGCCCGTACTCAATCTCCATTCGGGCGAAAGCGATCTTAAAGAAAGTCTTTTATGAAAACGACCATTCCAAGAAATTTAAAGTCCATATGGACGAGTCCATAAATCAAAATGGACTAAGTTTGAAAGTCTACATTGACAGACCGGTTGACCAATCCGTAAAGGTAATCGATCTCTACGACCAGCGCGCCTAATAAGTGTGGGGAAGTGAGTCTAGCTAGCGACTCAATAATAAAATTAGCACGGCGTGTATGGGCGCGCCAAAGGGTAAATATGTAATTAATGTAAATATTTCTTGCTTTATTTTAATTTTCGTAGTTTAACGTTGTTTCGAGTTATGTGCAGGTTCGTACCGGTTTTGAACAGAGCGGGAAGGAGCAATGGAGCGTAAACAGTCGACAAACAAGATATAAGATATAATCCCTCCCCACACTTGAAACTCACATTGTCCCCAATGTGACAATAGAAAGCGTTTATGAATTAGCTATCTATAGTGGGAAAAAGGAGAATAATAATCCCCTCGTGTCGAAGAAATGCCCGGGAAAATAGACGGCATGAGCCCCGATAACGGTGCTCGCCAGTTACCATCAACATTCTTGACACAACAAACTCATCAAACCCATTCATCAATCATCCACAAAATAAAATGTAACAAAATAAAAATACTGAAAGGAAAATAGTTCAATGACAAAACAAACCAAACAAATACTGTCTTGGGTACGCATACCCGAAAATAAAGTACTGAAAGCATAAATAAAAGAAGTACTAACAACTGCATGCATGAGACGGTAGTGGCTACTGGTCGGCGTCGTCCCTGTGGTGCTGACCGGAGCTTCCTGGCTGGTCGCCAGGTGCACCATAAGGGAACATAGGCGGGTTGTTGAAAGTACCCGGATGCACCAACTCTAACCCGGCAAAGAGGAACTCAAAGCTGTACCTGACATCCTGCTGCACACGATCCATAGTGGACCGCATATACTGCTCGTCCTGTCTAATCTGCACCTGCTGTGCGCCGATGTTCTGCATGTTCAGCTCCATCGCCTGGAACAGCTAGTAGAACTCAGGGTATGTCGGAAGGCCACTGCTAGTCCTGAGGCTGGAAGTGCTGAGGAGAGTGTTGTGGAGAGTGTGGCGCGTCACCACCGCCTCGTGGGTGCTGCTCATGCATCTCCTCGTCCTCCTCCTCTGGTGGTGGTACGGGATCCCATACAATGTCCTGGCTAATAAGGCGTGGACCCCCATCCGTGTCAACAATCAGGTTCTGAGCCCTGAGTGATCTGAGATCTAGCATAACCCCAGTAGTGACCACTGTCAGCGTGGCCTTGACCTCGTAGTTCAGAACTTCTAATGCCTCGGCGATCTGGGTGACGTACTCTCCCCCATGAATCTCACTCCCGTCCTTGGTGCCCCCAGCAGTAAGAAAGAACTCGGCCATCCGTGCGGCCAAGTTCAGCGGGGAACCCTCGTAAAAATGATATAAAAATAGAAGATCGGGAATGGGACAGTTCCCCGAACTGTCCTTTCGGCCACAAATAGTGTGGCTGAAAACATGGTGTAATAGGTGGAGAAGCGGGTCCTTGATCCTAGTTGCCTTGGCAGACCTCGGATTAAAAGGTATACCAACGGCAATCGACGCCCAAAACGCCGCCCGCTCGTCATTGTCTATGAAGTTGTGGACACCACAAAAGTCTTCCAAGTTGGTCTCCAAATGCTCGTAGATTCCTAGCTTCCTCCCCAGTCGCGCTACTGACCAATGGTACCACTTCCCGCAGAGCCTAAACCGAATATCTTTGTCGTGGAAGTCCTTATACACCCCCTCCTTTGTTTTCTTGTACGAGAAGGATGCTAAGAACTCAGCAGCTTCGCCATATTCGGCGAGACAAACCCGTCAAACCTCTCACGCTGATTCAGCGTGGTCAGTAGCTCCAACTTGAGCCAAATAGGAACACCAAATGAGTTCCGCCGGTTCCAAAACTTCATGAGTTTGTCGATGCACGGTGCTTCCTTCTTGTCTCGGTTGTCGAATCCTAGGAAGTCGTGGGCCATCTGCACGCAAAAATGAATACACAGTTGTTAGTACACAAAAAACGGAGGTCCCGGATGTCCAAAATGGACCTGCGTGCATTCTGACCTGAATCTGCATCATGCGCACGACCGTGCAGCTGACCGTGCGTAACGAGAAACTGGACTGCACTGCCTTGTGCCTCTGACCTGACCAAAAACCAAGGGTGCACGACCATGCACAATTGTGCACGGCCGTGCACCAGATGCAGATTCAGGTCAGAATGCACGCAGGTCCATTTTGGACATCCGGGACCTCCGTTTTTTGTGTACTAACAGTTGTGTATTCATTTTTGCGTGCAGATGGCCCACAACTTCCTATGATTCGACAACCGAGACAAGAAGGAAGCACCGTGCATCGACAAACTCATGAAGCTTTGGAACCGGCGGAACTCGTTTGGTGTTCCTATTCGGCTCAACTTGGAGCTACTGACCACGCTGAATCAGCGTGAGAGGTTTGACGGGTTTGTCTCGCCGAATATGGCGAAGCTGCTGAGCATAAACCGGCCGGTCTACAGGGAAATCACGATTGAGTTCTTAGCATCCTTCTCGTACAAGAAACCAAAGGAGGGGGTGTATAAGGACATCCACGACAAAGATATTCGGTTTAGGCATAGTTATCGATAGCGAATAGCGGTAAATAGCGATGGGCTACCGATATGCTACGTAGCGATAGCAACGCTCGTAGCGCCCGCTATTTTGTAAATAGCGGTAAGGTACTAAAATATTTAAAAATATTTTTATGTAAAAATTTACAAGTATAAGGACCAAATGTTCATATACATTTTATACTTTATATGTAAATTTTAAAAGTTTTAGACAAATGAAAGATAGAGGGGTTATATGTGAAAATAATTAAAGTTTTAACCCTAAAAGCTTTAAAACAATAATCAGCCGCCATTCATCTTTCATTCATTTTCCTTCATCTTCTTTCTTCATCTTCCTCCTTGGTTCTGGCAGCCGGAATCCTCGCTGGAATCGTCGCCGGAATCCTCACCGGAAGTCGCTATATTCACGATATCGGGCCGTTAAACACCACATAGCGACGGTAAGCCGATACGCGACGCTATTCGCGATCGCGGGCGCTACCGTCGCTATTAACAACTATGGGTTTAGGCTCTGCGGGAAGTGGTACCATTGGTCAGTAGCGCGACTAGGGAGGAAGCTAGGAATCTACGAGCATTTGGAGACCAACTCGGAAGACTTTTGTGGTGTCCACAGCTTCATAGACAATGACGAGCGGGCGGCGTTTTAGGCGTCGATTGCCGTTGGTATACCTTATAATCCGAGGTCTGCCAAGGCAACTAGGATTAAGGACCCGCTTCTCCGCCTATTACACCATGTTTTCAGCCACACTATCTGTGGCCGAAAGGACAGTTCGGGGAACTGTCCCACTCCCGATCTTCTATTTTTATATCATTTTTACGAGGGTGCCCCGCTGAACTTGGCCGCACGGATGGCCGAGTTCTTTCTTACTGCTGGGGGCACCAAGGACGGGAGTGAGATTCATGGGGGAGAGTACGTCACCCAGATCGCCGAGGCATTGGGAGTTCTGACCGACGAGGTCAAGGCCACGCTGACAGTGGTCACTACTGGGGTTATGCTGGATCTCAGATCACTCAGGGCTCAGAACCTGATTGTTGACACGGATGGGGGTCCACGCCTTATTAGCCAGGACATTGTATGGGACCCCCGTACCACCACCAGAGGAGGAGGACGAGAAGATGCATGAGCAGCACCCAGGAGGCGGTGGTGACACGCCACACTCTCCACAGCACTCTCCTCAGCACTTCCAGCCTCAGGACCAGCAGTGGCCTCCCGGCATCCCGACATACCCTGAGTTCTACCAGCGGTTCCAGGCGATGGAGCTGAACATGCAGAACATCGGCGCACAGCAGGTGCAGATTAGACAGGACCAGCAGTATATGCGGTCCACTATGGATCGTGTGCAGCAGGATGTCAGGTACAGCTTTGAGTACCTCTTTGCCGGGTTAGAGTCGGTGCATCCGGGTACTTTCAACAACCCACCTATGTTCTCTTATGGTGCACCTGGCGACCAGCCAGGAAGCTCCGGTCAGCACCACAGGGACGACGCCGACCAGTAGCCACTACCGTCTCATGCATGCAGTTGTTAGTACTTCTTTTATTTATGCTTTCAGTACTTTATTTTCGGGTTTGCGTACCCAAGACAGTATTTGTTTGGTTTGTATTGTCATTGAACTATTTTCCTTTCAGTACTTTTATTTTGTTACTTTTTATTTTGTGGATGATTGATGAATGGGTTTGATGAGTTTGTTGTGTCAAGAATGTTGATTATGCAGGTAACTGGCGAGCACTGTTATCGGGGCTCATGCCGTCTATTTTCCCGGGCATTTCTTCAACATGAGGGGAGTATTATTCTCCTTTTTCCCACTATAGATAGCTAATTCATACACGCTTTCTATTGTCACATTGGGGACAATGTGAGTTTCAAGTGTGGGGAGGGATTATATCTTATATCTTGGTTGTTGATCACACGCATTTATTTTATATGATACGTAGATGACATGCTAGGATTGATATATTATAGTCTATATAGTTATATTTTGTATTTGGAGTCTTATATATATTAGTTAGATATTTTAGAATTAATTTAGTTTAAAACAAACTTTCACTATTTTTTCCTACTGGTAAATTGAGGACAGAGTTTAAGTACAATTGCTTCGCGCGCGTCCATGGATCGATATCTGGTTCTTATCTATACATTACTACATATATGACAGGGTACGCTTGCCCTATTATGTGTGTTTTAATATTAAGGTCTAAACCATTTTTATAAATATTAAGGCAGAAACGTGTCTTATTTCATCGCTAAATTATGCGTACTAGCGCGCACGTCACTTACAAAGATAGGAGGGTGGTGATTCTCGTTAAAACTGTTGGAAACGGTCCGGATAACCGGTTTCCCATGAGTGACCTGCATGTATACATAATTAGAAGTTAACATACATGTTATTAAAAGAAAAAAAGGATTATGATAAATTATCACAATAAAACAGTTATTCTGTAAGAAAAATATTGCCAATAAGAGTGACATGGTTGGGGTGTCCCTACAGGCTGCTCAAACGCATAGTAGCCCATTCAGATGGTATAGTTCCCTTGATATAATTAACACTGAGATCCCTGCATTAATAAAACACTGTGATTATTATTTCACTATGATCATTACATAAGAAAATTATTAAAAAAAAATGTACTGATAAATGTTGTGTCAAGCACAAAGATTTTTCTTACAAATCCTGAAGGTACTGGAGCTTGGCAAACTCTGATGGTTGAGACATTCTGGGATGTTATAAATCTTGATAGTAGAAGAAAAAAAAACTTCAAATTTAATTGTATAATAATTATGGAATTCTCTCTTCATGGAACATTCTGAGATGTTATATACTTATATTATGAAGTATGGTTTTTTATACAGATTACCAAGTGGGACAGTGATTTGGGGTAGACAAGCCTAACGTTAAGCCCCATTTAATCAAATGAGGTAATTTGCATGAGAGGCATGCTAGAAACCAAATCCCGGTTAAGAGTACAATTATGTTACTTTTTGATGGTTCAAAGCCCTCCTTCCTGATTGGTCCACGTGGCTGCTGAGTCAGCGTGGAGAGAGAAACTGAAAAAGGGGTATAGCCCCTGTTTCTGATTGGTTGATTTTTTTAATCTTTTAACTCAAAATAATTAAAATAAAAGACAAATAAATATAAAAAAATTACAAATAATATTAAAAACACACAACTAATATTAATTAAATTAAAAAAAAAAAAAAACAACTTAAAAAAATTAAAATACCAAATTAAAAAAAAACAACTTAAATAAATTACAATAAGTTATATTTGGCAAGAATTTCCTGCCTATGATGTAGTGCGAGGCGTAGGGCTTCTCCCTCGAGGTGGTCGATCGATTTGGACAAAAACTCAATGTCCTTTTCCCTTTGCCTCGCCTCTTGAATGTCGACGAACCTTTTATTCTCGGCCACTCTCTGGTACATAGTTTCCAAACGTCTTTGGCCGAGGAACCTTTTATCCTGTAGTCGTCGATTCATTTCATCAAACTCCTCCCTCGATGCACCACCTCTTGTCAAAGACGACTCCGCCTTGCCATCCTTTTTTGATCTTCTACCAGGTGGTCTTGGAATATCCTCCTCCTCATCCTCCAAATCAACAGGATCATCTAAACTCACAAAGCGAGCATCGGATGACGGTGTATCCGGATCTCGCGACGTGGAGGTGGTTTTGCTTCGTTTTGATGGTCCTCCTCCTCCTGATCCTCTTCCTCTCCTAATCTTGCGCCCACTACCCGACCCCATAAGCGGTACATTAGCCCACTTAGGACTTTTTCTTAACATCTCCCAAATCCTCAAATAAGGGAACGGCCCGCGGGTATCTCTCATCTCGTCCAAGGCTCTTGCCAACAAACCGTCATCACCTTCCCCACTGCCCCTGTTGTCTTTGCAACGTTGGTAAACCTCCGCAAACGAGTGACATTTATTATTTATGTCCGACTACTTTCCCGATATCGAGTCGTGCTCTCGATACTCCCCTCTACCCATGGCGGCAAAAACAGCTCTCGAACAAAAATAAATACTAACCAACATTATAAATATATATATATATATATATATATAAACACAAAAAAAAATACTAACCAACTTCGGGGTCCTCGGATATGTCGAGCCAGGCTCGCGCTAAAGCAAACTCCTCTTCTCTTTCCCAACGTTCTTGTTGCTTTTTTTGACGAGGAGCGGTAGCATCTTTCCTTTTATGCGAGCGTCTCCCGCGCCTGCGCCCGCGTTGAGAACCCTCGGGTTGACGTGGTTCGTCTTGAGTTTTAGGCACGGAATCGGACTCCTCTTGAGAAGCTTGGACATAGTTTGGTGGAGGAAAAAATTGACCCGCCATGTTTGGGCCCGGATAAAATTGACCGGGCATGCCAAGAAGTTGCGCGTATTGCATTGTGTTCGCGTCAAACTCGCCCCAATTGGGTGGCAGCGGAGTAGTAGTGTTTGGCCTCGTAGTGTTTGGCCTCGCACCCGGACGACCCGGGACCCCGAATGGTGAACCATATGGAAACATGTTTTGTGTTTAGATTGTGTTGTGGTGTGTGGTTTTTAGTTTTGGTTGTGTAAAAGTTGTGTTTGTGTTTTATATAAATAAAAAGTGTGTATATATATATCAACCTTCAAAAAAATTTACCGTTCAAAAAAATTAAGTGCCCCAACGGTCAAAAAAGTTGACCGTTTGTTTTCAAAGCCGAGCCACGTGTCTTGTTCCAATTGGGCCGATCACTTTTGCTTTGCCGTTATTTAAATAACGCTTGCCCCGTTTTGTGTAAAATAGCGCCCCGGAGTAACGTGTTCCGGGCGCTATTTTTGCAATTTTCGGACAAATAACGCACCACTACGGGGGGTCTAACGTGGATTCTACCAAACCAATAAGACCCCTCGTAGTGGGGCGTTATTTGTCCGAAAATTGCAAAAATAGCGCCCGGAACACCGTTACTCCGGGGCGCTATTTTACACAAAACGGGGCAAGCGTCTTTTAAATAACGCCAAAGCAAAAGTGATCGGCTCAATTGGAACAAGACACGTGGCTCGGCTTTGAAAACAAACGGTCAACTTTTTTGACCGTTGGGGCACTTAATGTTTTGAACGGTAATTTTTTTTGAAGGTTGATATATATACACACTTTTTATTTATATAAAACACAAACACAACTTTTACACAACCAAAACTAAAAACCACACACCACAACACAATCTAAACACAAAACATGTTTCCATATGGTTCACCATTCGGGGTCCTGGGTCGTCCGGGTGCGAGGCCAAACACTACTACTCCGCTGCCACCCAATTGGGGCGAGTTTGACGCGAACACAATGCAATACGCGCAACTTCTTGGCATGCCCGGTCAATTTTATCCGGGCCCAAACATGGCGGGTCAATTTTTTCCTCCACCAAACTATGTCCAAGCTTCTCAAGAGGAGCCCGATTCCGTGCCAGAAACTCAAGACGAACCACGTCAACCCGAGGGTTCTCAACGGGGGCGCGGGAGACGCTCGCATAAAAGGAAAGATGCTACCGCTCCTCGTCAAAAAAAGCAACAAGAACGTTGGGAAAGAGAAGAGGAGTTTGCTTTAGCGCGGGCCTGGCTCGACATATCTGAGGACCACGAAATTGGTTAGTATTTCTTTTTGTGTTTATATATATATATATATATATATATATATATATATATATATATATATATATATATTGTTGGTTAGTATTTTTTTGTGTTTATATATATATATATATATACATTTTAATCGTATAATATTTTATTTTTTTTTGCAGCAAACTATCAACATAGCCCGTTGTTTTGGCAACGGATTCGAGAGCTGTTTTTTGCCGCCATGGGTAGAGGGGAGTATCGAGAGCACGACTCGATATCGGGAAAGTGGTCGGACATAAATAATAAATGTCACTCGTTTGCGGAGGTTTACCAACGTTGCAAGGACAACAGGGGCAGTGGGGAAGGTGATGACGGTTTGTTGGCAAGAGCCTTGGACAAGATGAGAGATACCCGCGGGCCGTTCCCGTATTTGATGATTTGGGAGATGTTGAGAAAAAGTCCTAAGTGGGCTAATGTACCGCTTATGGGGTCGGGTAGTGGGCGCAAGATTAGGAGAGGAAGAGGATCAGGAGGAGGAGGACCATCAAAACGAAGCAAAACCACCTCCACGTCGCGAGATCCGGATACACCGACATCCGATGCTCGCTTTGTGAGTTTAGATGATCCTGTTGATTTGGAGGATGAGGAGGAGGATATTCCAAGACCACCCGGTAGAAGATCAAAAAAGGGTGGCAAGGCGGAGTCGTCTTCGACAGGAGGTGGTGCATCGAGGGAGTAGTTTGATGACATGAATCGACGATTACAGGGTCTTCGCGACCTCGGCCAAAGACGTTTGGAAACTATGCACCAGAGAGTGGCAGAGAATAAAAGGTTCGTCGCCATTCAAGAGACGAGGCAAAGGGAAAAGGACATTGAGTTTTTGTCCAAATCGATCGACCACCTCGAGGGAGAATCCCTACGCCTCGCACTACATCATAGGCAGGAAATTCTTGCCAAATATAACTTACTGTAATTTATTTAAGTTTTTTTTTTTAATTGGTATTGTAATTTTTTTAAGTTGTTTGTTTTTTTTAATTTAATTAATATTAGTTGTGTGGTTTTAATATTATTTGTATTTTTTTTATATTTATTTGTCTTTTATTTTAATTATTTTGAGTTAAAAGATTAAAAAAATAATAAAAAAATCAACCAATCAGAAACATGGGCTTTACACTACACCCATTTTTCAGTTTCTCTCTCCACGCTGACTCAGCAGCCACGTGGACCAATCAGGAAGGGGGCTTTATATATAAAGCCCCCCACTACGCATGTTTTTATTCACTAAAATCTGTAGCTGAACATTGAAAATTTGTATTGATAAATTCAAAGTTAGATGATGTATTGCAATCATAAAATAAAATCCAAAGTTCATGTTTAACCTTTGTGAAATGTGGGTTAATTTTTAAGTAGTTTTGTTTTAGGGTATGTTTGGCAAAATTAGCTGGAGGCTGGTAGCTGGAAGTTGTTAGATGGTAGCTGCAAGCCGGTAGCTGGAAGCTTTTTAAATAAATTTTAGTGTTTGGCACAGTAGCTGAAGCTTTTAATAAAATGTATAAAATGACCAAAATGGGCATAATTAAAAATTTGTAAAGAAGGTTTTTATTTTATTTTTAAAATAGAATGGGTATTTGTGTCATTTACTAATTAAAAGCTTGTAGCTAGTAGAGCTTTTTCTTAAAAGCTAGTACTAGTAGCTTTTCACTATAGAGCTTTTTCTCTAACCTAAAAGCTTCCAGCTCCTTCAACCAAACAAGGCTTTTTATTGAGTAGGAGTTTTTTCTTAAAAGCTTGAAGCTTGAAGCTCCTAAAAGCTCTTAAAAGCTCCTTACCAAACATACCCTTAATCGTAAAAAACAGAGTTACAAACTAAAGTGGTGTAGGAGAAATTTTGAATATGTGAATGGTATTTTACTAAAATTTTAAAAAAAAAAAAAAAAAAAAAAAAGCTTCTTTTTAAAACATTTATTTTGGTATCATACAACTTCAAAACTTTTGGACATGATATTAAAATTTTCTACTCAAGATGTTGATCACCAAATTGAGTCAACTTGTAATCAAGATTAGAAATTAAGACTTTTCATTCCAAGATTAACCATTGTTAGAGAAAAAAAAATATTTGAATATTAAATATAAGAGCTTCCACAACGCAAATTTGGAAGGTGATTTGGATTCGGAAGGACGAGTGTGTGCATTGGAGGAGGAGGTCTGGTTGGGTTAAGTCCGGTATACCGGAACGATTTGGAACGTGAGGCTTGCCAAAGGTGGGGGCCACATGCTGACTTTTAAAATTAAAAAATAGGTTTTTTCGTGTCTACATATATTTTAAATAAAAGGAAAAGCAGGTGATGAGGTGGAATGATGTGAAGGTTTAAAATGGTTTAGCGTTGGAGGAAAAAGTGTGGTTTGGATTTGGAACGGTTTGGAATGATGTGACATGCTTATATGGCAAGTTTTGAAGGTTTGGACCAGTCTGTACTTAAACAGCGTTGTGGAGGCTCTAAATATCGTGGAGGCTCTAAATATTAAAATTAAGAAGCATGAATCATGATAACTATATGATTGATCACATGTTTTCTGAAGAGTAGGGTAGGATCAGAATACTGAATATCCCAAATGCACTTCATTAACTATTAGATTAACAAAGAACAAAAACTACAATCAATTATTAGAACACTAGCTGATTACCCTGGGAGTGTCTCGGGGTTGAAAAATCTAATATTACTTGGTAAAAAAGGATAACAGAAGTAAACAGTCTCAACCTCTTTTAATGTTAAAGAAAGTTGTTCTAATGTTTATACTATCAAAAGGGGTTCTCATGCTGCGTTCCCAGCAGATTAAAAAATCTCAACCTCTTTTAATGCTAAGCATATCGTTATAGCACATGAACATGTGCAATTTATATATATTGTGTTACTTATATATGATTAATGACTAGTGACTTACTAAATATAACATGATTACCTAAATATATTGTGTTTTTTTCTGCATGAACAAAAACTTACTAAAAAAACATTTTTTTCGTTTTTGTATAGCACTATATATGGTGCTCGTTGGAAAAATAATAAAGCGATCGTTAATTTGGTGTAATTTTTTTTTCAAAAAAATGTCATACATAAAAGTTACTAACGTTTAAAAATTGTGAGCGGAAAATAAGAAAAAATTAAGATAAAAATATTATTAATTAACATATTTGAAATTTTAAAATAATTAATAGTTCACTAATATTTAAAAAATGTGAGAGGAAAATAATGAAAAGATATTAATTAACATATTTGAAATTTTAAGATAATATAGATATAGATTTTATTTAAAAATACAAAATAAATAAATTTAAAAGAAAGCTTCATATGATGTCACATAGCATTGAGGCCTCCATTAAATACCACATCATACAAACTCAATTTTTTTATTATAAGTTGTAGATTGTGCATCTACGAATGCAATGCATATGAATTAGAGGGTGTTTGGGATTGAGTTTGGAGATGCAAAAGTGTTTTTGGTCAAAAGTGTTTATTGGCTTATGACTTTTTGAAAAGGAGCTTTAGAAAAAGTGTTTGGATTAGCTTTTAAGATGAGAAACGTCAAAAAGTCAATAAATTGTCTTTTTTTAAGTGTTTCACTTAACTTATTGTGAATATTGGTCGTATGGGTGATAGATTTGTAATTTTTTTCCAAAAGTCAAAAGCCAAAAGCCAGGATTTCTAACTTTTCAAAAACAGTTTTTTCACCCTTAAAAGCCAAAAGCCAAAAGTCAAAACAGAAAGTGCTTTTGGGTTACACAAACAGCTTATTGACTTATTGGCTTTTTGAAAAAGCCAATAAGTCAATAAGTTGTTTTGAAACTCAATCCCAAACACCCTCTTAGACGAGTTTAAACCCTAAATTTCCTTAAAATCTTAGCATACTACTTAAATTTCCCCAATTAATCAAACTAAGATAAAGAATACATACAATCCGGTAACACGGCAGGTACCATTACTTTCGAACGAGCAATCACAGAGAACCGAGACGTCTCGATTCGCGTTGCCACTGCACGGATCCTTGCGAAAATCATAATCCCATCCCTTCTTCTCCCATAGCCCTAACTTTCCCCAAATTACTTTCAATACCTCCACTGCATCAATTTATAATCACAACAATCACAATTAATCCAATTAATCAGTGAATACAGAAAACGAAGTAACGAAAACGTACCTTCTTGTGGATGAAGGTTTGCTGACTGTGTGAATGAGAAATATGAGTATAAAATTGAGGATAATAAGAGGAATAAGAGGTTGTTCATGATGATACTGTTTGGTTGATGGTTGAACAGAGTATGTATGATTGTTGTTCATCTTATTATTATAGGTGATTGAGGGATTAGGGTTGGTTTAGAGGCATGAAGCAGATCATGTGGTCATTAAAATCGCTTGTTGAAAACAAAAGATATTCGTTCGTCTTCATTCACGGCTGTAGGTTTAGGGTTTAGGGTTTAGGAACAGAGGATCAGTGAAGACATATGGGTTTGTTTGTTGACTTTGGGGAAGATGGTAAAGTAACCGTTAGAGCTTTTTATAAACATTTTTCAATTTTCATAGACAAATTGAAAAAAAAAACATTTTTACTAAATAATTAATCCAAAAGGTATAAGAAGAATTAATAATTATTTTATTTTAAAAGTAGACATTTTTACAAAAGTTTTATAAATAAGTTTGTTGGTGGAGCTCCGACACAATTGTACGGATCGGTTGCCGTTTAGACTCGAAAAAATACAGAAGCTGTATAAGTGAAACTCATGTTCAGGTTCAGGTTTGATCTCAACTCTCATGATCATAGCTTTAACATTTAGAAAGATATTTTATGTATACTATGTTCTAATACGTCATAATAAATAATTACAAGTTACAATATAATAAAACAAATACGTAAACGAACGTAAAAAGGCTTATATAAGAAAATTATTTAATAAATAATTACAAGTTACAATATAATAAAACAAATACGGGAACGAAAACGTAAAAAACCTTATACAAGAAAATTATTTAAAGTATAAAAAATAATTGTTTTCTTGTATTATCCTACAAAGTGTGTACCTATTGTCTATATATATTAAATCTTAGACTAGTGGGAGTGGGGGCGGGAGAGGGGCGGGAGAGGGGGGGAACACCGCCGTCATAGGGGCGGGATGACCGGCGTGGGGCTGAGGGCGGGGAGGAGAGCACTGGCGTGGGGGGGAGAGGAGGGACAGGTGGCGGCATGTTATTGGCCCAACATATTTGAACGTTAGCTTTAAAAAAATAATAATAATAATAATAATTTCAAACGGCTATAACATGCAACGGTCAAAAAAATAATTTTTTTATAAATTACCCCCATTTCACTACAAAACACCCACTTTAACCAAATTTTATACACTTTTCAACCAAATTTTATACAATTTTCATCCATATTTTATACACTTCCTCAACAAAAAATGAACCCTTACAACCGAGGCTTCGACCCGAACAACCCATACGCGTTTGTCCCAAACCCGAATACACCACCGGTTCGCCCGATCCCAAACCGTCCACCCATTCCTTCACCTTGTCCCGACTACGCGGGTTATGCGGGTTTCATTAGTGGGCAAATTTATCCGAATTTCCCATTCAATGATTCTCTCGTTCCTTCACAACCTCCTTCACAACTTCCTTTAACCCAAACCGTACCCGAAACACAACCCCAAAATGTTGCGGGATCATCTTCGGGTAAAACCCCCCCTCCAAGAAGAAGTCACAGGAGGAAGACCCCGGAGGAGAAAGCAATAGCCGCCGCTAACCGCCAACCACTTAAGTGGACACCCGATGAAGAGCTCGCTATAACGAAAGCGTGGATAAGCGAGTCGGAAAAACAAGAAGGTATTTGTAATAATTTTTTAACATGATTTTTATACACTTGGTGTTGCTAATATTTTTTTTTTTTTTTTTTTTGTAGGAACTAGTCGCCATAAAGTTGAGTTTTGGAACGACATAAACGCCGCGTTCCATGGGTTGATGGGACGAGAGTTCTATCGAGCAAACGATAGTCTCTCGTCCAAGTGGACAGAGATAAACAGGGCAATGAACACGTTTCAACCGCATTATTATTACGCAAGAAATAATCCAAAAAGCGGTGAAACGGATACCGACAGCCTAACGCGCTCGATGTTAGCGTTTCGTAACGAAACCGGTCTCGAATTCAAGTTTCTTCATTGTTGGGAAATCGCCAAGAACCACTCAAAATGGGCGTACGTCCCCACTGCAAGCAACTCCGCAAAAAGGTCGAAAACAAATTCGTCAAGAAACCGTCAAACTGATCCTGAAAACGTAGAAGCCGTTAATTTGGATGATGACGAGTTTGAAGAGGAATTGAGTCGCCCACCCGGCCGAGATAAGTCAAAAAAGAGGGCGCAAAAATCTACTGCTTCGGGTTCGGGTTCTGGATCAACCGGCGCCTACAGCGCTGACTTGCAAGATTTAAATGCCACCATGATCCAGTTCAATACGATTCAAGAAAAAATGCTCGAGGAGAAAAAAAATATTCGCGAGGCGTTTGAAAAAAAAGTGACTTTGAAAGAGCGCAAATTGTCTATCAAAGAGCAGCGCGAAAAACGCGAGGATTTGAGATTTCTCGCCATGAACACCGACCATATGCAAGGGCCGGAGTTAGAGATGACGCTTCAAATGAAGCGTGATATTATTGAAAAATATAATCTGAACTAATTTGTTTAGTCTTTAATTTTTTTCGTTTTTATTGTATTTTTTTTAATTTTCTAGGTTTTTTTTTGTATTTTTCTAGGTTTTTATTAATTAAAAGTATTTATTATTATTATTGTTTTATATAAAAAGTTAAAAAAAAAAAAGAAAAAAGAAATGCCACATGGCACTTCCCCCCACCTCTTCTCCCCCCTTCCACTCCCCACAATTATTTTCCCCCCCAAAAGGGACCCACAAGTGCCACATGGCGCTTCCCCCCACCTCTTCCCCCCCCCCCACCACTCCTTATAGTCTTAGACTAGTGGGAGTGGGGGCGGGAGAGGGGCGGGAGAGGGGGGGAACACCGCCGCCATAGGGGCGGGATGACCGGCGTGGGGCTGAGGGCGGGGAGGAGAGCACTGGCGTGGGGGGGAGAGGAGGGACAGGTGGCGGCATGTTATTGGCCCAACATATTTGAACGTTAGCTTTAAAAAAAAAAAAAATAATAATAATTTCAAACGGCTATAACATGCAACGGTCAAAAAAATAATTTTTTTATAAATTACCCCCATTTCACTACAAAACACCCACTTTAACCAAATTTTATACACTTTTCAACCAAATTTTATACAATTTTCATCCATATTTTATACACTTCCTCAACAAAAAATGAACCCTTACAACCGAGGCTTCGACCCGAACAACCCATACGCGTTTGTCCCAAACCCGAATACACCACCGGTTCGCCCGATCCCAAACCGTCCACCCATTCCTTCACCTTGTCCCGACTACGCGGGTTATGCGGGTTTCATTAGTGGGCAAATTTATCCGAATTTCCCATTCAATGATTCTCTCGTTCCTTCACAACCTCCTTCACAACTTCCTTTAACCCAAACCGTACCCGAAACACAACCCCAAAATGTTGCGGGATCATCTTCGGGTAAAACCCCCCCTCCAAGAAGAAGTCACAGGAGGAAGACCCCGGAGGAGAAAGCAATAGCCGCCACTAACCGCCAACCACTTAAGTGGACACCCGATGAAGAGCTCGCTATAACGAAAGCGTGGATAAGCGAGTCGGAAAAACAAGAAGGTATTTGTAATAATTTTTTAACATGATTTTTATACACTTGGTGTTGCTAATATATTTTTTTTTTTTTTTTTTGTAGGAACTAGTCGCCATAAAGTTGAGTTTTGGAACGACATAAACGCCGCGTTCCATGGGTTGATGGGACGAGAGTTCTATCGAGCAAACGATAGTCTCTCGTCCAAGTGGACAGAGATAAACAGGGCAATGAACACGTTTCAACCGCATTATTATTACGCAAGAAATAATCCAAAAAGCGGTGAAACGGATACCGACAGCCTAACGCGCTCGATGTTAGCGTTTCGTAACGAAACCGGTCTCGAATTCAAGTTTCTTCATTGTTGGGAAATCGCCAAGAACCACTCAAAATGGGCGTACGTCCCCACTGCAAGCAACTCCGCAAAAAGGTCGAAAACAAATTCGTCAAGAAACCGTCAAACTGATCCTGAAAACGTAGAAGCCGTTAATTTGGATGATGACGAGTTTGAAGAGGAATTGAGTCGCCCACCCGGCCGAGATAAGTCAAAAAAGAGGGCGCAAAAATCTACTGCTTCGGGTTCGGGTTCTGGATCAACCGGCGCCTACAGCGCTGACTTGCAAGATTTAAATGCCACCATGATCCAGTTCAATACGATTCAAGAAAAAATGCTCGAGGAGAAAAAAAATATTCGCGAGGCGTTTGAAAAAAAAGTGACTTTGAAAGAGCGCAAATTGTCTATCAAAGAGCAGCGCGAAAAACGCGAGGATTTGAGATTTCTCGCCATGAACACCGACCATATGCAAGGGCCGGAGTTAGAGATGACGCTTCAAATGAAGCGTGATATTATTGAAAAATATAATCTGAACTAATTTGTTTAGTCTTTAATTTTTTTCGTTTTTATTGTATTTTTTTTAATTTTCTAGGTTTTTTTTTGTATTTTTCTAGGTTTTTATTAATTAAAAGTATTTATTATTATTATTGTTTTATATAAAAAGTTAAAAAAAAAAAAGAAAAAAGAAATGCCACATGGCACTTCCCCCCACCTCTTCTCCCCCCTTCCACTCCCCACAATTATTTTCCCCCCCAAAAGGGACCCACAAGTGCCACATGGCGCTTCCCCCCACCTCTTCCCCCCCCCCCCCCCCCCCCCACCACTCCTTATAGTCTTAGACTAGTGGGAGTGGGGGCGGGAGAGGGGCGGGAGAGGGGGGGAACACCGCCGCCATAGGGGCGGGATGACCGGCGTGGGGCTGAGGGCGGGGAGGAGAGCACTGGCGTGGGGGGGAGAGGAGGGACAGGTGGCGGCATGTTATTGGCCCAACATATTTGAACGTTAGCTTTAAAAAAAAAAAAAAAAAAATTTCAAACGGCTATAACATGCAACGGTCAAAAAAATAATTTTTTTATAAATTACCCCCATTTCACTACAAAACACCCACTTTAACCAAATTTTATACACTTTTCAACCAAATTTTATACAATTTTCATCCATATTTTATACACTTCCTCAACAAAAAATGAACCCTTACAACCGAGGCTTCGACCCGAACAACCCATACGCGTTTGTCCCAAACCCGAATACACCACCGGTTCGCCCGATCCCAAACCGTCCACCCATTCCTTCACCTTGTCCCGACTACGCGGGTTATGCGGGTTTCATTAGTGGGCAAATTTATCCGAATTTCCCATTCAATGATTCTCTCGTTCCTTCACAACCTCCTTCACAACTTCCTTTAACCCAAACCGTACCCGAAACACAACCCCAAAATGTTGCGGGATCATCTTCGGGTAAAACCCCCCCTCCAAGAAGAAGTCACAGGAGGAAGACCCCAGAGGAGAAAGCAATAGCCGCCGCTAACCGCCAACCACTTAAGTGGACACCCGATGAAGAGCTCGCTATAACGAAAGCGTGGATAAGCGAGTCGTAAAAACAAGAAGGTATTTGTAATAATTTTTTAACATGATTTTTATACACTTGGTGTTGCTAATATTTTTTTTTTTTTTTTTTTTTTTGTAGGAACTAGTCGCCATAAAGTTGAGTTTTGGAACGACATAAACGCCGCGTTCCATGGGTTGATGGTACGAGAGTTCTATCGAGCAAACGATAGTCTCTCGTCCAAGTGGACAGAGATAAACAGGGCAATGAACACGTTTCAACCGCATTATTATTACGCAAGAAATAATCCAAAAAGCGGTGAAACGGATACCGACAGCCTAACGCGCTCGATGTTAGCGTTTCGTAACGAAACCGGTCTCGAATTCAAGTTTCTTCATTGTTGGGAAATCGCCAAGAACCACTCAAAATGGGCGTACGTCCCCACTGCAAGCAACTCCGCAAAAAGGTCGAAAACAAATTCGTCAAGAAACCGTCAAACTGATCCTGAAAACGTAGAAGCCGTTAATTTGGATGATGACGAGTTTGAAGAGGAATTGAGTCGCCCACCCGGCCGAGATAAGTCAAAAAGGAGGGCGCAAAAATCTACTGCTTCGGGTTCGGGTTCTGGATCAACCGGCGCCTACAGCGCTGACTTGCAAGATTTAAATGCCACCATGATCCAGTTCAATACGATTCAAGAAAAAATGCTCGAGGAGAAAAAAAATATTCGCGAGGCGTTTGAAAAAAAAGTGACTTTGAAAGAGCGCAAATTGTCTATCAAAGAGCAGCGCGAAAAACGCGAGGATTTGAGATTTCTCGCCATGAACACCGACCATATGCAAGGGCCGGAGTTAGAGATGACGTTTCAAATGAAGCGTGATATTATTGAAAAATATAATCTGAACTAATTTGTTTAGTCTTTAATTTTTTTCGTTTTTATTGTATTTTTTTTAATTTTCTAGGTTTTTTTTGTATTTTTCTAGGTTTTTATTAATTAAAAGTATTTATTATTATTATTGTTTTATATAAAAAGTTAAAAAAAAAAAGAAAAAAGAAATGCCAAATGGCACTTCCCCCCACCTCTTCTCCCCCCTTCCACTCCCCACAATTATTTTCCCCCCCAAAAGGGACCCACAAGTGCCACATGGCGCTTCCCCCCACCTCTTCCCCCCCCCCCCCCCCCCACCACTCCTTATAGTCTTAACAGGGCGCAACAGTGTTTGGATTTTTTTATTTTTTATTTTGTTTTCTTTAGTGGGGCACATGTTTGGGTTTTTTTTTTTTTTGTTTTGTCTTTAGTGGGGCACAATTGTAATTTCGTGTGTGACGTTTTGCCCTCTTAACCTACTATCTTTTATATTTTGGTTTTGATTACTCGGTTAGTTTAAGATAAGACATGATTACAACGCACTGAGACTAACTTAAAACCTGGGAACTTCGTGTTGGTCATGACTAAAACACTTGTTTTGAAAATTACGTTCAGTCACGATCCAAGTTATTATTGAGAATTACATCATTGGTCCATACCCTAAATCATATTTCCCAAACCAAGTGTTTCTTGCTAATCAAGTTTGTTCACAACTAACAAAGATTTTATAATAATCGGATTTGGGAAAAATGACAAACAATTTTTACATTTGCATGATTACAACTTTTAAGCAGTGTTTTCATAACCAAATAGCATATCAATCATTTTGGAGAAATGAGTTGCCTAAAAAAAACATAGGTAGTGTTCGTTTCACGGGAATGGAATGGAATGAAATTCAGATGGAATTTGAATGTGTATTTGACTTCTTATGTTGTTTGTTACAACAAAAGAAGGAATTGTAATTGAATAACAACATACGGAAGGGAATCTACATTTCAATTCTATGGAGATTTAATTCTATTTTATGAAACGAATACATCAAAATTCCAAATCAAATTATGCTTCTCGCGCGAATTCTATTCCAATGCCTTTGCAATCCATGAAATGAACGCTACCATAGTGTTTGTAACTAATAGCAATTATAATTCTAGTCAATAATTCTAGTCAAACAACATTTACTTGTAGCTATGTCTTAGGCTAGTCAATTGTAATCCCTTAGATCATGCCTATGGATGTATTATAAATAGGACAATGTACATGATGATTATTCATTCGAGTAAATTCATATACTCTTATATGGTATCAAGAGAGTTCCTGGCTCATTGACCAATTTCGCCACCACAATTCCGCCACCTTCCTCATCTTTCTTCGAACCCACCTCCTCTTCTTTCTTCATGGATATCACTCAACAGGCTCTCTATGCCTTGTCCCTCTCTCAACAGGACCCGCAAGGATTCATGGATACCGGGGCTTCTGGCCACATGAAAAACCCCCAAGGTAATAACTTCCCGTCTTCTTTTAATACTTGCACTAACAAGTTTATTGTCGTGGGTAACGGTATGACTATTCCCGTGATTGGTCAAGGCAACATAACCCTTCCACCGCCCTTCCCGCCTTTTAAACTAAACAATGTCCTTTATGCCCCACAACTTGTTAAAAACCTTATTTCAGTCTGAAAACTTACCACTGATAACTTATTATCCATTGAATTCGACCCCTTCGGTTTTACTGTGAAGGATCTCAAGACCAAGGAGCACCTCCTTCGATGCAATAGCTCGGGTGATCTCTACCCATTGACAGCACCACTTCCCACTAAATCAACCTCCACTGCTTTTGTCGCTGTCACTCAAGACCGTTGGCATCAACGCCTTGGGCACCCGAGCTCATCTACATTGCATTCTTTACCTTTATTTGTGTCTAGTACACGTAATAAACATGACAAAACTTTGTGTCAAGCGTGCGTTTTTGGCAAAAGTGTCCGCATGCCATTTTTTGATTCATGTAATCGTACTCATTTACCTTTTGATATAATTCACAGTGACCTTTGGACATCCCCGTGCCTAGCACCGGGGGTCACCGTTATTATGTATTGTTTTTGGATGACTTTACAAATTTTCTTTGGACTTTTCCCTTAACAAACAAATCCAGTGTATTTTCCATTTTCACTATTTTTAACAATTACATCACCACCCAGTTTGGTGGCAAAATAAAACAATTTCAATGTGATAACGGCAAGGAATATGACAATAAGTTGTATCACAATTTCTGTCATCTCCAGGGAATGCATTTTCGCTTCTCCTGCCCATACACGTCTTCCCAAAATGGTAAAGCGGAGTGTAAAATTAGAACAATAAATAATATGATACGCTCTCTGCTTGCCCAATCCTCCTTGCCACCATCCTTTTGGCATCACGCCCTTAAAACCGCCACGTACCTCCTCAACATCATTCCCAACAAACACACCAAATTTCTATCTCCCACCTCCCATCTCTACAAGTGTGATCCCACCTATGAACACCTTCGTGTGTTCGGGTGCCTATGCTACCCTCTCATACCCTCCACCACCATTCACAAACTTGCCAATCGCTCCAAACCTTGTGTCTTCCTTGGTTACCCACCCAACCACCGTGGCTACCGATGCCTAGACCTCACCACAAATTCCACATTTGTCTCTCGACATGTTCAATTCGAAGAGACAATATTCCCTTTTTCCACTACTCTCCCCACACAACCCACATCCTATGACTTCCTTGATAGTGGTCCTCATCCGCTACTTTGGGATCACCTACGGCCCACACCAGACTCACCACCCATGACCCAGCCAACCCAACACACTCCTTCGACTCCCCCACAGCCCAACTCCCCACCACCTATTACCTACTCGAGACGTCCCAGGCCCACACCTGGCCCATCTACCAGCTACCCTCCTACCGTGCCTCCCCTGGCCCAATCCTCTTCTCCCATCCAGCCCACATCTCCAGCCCATACTCAATCCCATCAACCTAGCTCATCCCCTCCTTCCCAACCGTCAAACCCACAACCCACTACCACCTCTGAACCAGCAACCCAGCACACAACCACCTCTGACCCACAACCACCGGCTCGTACTATGCGCACTCACGCCATGGACGGTATATCTAAACCAAAACACCACTTTAACCTCCACACCACTACCATTGTACCTATTCCCAAGTCCCCTCAGGTTGCCCTGACCACGCCCGAATGGCTTACTGCCATGACAAATGAATTTAGTGCACTTATTAAAAATGAGACTTGGGAGTTAGTACCAAGGCAACCAGACATGAATATTATACGGTGTATGTGGTTATTTAAACACAAGTTTCGTTCCGATGGCAGCTTGGAACGATACAAAGCTCGGTTAGTTTGTGATGGTCGCAGTCAACAGGTGGGTATTGACTGTGGAGACACCTTCAGCCCGGTTGTCAAACCGGCAACGATTCGGCTCATACTTACTTTGGCGCTCTCTCGCTCTTGGGCCATCAACCAGCTTGATGTCACAAATGCCTTCCTTCACGGAAACTTGGAGGAAACAATCTTTATGCATCAACCCATGGGGTTTCGGGACTCCCGTTTCCCTGGTCACGTGTGCAAATTGAAGAAGTCCCTCTATGGTCTGAAACAAGCTCCACGAGCCTGGTACCAACGTTTTACTGACTTTGTCTTATTGCAGGGGTTCACACAAAGCAAGTCTAACACTTCATTATTTATTTATCATTATGGTCAAGACACTGCTTATCTTCTTATTTATGTTGATGACATTATTCTTACTACATCATCGGATACCCTTCGCCGCCGTATTATGACATCATTGTCCAGTGAGTTTGCTATGAAGGATTTGGGCTCGCTATCTCATTTTTTGGGCATCTCCGTCAAGCGTACAGGTGACACCATGTTCTTATCTCAGCAGGCGTATACCAATGACATCATCCACCGAGCATCCATGGATTCCTGCAAACCAGTGGCTACTCCAGTTGACACCGGTTCAAAGCTTGGTGCAACCTCCTCCGCACCATTTCATGATCCCACTACTTACCGCAGTTTGGCAGGTGCATTACAGTACCTTACATTCACGCGGCCCGATATATCATATGCAGTGCAACAAATCTGCATGCATATGCACTCACCCACCGACGATCATTGGAATGCTCTCAAGAGGATGATTCGCTATTTGCAGGGCACGTCCGACCACGGACTTCATCTTACCCCTGCCCCGAATATTTCTCTGCGTGCCTATACAGACGCCGACTGGGCCGGCTGTCCTGACACCCGTCGGTCCACCTCCGGTTACTGTGTCTACCTTGGTGACAACCTTCTTTCCTGGTCATCCAAACGACAACCGACAGTCTCACGCTCCAGTGCGGAAGCCGAATACCGAGGAGTTGCCAATGTTGTCTCTGAAATATGTTGGCTTCGTAACCTGATACTAGAATTAAATCAGCCTCTTCTCAAAGCTACCCTCGTGTACTGTGACAATGTCAGCGCCATTTATCTTTCGGGTAACCCAGTTCAACACCAGCGGACGAAACACATTGAACTGGATATTCACTTTGTCAGGGAGCAAGTACAACGGGGGTGTGTTCGAGTCCTACATGTGCCTTCTCGCTACCAGGTTGCCGATATCTTCACCAAAGGCTTACCACGCATACTGTTCGATGACTTTCGCTCCAGTCTCAACATTCGTCAGCCTCCCGATTCGACTGCGGGGGTGTAATAGCAATTATAATTCTAGTCAATAATTCTAGTCAAACAACATTTACTTGTAGCTATGTCTTAGGCTAGTCAATTGTAATCCCTTAGATCATGCCTATGGATGTATTATAAATAGGACAATGTACATGATAATTATTCATTGGAGTAAATTCATATACTCTTATAGTAACTATATGCAAATAAGTTCGTTCTCCCTCCAAAAATCATTTAAAAAACCGTTTATAAAAAATAGGCATGAAAAGCCAAGTGTTCTAATTATTATATGATCCATAGATGGTGTGTCAAGTAGTCTACAACTCGTATTCATTAAAGACGACAAATACAACTTTAGATGAATTCTACAATATGCAAGTATATATATACATATACACACAAATGTACACACATGTGTGCATGTGCTTGTATACGAATTACCCGAGAAGTTGCATCACCAGACTGGGACCCGAAGTTTAGTAATGGTAATATGTAATAGTCCATCTCTGCACAAGTAAGATTCTATCAACTTAAGTTCGTTAGGGAATACCATGGGTTATGGTTCATCTCTAGCGGGTCAAATAAATGAAAACAAACAAATTAACCAAAAAGAAAAGGGGACAATGATCCAAATGAAGACGTTAATCTTGAATTAGGAGATAAATATCAAGTCGGGTTATAGATAATTCTTGGTGAATTATTTATTAAGTTTTTTTGTATTTAATTAAGGATAATTATTGGTTTAACTAGATAGGTTTATCTAGTTGGTTTATTTTATTATTTAAATAGAGTTTGAGTTTGGTTAGGATTAGTATAAGACTAGTATAAATAGATGGTTAAATCTATTGTATTTGGTGTGCTTTGGTTGATAATAAAGAGTCGAACAAGTTCATTCAATCTCGTGTGTTTTGTGTTCGATCAAAGGCTTGAAGTTCCAACACCAAAGATGTCTAAAGTGTATTTTAATGCACAAAACTTCCAAAATCCGTTTGTTCAAAAAAATAGTGTTACCGAAATAATACAAGTTTAATTAGTGATGGCAATATGAAAATAATCAGGTTTTGAGTTGTCATATCTAACCCATTTAATACGGGTTGTGTTTGGGTCGACCTGTTTAACCTGTATAATCAAACACGTTCTCATCAACCCGTTTAACCCATTCGTTATAACCCACCAACACATTAACTTGATTACTATCCGCCAACTCATTTCCTATGTTTAGATAAATAGGTTAAGCAGGTCATGTTAGGAATATAAAATCTTTAGTTTGTCGAAATCAGGTTTGATGTTTTTGAAAATAATAAATATATATGGGTCGTGTTCAGGTCAATAGTCAAACCGTTAACCCGACACGAGTGACACCCCTCATGCTTTATATGACAAACAAACTGGTTATACATAAAATAAGCTATTGAACAAGAAGTATTTGTATGGACCCAACTTGTACCAAAAGACCAGTTTTGACTGGTCTGTCTTGCTGACAGACAGAATTAATTTAAGGTATTGACTTACTGAAGTTCAGCTGAAACGGAATCTGGGTTCGCATCGAAGGGTAGTGGCCACTTGACATCAAAGGGTCCTTCTAGAATCTCCTTTTTGTAATATGAAGAGTTTGTATGATCACTTAAAGAGCTGCCTGTATGCCTCCTCTTGGTTGTTTGTACAGTCAGACTATCATCAATTGTCAGCAATCATTAGGAATCTAAAATAGAAGTGGCACTTTTGACCCGTTTGAGTTGAGCTTTTTTTTTTATTTTATTCTATCTCAAACGGGTCAAACTAAAAAACATAGTTAAAAGGGGAATGAATCAAAACTATGCCTTTTTAGGCTTTTATGCATATAACTTTAAGAACTGTTTATTAAAAAAAAATAGATTATTATTGTAACAACATTTATTTTATATTTCATTACTGTCATTAATTATTCACACTATATCTTCTAAGATTGAACAAAAAAAATGCTAGCTGGTCAACCAGACTTGCCCCGGTCGCTTCCGTCCCATATTAAGGAAACCGCATGTTCCAACCCGAGCGGCTTTTTGCCCATTGCCCAACCTACCATGCTTTGAAAAAACTAATCTTACGTTGTATTATCGACTTGAACTCTTATTTCATCTATACTAATCCCTGGCAGTTCTATCAGCAGAACATATTTTCCTCCTGATTCTGAAATATCCATCCTCGGGGATAATTTTTTCTCGAACCCTGTATAATACCATATAAAGTGGAGGTGTTAAATGGGTCGGGTTTGCAGGTTGAACCCGAAAACAACAATGAACACGAAAGTTACGTCATACACATGAACCAGAAATACGGGTTGACATGAACATGACCCGTTTAACCCAAAACTTTACCTTACTTTAACTTTTATTTTCTTCTGGGAATAAAATACCCATCAAGCTAAATTATGAAAAACAACATCCAAAAACAGTAAGTACTAGATTAAACGAGTTAACGTGTGAGCCTACTAGGTCAATGGCGGATCTAAAAAATAAAACAAGGGGTAACATTTTATAAACATTATTTTAAGGGGTAACAAAATATTTGTTTTAGGGGTAACATTTTATAAAAATACCTTAAAAAACCAATTTTTTTCACTTCGCCAGGATAATCGAGGGTTAACAGACGTACCCCCTGAGTTTGAACTACATCTGCCCCTGTACTAGGTCAACCTGAACACGACCTGTTTAACTAAATGAGTTTATGTACGGGTTAAACTTGAAACAAACCTGAACCCATTTAGACTAAACCGTAACCTGCGAATTTTGTGTTAGGTTGACGTCGCGTTAGAAATCTACATCCCTAAATTATGAAATGTTGGTTTACACTAGATCCATTTTCCCAAAATTAAGTATGAAATACTAAATTTTCTCTAGCAGGAACCAAGCGAATGTTGCTAGTGTCTCAAAGTTTTCTTACCTAAATGTTTTGTAGCATTTTTGTTGTTCTTAAGGTTGAATTGCATTGGCACATCTCTTTCTATTGTTGTTCTGGAAAACTTAGGTGGCAGTAGATCACTAATATCATGTTGAATATTTCTAACTCTTGGAACATCAATATTAATGCTGGCTGGCTGAGAAAACAAGGGAGTTGTCACATATTCATATGACTCCTCTTTTAGGTAACAAGTTGACTGGTCAAAACAATCCAGGCAAAGAAATGGTGAATGTTAATAGCTCTATCCAAAGAGGTACACTTTTTAAGTTGAGAATTGTCATAAGAGTGTAAACGTGCCAAGTCGCTCGTGAGCTGCTAGAGATCGACTTATCATAAGCTCATGAGCCTAAACGAGGCTATTTTTATAGGAGTAATGGAAATAAATAATCCCAACTATTGCTTTTTGGCCGATAATGGTCCCAATTACAAAAATAACCACTAGCGGTACCAACTTTCGACATATTGGCCACCAACGGACCCAAACTAACTGAGACTAACTCCGTTAGTGTGATGCTGACATGGCATGCCACGTAGGATGCCATGTAGGATCATTTTGCCACCTAGGATACCACGTCGGATGCCACGTAGGATCATTTTGTCACCTAAGCATGCCACGTCAGCATCACACTAACGGAGTTAGCCTCAGTTAGTTTGGGTCCGTTGGTGGCCAATATGTCGAAAGTTGGGACCGCTAGTGGTTATTTTCGTAGTTGGGACCATTATTGGCCAAAGAGCAATAGTTGGGATTATTTATTTCCATTACTCCATTTTTATATAAACATAACAAAATCTTAAGCGTGTGCAGGCTCGTATCGGCTTGTTTACACCCTAGAGGCAATAAAGGGAAAGCTTGTGACCTGTTCTGTGGAATTTGGTCTCATGAAACAACCTTGTGACTCAGAATCTTGTTTGGCGAAATGCATACTATTATCACATCTTCTATTGACAGAGGCTAAACCACCACTGCAATTCTGAGGCAATAAAAGTAACTAAACAAGTGAGTTTGGCTCGGTTTCAAACAACGAAATGTAGAAACAAGACACGTGGTGAAGCAGGTAAAGATTTTTAGAATATACATATTTTCACACGATGAAATGTAGATAAAAAAATATGTCGTGAGTTCGGCTCAATTTCACATAATGAAACGTAAACAAACAAATACATTGTGAGTTAGGCCCAGTTTCACACAATGAAACGTAGATAAAAAAAACATCGTGAGTTCGGATCGATTTCACTCAATGAAACGTAGATAAAACATACGCTGTGGGCTCAGCTTTGTTTCACACAACGAAATGTTAATAAAAAATATGCCATGAGTTCGGATGGTTTTACACAACGAAACGTAGATAAAAAATACTAGATAAAATCTTTTAAAATATGTCACTTTTTCACCATTTAAAAAATAAGGGGCTGTTTGGTTGATTAAGTGCTGAATCATTAAGAGGTCTGAATGGTTAAGATGTCTGAATGATTAAGCGTTGAATCATTAAGTTGGACCTCTTAATGGTTAGTTTTCTTGACCCACGTTGGTAGGGGAGCCTCATTAAGGTTCAGCCTAGTTCAGTACTTAATAGTTCAGTGCTTAATGGTTCAGCAACATCTCAAATCTTAATGATTCAGACTTAACCATTCCATTCAGAAGCTGAAACAAACGCACTGAATGCTGAATCATTCAGCACTGAATGGTTAAGAGCCTCATTAAGAGGCTACCAAACAACCCCTAAGTTAGATAATAAAAGAAAAGAAAGTTGTATTTTAAATAATAAGAGTTAAAAAAAATCTAGGACGTTAAAATAGTTAAAATAATACGTTGGGTACTAAGATGTAAAATGACCAAAAAAAAGTTTTTAGTTAGTTTATTAGCCTTAATACCTTATGAAGTTACAAATCAAAAGTTAATATCCTAATTGTTACTTTAAACTTTTAATAGCTAACCTTACTACTTTTCACAAACCATGGGGACCAATTGTAATATTGTTAATAACTATTGCTCAATTCTAAACTTAAAACAGGCAAAACTCATCTGATTAACATATCAAAAGCATAAATCTCCTATCATATATCTGTAATAATTAAAAAAAAAAGTAAATTCGAGTACAGTTAACACACAGACGTTCAACTATCATCCAATTCTCAAGAGACGTATGAAATCTATTTTCAGAGAGATGATTACCATAGGGAAGATATTAGTTGCAACTGAGATGTTGTTGGAAGCAACTATATGAGCAGCGATCGTCTCAACTCTCCGATTCACCGTTTGAGTCTCCATCTTTGTGCTGCTAATGGTGAAGATCACCAATTTTGATGGTTCCTTGTAGGCCTGGCAAAATGGGTGGGTTGGGCAGGTTTGGGTAATAGGTTAGGATGGGTTTAGGTTAGGATGGGTTTGGGTTAGGATGGGTTTATTAAACAATAGGTCAGGATGGGTATGGGTTAGAATGGGTTTAGGTCATGATGGGCCAAAAAAAAAAAAAAAAATAGTAAATCACTATCATGCGTGTTTATTACGGCCCATTCATTGTCTATCACTGTTTTTTATCCCACCGACTGATCCACTTGCTTTATAAAACAGCTGCACGCTTAGCAAATATTAATCACGCAAATTACTAAAATCAAATCGTAAAATCAAAACAATGAAAAAATAATATAAAGATTAACTAGCAAAATAATTACTAAAACACACAAATCATTACTAAACCACACAAATCATTACTAGCAAAATAACACGCAAATTACTAAGTCGAGTGTCGACACATCGAAATCATCTATAAAAGTAACTAATAAATAATTAATTAATATGAAGGCGACAATTACGACAATTACAAAGCAGACAAACAGAAACAACAATACGGCAATGGGTTAATTATTATAAATGAATAAATTATTATAAATGAATAAATAAAAGAGCTTACAGCGTCACGAAGCTCAGGATGAAGCTATTGAATAACGAGGGCGAAGCTTCTAGAAACCTTATGTACCGAAATCAAAAAGGTTTTATAAAAAGGTTTTTCAGGATGAATAAAGAGGCGTGAACTGATATCTAAAAAGTAAAAACCCATCCTAACCTACTAATGGATCTAAGTTGGATATTTAAAACCCATCCTAACCCATCCTAACTTTTTTCATGACCCATCCTAACCCATCTATGTTTTAAAAAAAGCCCATAATGAACCATAAAGACATACATGGGTTTTTTTTGCCAGGCCTAGTTCCTTGTATCCGTTTAATAATTCGATTTTGTTTGGTTGCAAAGGATTTTGTTATGTGACATGAGAGGTGGAAATATCCGTTAGATATTTTTAGTGCGTTTTCAAACTGATATAACTGCCATTCAAAATATCACCATAAAATATTGATATTTTCCTTTAGATATTTACATATCATTGTCCTGAAGTGAAGTGTAGGTTACATCTACATGTGAAAGTTTACATATATGATTGCTACATTTTATAAAATATCTTAAAAGTGCATCATATTTTTTAAGTTATAGTATTATATTGTAATATGACCAGGGCCGGCCCTGAAAATTCAGGTGCCCAGGTCGAGCTGTAAAAATTGTGCCCCTTAGCCTTAGCTTTAGGTAGGGATGGCAATGGGTCGGGTTTGGGACGGGTTTAGGTAATCCTAACCCCATACCCGATTAGGTATGCTTGTCCCAAACCCGGCCCAAAACCCGTCGGGTTTGTGTCGGGTAATTACCCATCGGGTATCGGGTATACCCGCGGGTTTCGGGTAAACCCATTAATTTTTAAAACTTCCTTATTGAGTATATCTGACCAAAAATCCGACTGGCTTTTATTAGGTAACTATTAACCAATTACATTTACCATTATTAAATAGATATGTAAATGATTACAATGTATAATTATAAAATACTTAGATCATACAAAAACAATCAAAGACATATATAACAAATATTATACACTAACTTTTTGGTAATTTTAGAACAAGGTGCAATGTAGATGGACAATTAGATATATTATGCATACATATTTAAAAAGATATATTAGAAATTATATTGGGTATCTAATCGGGTAAACGGATATACTTTATCGGGTAATTGGGTCGGGTAAACGGGTATATCATCAAATCCCAAACCCGTCCCAAATCCGCGAAAAAAATAAAAACTAATCCCATACCCGGACCCATACCCGATTACCCGACCCCAAACCCGTCCCAAATGTGTCGGGTTTCGGGTTTACCCATCGGGTTCGGGTTTGATTGCCATCCCTAGCTTTAGGTCTTAACGAAATAAATAATATAAACTATTTTTTTAAGCTACGATTAAAGTAATATTAAATTGATTGATCAAATTTTATTTCTCACTTAGCTTGTAGTTTGACGGTAGAGGGAACAAACCCTCTTGAGGGAGGTTGAGAGTTCAAATCCCACAAAGTATGAAAATATAAATGGTTGAAAGTTTGGAAATTTAAAAAAAAAAAAATTGTTTCATAACAAAAATAAAAGCTAAAAAGGAAGTCAAAATCAACCGGTAAAAAGCAAGAACAACTAAGTATGAGTTCTCTTAATTTCGTTTTCTTCATCTTTTCTAGTCTTACACTCATTAATAAACTTGAAATTTTTTTTTCTCAAACCATTTCATTTTCTTCTTTAATTCTTAGCCTCTCTTAACATTTTTTTTACTTTCTGTTTTATATAAACTATCGGTAACTTTGATTAATACTTGATTAACAATTTTGTGGCTTAAATATACAAAAATCCATCGAATTAAAGACATCACTGTTAAGAAAACTTGGATTGCAGAAAGGTGAATGTGCCCCCGAGAAATTGGGCCCGGGCCGGGAGTCCTCCCCGCACCCCTTAAGGGCCGGCCATGAATATGACCCTCAAGCATTATTATTATTATTATTATTATTATTATTATTATTATTATTATTATTATTATTATTATTATTATTATTTTGAACCAACATGCAGACCATAATATAAATCAAGCCAAACCTACTAGCAAGGCGCTAGAAGGCGGGTAAAAACCATCGGTACAACGCCAAGATATTAGAATGTGGAAACGGTTTGAGGCCGAATCCATGGATCGATTAAACGATTACAGCTCGGTTTTAGACGTAGATTGGAGACGAAACAAAAATAGATGAAAACAATGTCAACACAGATTCGTATTACATCAGAAACGATTATAGACACTGTCATTAGTAGGATAAACATCTATCTCTAGGCCGAGGAGGTCGGGCATGACCTCCCCCTTGAGAGCATTCTAAGCACAAACTCACAATCTTAATGAAACACAACACATGAGATTGCTATTTATAAACCACCATCTAAGAAGTTCGTTCGACCTTACGAGGGTTCGAACCAATTGGTTCGACCCTGTAAAGGTGCGAACCAAATTCTTATTTCTTGGTCTACTTAAACAAATGCATCAGATCCATAAAATACCCTTATGGATCACCACAATCTCATGTTATGCAACACACGATTCAACCCTAGTCTATTCGACAACGACAACCACACATAAAGTGCATAACATAGAAAATATTGCATTAGACTTGATGGTTAAGTTATATATAATTTATATATGCAAGTATTGCATATATCTCATAAAATCAAAATTATTGAAGTCAAGTGGTGACTTAAGTGTGTAAAGATGGTTATTTTACCTTTTAGACAAAAATATTTATATAAGGGGGTGTTTGTACATTAAATTGGAAACAAAAGAGATGAGTTGGTGGTGATTGTATAAGACTATGGGGAGTGGGGATTTGTGTTGGGGGCATGACTTGTCATATGGTAATTGTGGGTTTAAAACTCAAGTTTTCATAACGAGACCAGTGGTTAAACTACGAATAAAAAAATTAAGAAATTGTACAACAGCATAGAAATTTAGAACATGAACATATAGATACATAGAGAACTTTTAATAAGAAAACGTATCATACCTTTTTTTTTTGCTATTCAACGGCTTTCCTTCTAAGTGGATCGAGAGGATTTACGGATGTCTTAAATCAGGGAAAGGGTTGGTGTTACTTAATGGTTCGCCTACCGGGGAGTTGAAGTTTAGAATAGGGCTTCGCCAAGGGGATCTGCTATCTCCTTTTGTCTTTATTTTGGCGATGGAGGTAGTGTGTATGTTTATCAAGAAGGCGGTTGATACGGGGCTTTTCCATGCTTTGCACAGTGGCGAAGCTTGACCCGAAGATTCGGGGGGTCGGAAGTCACTAGTTTCGGGGGGTCGAAACCCTATATTTACAAAATTTTCTATACGAATACTATATAATCAGAACTTCTGCACGAAAATTCGGGGGGGGGGGGGGGGTCGGCCGCCCCCTCCCGCCCCAACTAAGCCTCGCCACTGGCTTTGCATCTTCCCAATAATGGGTCAGTTCTTTCTCATCTTTGTTACGCGGATGATAGCATTTTTATTGGGAAATGGTCCAAAAATAATGTTCTTAGTCTCAATAGATTTCTCCGATGCCTCTTTCTCGTGACGGGTTTGCAAATAAATTATAATAAATGCCATCTTTTCGGAGTAGGGGTTGAAGACCAAGAAGTGAACAAATTTGCAAATATCCTCGGGTGTAACGTGGGCATCTTCCTATTAGTCAATGGTATTAGTTGTATTGATCAAATAACCTTGTACAATGTCCCTCTTTTTATACGGATGAATAGGCGAGATACAGGAAGAGAAATATGGGTAACATATGAAGACCATTGACTCTCCTAGTCAACCTAGCAAAGACCATTGACTCTCCTAATCAACCTAATAAAGACCATTGACTCTTTTAATATTTTACATTTTACATTTAATTTAATATTCTAATACTCCCCCGCAGTCAAAGCGGAAGGAAACCAGAAGCTTAGACTGGGAAAACCAAAACATAGAAAAAAAACAATAATAATAAACGGTCTTCGATATTGGTCAAAACTTTTGCCATAATCTCATAATCTTGAAATCCATAATCTTCAATGAAAATCAACGACTTTAATGATCCTATTATCCGATATGAGGTTTCCAGTGTGGCACGGCAGTGGATCGTTGTCCAGCAAGCGGCGCGGCGGGGGACCGTAGTCCAATAAGCAGCGGCGGCGGGGCGGCAAGGAGTGGCATGACGGAGAAGCGGAATCAATAAGATGGGAGGTAGGCGGTCACTATGGCGACGGCGGTGGGATGCTATGGTGTTCCGCAAATAGATTTGATAATAATGGCAATAACCTAGAACCGAAAATTGAGACTTATTTAAAACGGAATGGAAAAGTGAAACTAGCAAACGGAAAAAAAGAGAAAAGGCGGCCAGACAGGGTGACGGCGGCGGTGACAGCTCGTCGCCCTGTCTAGGGTTTTTCTAAGGCGGTGACGGCTAGGGTTTGTATTTTCTGGTGGTGCAGCGGAAACAGTATAGAGCCTAGGTTGGCTTTGATACCATGTTAGTCAATGGTATTAGTTGTATTGATCAAATAACCTTGTACAATGTCCCTCTTTTTATAGGGATGAATAGGCGAGATACAGGGAGAGAAATATGGGTAACATATGAAGACCATTGACTCTCCTAGTCAACCTAGCAAAGACCATTGACTCTCCTAATCAACCTAATAAAGACCATTGACTCTTATAATATTTTATAATTTACATTTAATTTAATATTCTAATACTTCCTTGTTATTTATCTTGCATTCCCATAGGGGTAAATATGAAGAGAACTAAATTTTGACACCCGTTATAGATAAGTTTAACAAAAAAAACTCTCAAGTTGGAAGGCTAAAACCTTATCTTTCGCGGGTAGGCTTACTCTTATCAAGGGAGCCTTCCTTCATACTATCTCACTTTTTTCAAGCTCCTAAGCTCGTTTTAAAGAAGCTTGAAGCAATGGGAAGGGATTTCCGTTTGGGTAAAAGCGGGGGTAGAAGCAAATTGAGATGGGTGCGGTGGAGTAGGATTGTGAAACTGAAACCGATTATTGGATTGGGGGTGGGTAGTATCGAAGATTTCAACTTGGCGATGTTGGCTAAATGGTGGTGGAGGTTTAAAAAATGAGCCCCTGCAACTATGGATTGATGTCATAAAGTCCATTCATCTCTCAAATCGGGATAAACATCTTAAACCCGTAAAGAAAACAGTTAGAGGAGTGTGGAAAGATATTAGTAGTGTGGAAGGTAGTCTTTTTTATAAAGTGATTAATATCAAGAATAAGTTAAAAGTCAAGGTCAAGATGGGCAATGGGTGAAGACGAACTTATGGAAAGACGATTGGTTCTTGGATCAAAGTTTTTTGATGGCTTTCCCCGACTTTTATAAAATTACTGCTAACAAGGAGGCTAAAGTGAGTGATTGTTTTTGTTGGGCCAACCAGAATTGGAGCCCGATTTAGAAGTGGGTCCGTAACCCAATTCTAGTATTGAAAACAACAATCTGATGAGTTGTGTGGGAATTAGCTTTGTTGGGGTCTTCACAGCAGCTTCTAAAAAACTTCATTTGGAATTCATCACCCCCCCCCCCCCCAAGTCCAACTATTTTCTATGGAGGGCTATGGAAGGTAACATTGCTACAAATTTGGAGCTTGCTAACAGAGGTGTGGTCCTCGAGGATCTTATGTGTCCGAGATGTGGGCTGGTTCACGAAGACTTTAACTAGAGATGTATAAAAAAACAGGTTTTTCAAACCCACCCGAAAAAATCGGTTTGGAGTGAAACCGGCTTGAACCCGATTCTATGGGTCAGGCCTAGGAGCAGTTTGTTGTTCGAGCATCTAAGTGATTTGAGAACCGGTTTGGGAGAAGAATCGGTTTGGGAAAAAAAAAACCGGTTTGAGAGAAAAAATACCGGTAATATCATGGGTATTTGGGTCCTGGACACCTGATTTGAGAGAAAAAACCGGTTTTAAACCCGGTTCGAACCGGTTCCGATAGGGTTGGGTACTTTGGTATTGGATCCTGGAAACTGGTTCGTAGACCTGATCGGTTTTTGACAAGAACCGATTTCCTCATCATCAACACAAACCGGTTTGGTTTGGGAAAAAAACCGATTTGTCCATCTCTAACTGTAATCACGCTCTGCTGCAGTGCATTTGGGCAAGAGATGTCTGGTGGAATATTGTCGCCTGGCTCAAAATTTTGTGGTCGTCTTACGTGTTTTCTTTAGCAGATATGGTTGATTATTTGGAGAAAGAACCAGGGTCAAACAGATGGAAAACAATGGTTAGCACAGTCGTCTTAGCTACTGCGTGGAGACTTTGGCTTGCATGAAATGCTAAAGTGTTCGAAGGTAATTTTATCACAGTTCGTGTTGTGACCGATCTCAACAAAGAGGACTCTTTCTTTTGAATTTCTAACCGCGGGAAGACGTTGGGCTTAAGTTGGGAGGACCACCGTTTTGTTTGATGTGGCTAAGTATGTTTAAGCTTGTTTAGTTTGTTTAGAGTCTGTTTTGTTGTTGTTGTTTACGTTTTGGAGTGTCGATGTTTTTTTTTTTTTTTTTTGAATATTTACTTTCATTAACAACGGAAAATCCTCAAAACCGAGGATCTCCAGAAAAAACACAACCAATTACAACGAGTACAAAGGCGATTTGACCCAATTTTTCCACATAACATTTTTGAACCTGGATCTATTACTAAACCATAAAAACGGAAACGATTTGATTGACGCGACAACTTCATTAACCTTCGGCTCTTTATCTTTAAAAATCTTGTCATTTCGTGCCCTCCAAATAGCCCAAACCGTCACAATATAGATGTCGCAGACTATCTTTCTGCAGTTTTTATCTTTGACTGCAGTTTTATAACAAATCAACAGGTCTCGAGTATCAAACATGTAACGCCCCAAAACCCAAATTTTAATTTAGTAGCATGTTTTAATGTGTTATGGCATGGGGTGAAATAACTAAGTACCTATCCTAGATAGATATACAAGTTATATAGAATTTCAATAAGGTTTGAGTCATTGTTGGGAGGGTATCAAACTAGAGGGACTAGAATTGGACAAGGAGCAAAATAATGGGTTATAGCTAAGGGAAGTAAGATGTCAACATACACATTCTTGTGTATGTCGATCATCAAGAACAACCCAAGACCAAACCCTTGCTTCTTCACCTCTAGTTCCAAATCAAGAGAAAGTAGAAGCCAAGATGGTGCATGAAGCCAATTATGGGTCATCTAAGGTTTTATATACATCAAGGTACCTTTAATTTGGCTTATTATGATGTTATGTTTGTTTTTGAATGTGGTGAAAATCTAGGGTTTATGTGAAAACGTGAATCAAGGATGGATGAAGGTGTCTAGAGGTTGATAGACACTAAAGGAGCCATAATTTGTGATACTACATAAGGCTATGCTTGATTCATGTGCTAATTAGGTTGTTTTACACCTATGATGAAAGTGGGTATTGATCTTGGTGTAATCCAAGACCATTCTTAGTTAATTGTTGAGTGCATTGAAAAGAAAGTGATGATTTGCTATGTTGATAACTATTGAAATGAATGGTATGTAATGTAGGGAAGAAATATGATGATTTATGTTATGAGCTATGAAAGTATGCATGAAATGCTTGTACATTGTGTTTTAAATGTTGTATGCACACCAAGTATTTGATGAAATGCCTAGATTAGTCTAACTTGTGAAATTGTAGGCAAGATTGGACAAGTATGAAAGTAGTATGATAATAAATATAATGGAAAGTGGGTTAGCATGAGAATTGTGTGACACCCCAGGAACACACCTCATCAGGGACGATGAGACTCTAACAGGGGGTGAATGTGACACCCCAGGAAAATCCCACATCGGCCGTGGCCAGGAGAGATCCTTGGTTCATAAGTAATGTCTTGCCTCTTAAATCACCAACGCGTTTTGGGCTTAATGCTAGTGGATGAGAGGAGAACTCCACAGTTAAGCGTGCTCAGGTGGGAGAAATTTCAGGATGGGTGACCTCCTGGGAAGTCTCCACTTGGGCAACCAAAAACAAATCCGTGAGCTCTGGATGGGCAAAGCGGACAATATTGGTGATGAGAGGGGCGGGGTGTTACAAATTGTGTTCTAGGGAGCATTCATGTAGGGATTTAGTGTTATGAGGTATTCTTGGGCTATGTTGCTAGTTGGAGAATATGAAGGCCCTAGTATGTATGTGAGGAAATGTATGAACGTATATGACAACCGTTGTGATCATATGGTTGTATGTGTTCCGAAATATATGAGAATATTGTTATGGTGAAGTTCATATGGTCTAGTACACTAGTATGGATATATAATTTAACTAGAAAGTTTGAATGGTTGAAAGTTGACTTTCCGCCAAGTAAATAGTGTAGAATAACATGGTTAGGCTCCCAAACTTGATTGTGTGATTAGAAACACTATGTGACGCATAACATGTTAAAACTATGAGACATATATGATAATAAGTGGTATTACATGATGTGAGAATAAATGTGGTTGTGAATGTATGTTTTAGATATGATAGAAGTTGACTAATGAAAGTCAATGTGATATTTGGTTGAGAATGGTTGTTAGTGTGTTATGACCATGTATGCTAACAATGATGTGAACATGATGATATGAAAGGATAGGAAGGATGGACTCAACCATGGGAAGCTAATGGGTCAAGAGGAGGCAAATAAACAAGCATGAACTTGGAGGACTTGAGGTAAGTGATTCCCGAACTTAACTCGCATCTTTGATATTGAATTATGTTCACATAGAATGGGAATCTTGAAGGAGTGCATGGTTTTGGGTTTGGGTCCAAGATTCACATGGTAGCTAACTTGGACATTGTCTTTTGTAAATGTAACTAATGTCGCCAAGGTTTGAGCGAATCGAGTATATTAGGCACTTGAACTCAAACCGGAAGCCCGTAGGGGCGTGCATTCGATCCGAGACTTGATCAAGGTATGTGTGGAATGATGGGTGGGAGAGTTAGTAAATGAGCTGCTAGAATGTCGGAAATTGTGGGTGAGGATGGCATGAAAGATATTGCTTGAAAAAGGAAAATGTTGACCAAAATTAGATGTTGGCGTACCCTACGCCAGTTTTGGCGTAGGCTACGCCAAGTCACTTTGCCTACGCGAAAACATGCTGCCCTACGCCACCTTGGGACTCCTTGCCTACGCAAGTGGCGTAGGCTACGCCACTTTTGGCGTACCCTACGCCAACTCACCCTTCGGCCTTGGATGTTGATTTTTCAGCTTGTTTATGCTTCCGTACCTTGCCCGAGCAACTCCAAAACTCATTTATAGTACATATGTGTACTCATGCTCGGGTTTGAGAGAGAGCTTCATGTATGTAAGGGTTGGTAGTTATGTGTAGATTGAGTATAGGATTGGAAACGTCATATTTGGCTTAGAGATTGGCGAAGAAAGAGTAACATGACGGGTCAAAGTAAGTTATATGAGGGAATTGTATGCTTATATGTATTGTGGGGTTATATGAGGGAATTGTATGCTTGTATGTATTGTGGGGTATTGAGGGAATTGTATATTTGTGTGAATTGTGGGGTTATTAACCTTTGTTATGTGAATGGTAATGAAGATGCAGGTATATAAGTGTGAATGCATGAGATTTGTAGGTTCGGCTCAGGGTACCACACCCGAACTTGCAAAAAGGCGTTGGAACGAGATCATGGAGTATCTATGGATATTATCTCCGCATTTTGAGTAGTGTGCATTAAGTCACTAAATGAACTAACGAACCGGTTAATTGGTGATCGCATGTTGTCTTGTCTACCTAATAGAGTAAGGAAAGGATGGAGATCGAGCAAGGAGGCGGATTGTACGAGGACACGACCCCATGGGTCACGTTTAATGTAACAGAACATATTTAAAAGATGTAATACCTAAAATGCTTAGTAGATTTGGGTTCTAAACATCCAAGGTTGTTTTTAAAAGAAATGAATTTTTCGGTTGGTATTTCCGCTGCACGTTTTCTGTAAATTGGTTAAGGTGGGCCTTACAAAACAAGGGCTGAAAAAATAAGCTGCACCATCTACCAATAGACGCTAAGACCCCAAACGAAAAACTGTAGTCCACGAAGAGATGATCGGTCGTTTCAGGAGCCGTAGAACACAAACTGCACAAATCAGAATCGAGCTTCACTCCACGCTTGGAAAGGGCAGAAACGGTCGGTAATCGCCCCACCTCGGCTCGCCAAGCTAAGATGTTACATTTTAATGGAACGCATGCCACCCATTTAAACTTGAACCAGTCCCCATATGTCCGATTATTCAGCATTTAATGTTTCACAGCTTTGACCGAAAACGGCTCACCTCCTTTCTGCCCCCAAACCCACGAGTCTTTAACTTCAGACAATAACCGTAGCTAAAACCTCAAACAAAGAAACCCACTCGCTTACCACTTGCTCAGAGACCGGGACGTTCGGTTGAATGATCATCCAGTAAGCATGGCCAGCGTCTTCCTTCCAATACTCCCGAACCACACATTTCTTGTTATAAACAATAGAAAAAAGATTCGGGTATATATCTTTAAGGGGACTATCCAAAATTCAATGGTCTAACAAAAAACGAATAGATTTCCCATTACCAACCACCCCTTTAAAACACCAAGATAAAGAAACATCCCCAAACTTCAAGTTATTTCCATGTTTAGCAATAACCCTCCAACAACTGCTAGAACCGGCGCTATAAGGCAATAAGGACCACCAACTTCTACCCGAGTGACATGCTTTGATGACCTTTCTCCAAAGACTCGTATCTTCCTTTTTAAAACGCCAAACCCATTTAGATAAAAGAGCCTCGTTAACATCTTTAATCTCCGAGCCACCAACTTTTCTAGGAGCCGTGGCCCTCTCCCAAGCTACCCAATGATCTTTGTGTCCATTGTCCGAACCCGCCCAAAGAAAGCGCCTAATGAGGCTTTCTAATTTTTCAACAATTTTAACCGGTGCTTTATAAAGGGATAGATAATATATGGGAAGACTTTCCAAAACCGCCTTAATAAGAGTCACTCACCCACCTATGGACAAAAGTCTCGCTTTCCAAGAGGCTAGGCGAGCTTCAAACACCTCAATCACCTTCCTACAATTAGAACAACGGTTCATTATAGCCCCTACCTTAATACCTAAATAATCGAAAGGAGCGGAACCCATTTTACAACCCAAAACTTTTGCCATGTCTTTAGTCGCATCAGCGTCAATACCAATACCAAATAGAAACGATTTGTGAATATTTATTTTAAGCCCCGAACAAACATAAAAAACCCAGAGAACTCTAGCCATCTTGTCAATATTGTCTTTAGACCATTCCCCCATAATAAGAGCGTTGTCAGCATATAAAAGATGAGACATAATCGGCCCATCTTTTGTAACCCGGATACCCTCGAATTCTTGTATTGTAATGGCGGCTTTTATGACCGAAGACAAAGCCTCCATCACAATCAAGAACAAGAAAGGAAAAAGAGGGTCACCTTGCCTTAAACCCTTTCCACATTGGAATTCAAAAGTAGGGGCCCTATTTACTAACACGGCTAACCTAGCCGACTGCAAAATGCCTTCAACCCACAAAAACCATCTGCTCGGAAAACCCATTTGTTCTAACAAAGAAAGTAAGAACCTCCAATTCACGTTGTCATACGGTTTTTCAAAATCTACTTCAAAATCTACCATCTTTTTTTTTTTAACATTATTGGTTAAGGGTCTGTCTATTGGCACCCCCTCAGCTTCTATTTAAACCCCCCTCCCAGGCGCCTCGCTTAGGCCTAAGCGAGGCGCTTGGGTCACATTAATTACTAATCAGTACAAGGTTGCATGGGAGTTTGAAAAAAGGGGGGCCAAGCGCCTCGCTTAGGCCTAAGCGAGGCGCTTGGCCACAGGGGGGATGAATCTGGACATTTTGATGTTAGGAAGGTTTTGGTTTGGATTTTTTTTGTTTTTTGTTTTTTTTGTTTGTTTTGAAGTGTTTTTTTTTTAAGTGTTTATTTTTTTTTTGTTTTTTACTTTTTTATCTATTTAGGGTCTTTATCTATTGTAGTTTTTTTAAATTTAAAAATTCTAAAAACACCGAAATAACCCGTGTTTTTTTTTTTAAATCGTTTTTATTGATTTAGGGTATTTATCTATTGTAATTTTTTAAAATTTAAAAACAACGTAATGACCCTAATCAAACTATAATTAATCAAGTAATCCCAACTTTAACCTATTAATAAAGTATTCGATTGTCACTGTGACTGGATAAATTATTCACGGAGAAGACCTCGTCGAAGAAAGATTGAACGAATTCGTGACTTTTGATACGAATATGGTGGTTGATGGTCAACGTGGCGTCGTTTTGGTTCATAACATGTGATTTGTATTTGGTTTGGGATTGAAAGGGTTGAGTGATCTTTTAACGTTTATAATCGAATGTTTACTGTTTGGATCTCATTGGTTTTACTGGCTTGCAATTTATAATTTGGTTTTAGTTCGTTTATTATTTATGGGTTTAGTATTTATTAGACAATTAAACATTCAAAACACACAACATATATAAACAAACGATCAAAATGCATAATAATAAAAGGTAAAAAGAGTAATAAGTTTTGTCCATACACATCATAAAAAAAATACAAATAAAAGAAGTCTACTGTGGCGGTGGTGGTGGGGCCCCCTCTGCTGGTCCACGGTGTGGTGGTGGGCGTAACTCTACCTGCCAATGCCTCGCCATCGCCTGCATCGAGTCGACCGTCCACTCCTGAATGTCCCGGAGCTCACCGATGCGGCGATCCATGTCCTCTGCCACGAAACGCGCAGCAGGAGTGAGGTCATCATATATATGACGGGGGTACTGCTGCTGTGGTCGCGGCGGAGGAGGTGGGGGGCGTCATCGTCGTCAGCACCGTCGTCCACACCCGCCATCTCTACCAGGAGAGGCTCTCCCGGACGCACCTCAACGTAGGGCGGTATATCAGCGAGGGTAGGAAGGGGGCCCGGCACAAAAGGCTTCTTGGTTCCGTATGCTCGAAACCGATGCACACCCTTCGAGACCTCGAAGAGGATCCCCATGCTCCGGACATTGGCGTCAGCGAGCTCTGCCGATGGGATCGCGGGCAGCAAGCGAGGGTCGGTTTCTGGCGAGAAACCCAGCTGACGCGCAATGTGAGTGACGAACGCCCCGCCATAGAGATGTGCGCGAGTCTGGCGCTTGTTGCAGCACTTAAAGTAGTCGACCAGGGACGCGGCTAGGTTGCACGGCTGCCGCATAATCAAACAGTACAAAAAGAAAAGGTCACTCTGGTTGACCTTCTCCCGACTGTTCCCCCGTCCTGCGATAGAAGTGGCGATCGCATGCTGAAAGTAAATGTGCAGGGGGTCCCTAATCGACGTCGCCTTCGCAGTATTTGCGCCAAAGTGCGACTTGGAGATGAACCTCCAAAACCTGACCAGGGTCGGCCTATCCACCGTAATGAGACCGTCCCGGTACAACGCAGACTCGGTCTCCGGGGCTGTGTACAACCTCGAAGCAACAGCAAACTCCTGCAAAAAATAATTGTAAATATTAACAACTTTGGTAACATAATAATAAAATGACAGATAATTGAAATAACATACCTCATAGGTCATCTCATGCCAACTCCTCGCCAACCGAAATCGGATGGGGCGAAAAGTCTGAGCCGGGTTCGGGTTGTCGGACGGATCCAGAACCACGAACGACGACATAAACTCTATCGTCAAAGCCCGGTAAGAAGGCTGCTCGGCTATGTCAAAGAGACGACGCCAAGGAGTGTCAGACCCCACATAGTCGTGAGCCCTACCCACCTCGCCGACCCTCTCCAGAAGCGACCAACTAATGTACATCTGAGGGTCGACAGCCATATGACGCATCTTCATGCAGCAGCGCCGCGCATCGTCAAGCCCCTCCTCAAACTC